>JAVGVS010000105.1:90000-395412 GCA_032718565.1 Distichodus sexfasciatus | reverse complement strand
GTCAAAACAGAAACGTTTAACATTCTGCTGGAATTGAATTCCTCACCTCGAGAAAGTCACGTTTTTAGGATGGAAAGGGTAAGTTTTTCAGCCAAATTTATTCACAACAGTACAGTATAGACCTTCCACTGTTTCAAAACACTAAAAACAAAAAATCCAACATTTTACCCCACGCAACATAAACGCTCATTTTTATTAGAAACCTCCGTTGCGACCAGGGACTGGTTTTGCCGTGGAGGGTCACACATATTATAGAGCTGTGAAGAGCGCTGTAGAAATAAACTCAACTCAACTGAAGTGAATTTGGTGGAGCTGAGCTTCTTTCTGCACCGCCATCATCACATCATTTCCGCCGAGTTGCCGCCTGCTTTTACTTTCTCTTTCTCTCTCTCGCTTTATTGTGTTTCTAAAGCTGTGCGTCACGTGTAAACACCAATACACCAATGGGATTGTCTTTTCTGTGTGTTACCGCGTTTTTTAAGCCTCAACCAATCAGTCAAGTTGTCTGGATGATGTGCGTTATTGATACAGAACAGGTCAAATCCATGGCAAAATGGTCTAATAAAATCATTTAGATGAAACCAAACTAGAGTAACCAGCCTGATCTGAACATGGAAGGAGCTAAAAAAAAAAAAAAAGATTCTACAAAAGTACAGAAACCCAAGGATTTTGTACTTCATTTCTTCCCATCGCTGGTTCACAATGAGTTGCTTTTCGAGAACTCCCTGTACCCTGAACCGGATTCATCTAGAAACTAAATCCCGCAGAGAATCGTGATCAATTCATGAACAAGTTTATGCTGAGATGTGAAGTTGCACGAATATAAAGGGCGGTCATATTTAGCAACTCTAGTCCTCAGAATAATACGAACACAGATGAGTGAGTCTGACCCTTTAACTGTGCTTCATGCATTATATATGATGTAATAATTACAGTCTAATAGAGTGGAGAGAGTTACACTGAAAGAGGCTGATTTGCATCCACACACACACACACACACACACACACACACCCTTGTTACAGGATCTGCACATCCTTTACTCTTTACACTCCGTCCCCTCTTCTCTCTTTCATTCTCTCTTTCTCCCACCCTTTCTCCGCCCATCTCCGCTGTTGAGCCTGTGTGTTTACAGCAGTGGTTCCAGGTGGAGAAGAAGAGCTGCTGTGTGTGTGTGTGTGTGTGTGTGTGAGAGTGTGTGTGTGTGTGTGTGTAGTAAAAGCTCTAGTCAGACAGCATCCATTAGAGCCACATCAAAGTCGATCTCTCAGCGACCGCCTTCACTTATTTCATCTGAGATGTCGAACGCAGATGTACCACAACGACAACACGCCGCACGTTGGTTCCTCTCCCCTTCTGACTGGTTAAACGCACAGGTTCCTCCTCAGCTGCTGCCACAGGCCAACTGCTCTTATGAGGAAGCCTGCAGCAGCAACACCGAGCGCTGGCACGGCTGGCACAACCACACCGGAGGAGGGAGAGAGAGGGAGAGAGAGAGAGGGGGAGAGAGGAAGGGAGGGAAAAAAAGAAGAGAGGAAGGAGAAGAAAGACAGGAGGAAAAGAAGAAAGAGAGAAGGTGGAAGGGCGAGCGAGTGACAGAAAAAAAGTGGAATATAAACAGATACAAGGAAGAAAGACAGACAAACAAGAGAGCGGGATATGAGAGAGAGAGATAAAAGAAGATAGAGGAGTGGAGAGGAAGAGAGGACACACGGGAGAGAGACAGATACAAACAAGGAAGAAAGAGCGAGAGAGGCAAGAAGGAGAGAAAAAGAGAAAGGAAGGAAGAGAGAGAGAGAGAGAGAAAAGCGTGTCACAGTCGAGGAGAGGAAAACAGAGCGGCTATAGAAGCCTGACTGGCGCATTATTCTGCTCGGCGGAGGAGAGGGAAGTGAGGGGGAGTGAGAAAAAACGAGAAGAGAGAGAGAGAGAGAGAGAGTGAGAGGGAGGAAAATAGAGAGAGAAGGATAGGAAAGACGTTGTGTTTTCTGTGGGAATGGGTGGAGTGATACTGCAGGTAGCCAGGCTGCTCGGAGAGGAAGATGGACGATACGAGCTGCTCTCAGCACAGAGAAAATAAAACACACCGTACAACACATCAATACTGCAGGCAGAGAGAGAGAGAGAGAGAGAGAGAAGGAGAGAGAGAATCAGAATGAACTGGAAAGAGAGGCAAACAGAGAAGCAGAGGAGGATGAACAGGTAAAGAAGGAGGCCGAGAAAAAGAAGGAGCTAATAGAAGAGGAAAGAAGGGATGGAGGGAAGAGGGAGAGAGAGAGAGAAGAGAAAGAGAAGAAAAGAAGAAAAGCAGAGAGAGAGAAGAGAATGAGAAGAAAACTAGAGAGAGAGAGAGAAGAAAAAGAAGAAAAGCAGAGAGAGAGAGAGAGAGAAGAAAAAGAAGAAAAGCAGAGAGAGAGAGAGAGAGAGAGAGAAGAAAAAGAAGAAAAGCAGAGAGAGAGAGAGAGAGAGAAGAAAAAGAAGAAAAGCAGAGAGAGAGAGAGAGAGAGAAGAAAAGCAGAGAGAGAGAGAGAGAGAGAGAAGAAAAGCAGAGAGAGAGGGGGATGGAAAACATTGGAGGACAGGTAGAAAGAGGGTTAGAGATAGAGTGGAAGAGAGAGAGAGCGGTAACGAGAGAGAGAGAAGTGACCACTTCGCTATGGTGCCGGTCAGCCCAGCTGTAATCCCCACTATAACGGTGTGAAATCTCTGCACTGTAGTTCAGCAGCAGGTCTTAAAGGGGTTGCTTTTAGCCATTACACCATTCACCTCCACTGATGTTTAACCACGCTGGTCACTTTGGGCGGAGCGTCCCTTTAATCGGCATGGACGAAGGAGCGGAATGACGTAGTTTTATATTAACCGGCAGTCGGATGTGGACGGGTCAGAAAAGCAGGCAGGGGAAGTAAGAGGGAAAAGTGTGTTTCGAGAGCGGGAGAGGATGTGTGTGTGTGTGTGTGTGTGTGGCGGCGTTCCTGCGGCAGGAGCGTAAGCTGTCAAATCAGAGATTTCACTCATCCAATAAGATCACAGCAATGACAGAGCTCTTTAAAACAGATCAATGAGATTTAAACGCTCGATTATCCACTCAATACGAGCGCGCACACACACACACACACACACTCACGCACACACACGCACACACGCGCGCACAGTCTTGTATTACTATCTTTATGTGGTCTTTCCATAGACTACCATAATAACTAAAGTACATAATTTTACACCTACACCTAATCCTAACCCTAACCTTAACCTCAGTAACAAAAAGCACATCTTTTACCTCTTTTAGTTTCTCAAATAAAACAAGCACATTTACTATAAAGTCATTTCTCCTCATGGGGACCTCGCAAATGTCCCCACAAAGCCCCAAAAAACCAGATAAAAGTGATTTTAGGGGACAAAAAGGTCCCCACAATGCGATAAATACATGGACGCACGCACACACACGTACACGCACACACACACACGCACGCACGCGCACACACACGCACGTACACGCACGCACACACACACACACACACTTTCATACTGTATTGATGCATGACCTCGTCAAAGAAGAAGAAGCTGCTGCTTTCTATCTTTCTATATTTTTTCTCACGTCCCATGAAAATTTCTGCTTTTGCTAGTCGTTATAGCAATCCCACATTTGAGCTAGGAATTAGCACACACACACACACACACTTACACATACACACACAAATCGCTTTAATCAAAACTGTTTTCTTCATCCTCCTCTTCTTCTTCTCCCGCGGAATGGCAAATGTAAGTTCTAGGAGCACGTGAGAGGTCTGGAGAAATATCTGCACTGGTATCTACATCTCTAATCTGAGGTTTCGGGATTAGCGTCGGCGTTTCCCCCCAGATTACACCGACCTGCCGGATTTCAGCCTCCCCCAAACGCTGCGTTGCATCAGCCTTGTTATCCCATGTTCGGATAAATCCAGGGTTTTGTCACTCTGACAAAAGCATGTATTTCTGGAGGGTTTGGCTCACCCTTAACCTCTCACACACACACACACACATACACACACTAATCTCTTTATTCTGATCAGCAGTCGGGTTTTCCCTAACACAGGGAGGACACCAGGTCAGCCAATAGCATGAGCTCGCTGCATAACGACTATTATCATGACATCGTCTATATGGCTGATTTCATACGTATAACACACAGCCGACATGCACTGGGTGAATGCACACTGATAACAGCTAGAGGCGTGTGTACGTGTGACATTCTCGTCTTTGCTGAGTGTGTCCCCTGCTGTTGAGTATCTGATCAGTGTGTCAGTATGATGTGTGTGTGTGTGTGTAGCAGAGGTTAAGTGTTGTTACAAAGCTGTAGTGTTTTGCTGCACTGTTCTTCTATAAGGACGATGCTTGAGCAGTGTGTGTGTGTGTGTGTGTGTGTTCGTGTGTGTGTGTCACAAAGCAGCAGCGTTCAGATAATCACAAACACACACTCCAATCAGTCTAACACACTTTTATGTCTGATTAAGTATAAAGAGTGAAAAGAATGAAAACTGTCGAGTACTTATCGTCACCTCCCTTTAGTAGTAACCTCCATCACACCTCTCTCTCTCTCTCTCTCTCTCACACACACACCGTTGCATGCATTTCATTAGCACTACACAAAGAGCTAAATCCACAAACACAACAACACACTTCAGAAAAATGTACTCCCAAAATGACATTTGAGACAAAACCCCCCCCGACTCGAATCAATTCCTCTCCGCGCTGCTGATTAGGGGCGTCATTTCCTTCCTATTGATTTGCAAATCGAGTGTAGAGTCGGTTCAGACCCCCACTTTCTGTCTCTCAAAAACTAGTGCAGGCTGAGACCTTTTTAACGGACATATATTCAGCTTAACTAATGTGAAGTCTGGGAAAATAAGCCAACATATTTTTATTCATTCCCTAACTACTGCCACACGGAGGAGTTGGGTGACGCCAGTCGATGGGGGAAAATGTCCTTTAAACCTTTTCATGCGAAGGTGGAGAATAGGGTTGTTTTTCAATTTAATTAGCCCTTTAAATAGCTGAACGAAATTCAACTGCAGCTTTTACATGCCACCACAAATCTTACCCTTTAGTAATAATAAAGACAGAATGCGTCCTACAGTATCTCGCTGCCACACATTTGTTTTACTTCACACTGCACAACTCTATATTCCTGAAAGAAACTGTATGGTTGCTGTGTGCTAAAAAACACTGGAAGTAATGTGGGAAAAAGTCCAAAAGGAGAAGTGATAAAGGCTGTTTATTTATGGATGTTTCTTATGATTATAGTTGACTCAGTAGTTAAACTGTTACTATAACTAGCTTTTGAGTTCATGTTAAACTCACATTAGATATGGACTAACCACTAGAGAAGTAATAGCACGTTTTGGTGGCACCCTCATGTGGCCAAAATGGGATGGTGGTCTTAATGGTGGCACCCCAACGTGGCCAAAACAGAGGACGGCGGTCTTAATGGTGGCACCCCAACGTGGCCAAAACAGAGGACGGCGGTCTTAATGGTGGCGCCCCCATGTGGCCAAAACAGGGGACGGCGGTCTTAATGGTGGTGCCCCCACGTGGCCAAAACAGAGGACGGCGGTCTTAATGGTGGCACCCCCATGTGGCCAAAACAGGGGACGGCGGTCTTAATGGTGGCACCCCCATGTTGCCAAAACAGAGGACGGCGGTCTTAATGGTGGCACCCCCATGTGGCCAAAACAGAGGACGGCGGTCTTAATTGTGGCACCCCCATGTGGCCAAAACAGGGGACGGCGTTCTTAATGGTGGTGCCCCCACGTGGTCAAAACAGGGGACGGCGTCTTAATGGTGGCGCCCCCACGTGGTCAAAACAGGGGACGGCGTCTTAATGGTGGCACCCCCACGTGGCCAAAACAGAGGACGGCGGTCTTAATGGTGGCACCCGCACGTGGCCAAAACAGAGGACGGCGGTCTTAATGGTGGCACCCCAACGTGGCCAAAACAGGGGACGGCGGTCTTAATGGTGGCACCCCCATGTGGCCAAAACAGGGGACGGCGGTCTTAATGGTGGCACCCCCATGTGGCCAAAACAGGGGACGGCGGTCTTAATGGTGGCAGTCCCATGTGCCCAAAACAGGTCTTAATGGTGGCACCCCCATGTGGCCAAAACAGGGGACGCAACTTTAATTTTGATGCCCACTTGTAGCAAAAAGAAGGTACTCCAAAGTGGGGAGGGTTGGGTTGGGGATGGTATCTTGCTCATAAGTAACTCAGTGGTACCTCTACCAGTCTGGTACTTGAATTGGCAACACTCCGATCACAGGGTCAACTCCCTAATTGTTACACTACCTACTGCCCCGCCTACTAACGTGAACAAAACCCAAACAAAACTAAACCAAACACTGAAGATAACAGATCCAAGACAAAGACCTGGGAGAGAGGCAAATTCAGGGTCAACACATTAAAAGAGACGAATGTAAACCTCTGGTGTCCAGATGTGGGATTGCGGGGGGGAATTATGTGTGAGGAAAATGATCTCACATTTTTATAACATATAGTGTTTCACTTACAAAAGATGCGTTACTGCAGGGGAAGCTTTTAAGCACATGAGCTATTCAGGTCTGCATGGTGTTATTCCTTCACAAACCTCTCTCTCTCTCTCTCTCTCTCTCTCGCTTATAGCAGGTCAAGGCAATCAGGCTGAGCTTTTCTCAAATCCATTGATTAGTAGGAAGCAGTCTCTATGACAACTGACAGTTCTCCACATCAACAGACAGCCGCTAACTAGCGATGATTCTCACTGTCTGTCGGGAGCCGTTGTAACGTTTCGATCTGCGTCAACTAGATTTTAGCAGCTTTCAAATCAAACACAGAAACTGATAATCAGCTTCCCTCTGAGATGTCAAATATTATTACCCTGTTACCATTATCCTTCTGTAACAGAAACAAATTAAAGTTTTTAGCTGTAGCAAACTCCACGTGTCATAATAATTTTGTAAGTTCATAGAATTTTTCCTCAGGCCAGTTCCTCACATCACAGGGATTTTTATTTTTTTTACTGTATATAAATCAGCGTCTCCGGCTCGCAGTCACGCCGTCTGTCTCGGGTGAGTTTTGGAAAGCTGTAATCCTGCCACTGTAATACGACAGGCGCAGCTGAGAGGATCCTTGGCAGCGGACCTCGCGTCTCGGTCCAGCTAAGAGCAGGGGATGATGGCAACGAGCAGAAATAGGACGCGACCGCCACGTCGCCCGGCCCCTCGGATTGGGGCTCTTTGAGGGGCCACTGTGTGCGTGCGTGCGAGGGTTAGCGACATGGCTAGCGGGGACGAGGGGAAAATCGCGTGCAAACTGTGGTCGTGAACTCGTGCTTCATTTAGACAATGGGAATAATGCGCATGCATGTGGCTTTATTTACCCGGCATGAACATGTATAATTGATGTGTGTGTGTGTGTGGGAGGGGACGGAGCATGTAAGTGCTCATTAGCTTTTTAGCATTGCCTATGTATGTCTATGGGCGCATTTGCTTGTACATTAGTACGCCTGTCTCTGTGTGTGTGTGTGTGTGGCATGTAGACAGAAATGGCTTCATTAACTCTTCTGCCTTGTGCAGTATTTATGAGCAGTTATGAGGTTAATGGCACAATTCACCGAGCCGGCAGCCAACGCTGTACATACCGTTTCCCATCAGGAGATTCTGAGTGTGTGTGTGTGTGTGTGTGTGTGAGTGAGTGTGTGTGTTATAAGCACAAAAGGTTTTAGAGTATTAAATAGCTCACAGAGCACATCATCAGCGTTTAATGCTGGGCCAGTAAAGCACAGTAACTTTAGTGCAGTACTCTGATAATTGTAATAAAAAAGTCTCACTGCCCCAAACTGTGCATTAAAGCTCCCACTCTCTTAGAAAGAAACATGAAGCCTCTCGTAGGCATGAGGGTAAATGTGCATAATGAGAAACGTACGGTGGCCCAGATGGATCAACACAAATGCAAAAGCTACAAGTAAAGTTTGTGACGAACGCATACCAACACTAATCACAGTTTTCAGTGAACGAAACATCCACCTGTCCACCAGCAGGACAAACCCTCCAGAAACCCAGACCGCTCATATGGACGCACCGCTGCTCCCATTCGTTGTGGCTTTTACACATTTGTGTGGTGACTTTGCCATGTTAGCACTGCAGCTTTTGCATCCTGTTAAGTCGTCTCGGCACGTTTGCTTGTACATTAGTAGGCCCGTCTCGATGGAAATGCAAAAGCTACAACCGAAATGTGGCTTTTGTTTATTCGTGTTGTGGCTTTTGCATATTTGAGTTGTAACTCTTGCATTACCATTGTGGCTTCTGCTTATTCATGTTGCAATTTTTGTATTTTCGTCACAGCATTTGCTTATTTTTGTTGTGGTTTTTGCTTATTTGTGTTGTGGCTTTTTCTTATTCTTGTTGTGGCTTTTGCTTATTTGTGTTGTGGCTTTTGCTTATTGGTGTTGTGGATTTTGTATTTTTTGTTGTGGCTTTTGCTTATTCTTGTTATGGCATTTGCTTATTCTTGTTATGGCTTTTGCTTATTCGTGTTGTGGCTTTTGCTTATTCGTGTTGTGGCTTTTACATTTTTGTTGTGACTTTTACATTCTTGTTGTAGCTTTTGCATTACCATTGTGGCTTTTGCTTATTCGTGTTGTGGATTTTGTATTTTCATTACGGCCTTTGCTTATTTTTACTGTGGCTTTTGCTTATTCGTGTTGTGGCTTTTACATTTCTGTTGTGTCTTATGCTTATCCATGTTGGAACTTGTGCATTTCTGTTGCGGCTCTTGCGTTCTGTAGAGTCATCTGGGCCACTGTAGCGAGGCAACAAACATTAGATTGAGACAGATGAAAGATGAATTTGCCAGCTAGAAGGCTGATGTTGGCCTTGAGTGTCTGCAACCTTCCCTGGCGTTTTCCAACACTGGTGTAAAGCTGCATTTGGAGGTGCAGGGTACATTTGGGAGGAAGGCTCTGAGTGGCTGAAACCCAGGGTTGGTGACAGGAAAATTGGAGGTTTGAGGTCTGGGTGAGCCTAAAAGAAAGTCAGAAAATAGGCAGTGCTGCCACTGTCGGGTCCCTCAGTAAGGCCCTTAAAGCCCAGTTGCTCCATAAAGGCCGACACTGTCCTAACAATATGGCAACTTTTGATAAATTATGTAACAAATGATGGTTTGAATCCTGACTTTCCTCTATAGTAGAACCTGATTTTACTAACCTCTTGATCATGAAAAGAGAAGCTCGTTCACTTCTAAGCGAAACAGCAATTTGACTGTCCAGCTCACAAAAATATTGATACATTATTTTTTGAAACTAGAGCTTGACAACAAATCAAAAATAAATTGGAACCAAAAAACAAAATATTTGTTCATTAATCGTAATCGAGATACTGATTTGAGGTCGTTTCACCCACCCCCATTTGAATCGTACTCGTAATTAAATATATTCACGCTTTGAATCTTGAAAACAGGACTGAGTGCTCCCTTCAACGGAATTCCTCGCCTTTTCCGGGATGTTTACATCATTACCAAACATAAACAAACACTACCCTAACATAGCCTAATTATCGCACCATGCACACACAAAACGAAGTAAACAACAAGCGTGGCGCCTAACTGAAGCGGCACAGCATACTGCTCTGGGTGTGTATTTCTGAACATTATGATTCAGCTACATAAACACACACACACAGGCCGCAGGGGGGACAGCAGCTTTTCCTCCCACTGTTTTTTTGCTCGAGAACCTTTTCTTGAACTACAATAACACGCTTCCAGCAACACCGCCCTCCCAAGAGGCCCAGATGCTCTAATAAACTTGTCCAGTGTTCTCCGCTATGTGAAGTTGACAGAATTCCTCTTTTGTTCTTGTTTCACAATGATGGAACGGAATGATAGGCCGTCTGACCGGAGAAGGAAGTCATCTGCTCTCCATTCACTTGAACTGTTTCTTTAAAGCTGGATTAAAAATCTCTCCCTATAGGCCAGTGCTTTATTAACGGTCAGTTTGACCACAGCTACATGCTTGTCTGGATATTTATGGACTTGTTGACCCTCTCAACCTAGCAACCGACATGTGTAAAAAAAAAATATCCAGCAACGTAAGGTCACGTGATGAGGTCACATGACTACAATTATAGTGATTATCTGATCACTGAACGTTTGTGGACGCGGACTGGATTCCTGGACTGGAGTCTCTATGGGATGTAAAGTGAAAGTGAGTGATTATTTGTCATTGTGAACACAGCACACAGTGCACCACAACCAAATGTGACCTCTCTACTCGGCCCATCCGTGAAGGAGCAGTGGGCAGCTGACATGGGCAGCGCCTGGGGAGCAGTGCTTAGGGGCCGGAACCTTGCTCATGAGTACCTCAGTGGTAACTTTACCTGTCTGGGATTCGAATCTGCAACCTTCTGATCACGGGGTGTGAGCGCCCAACCGTTACGCTACCAGCTGCCCCAACAGAATGAAAACCTGGAGCGGACTCCTTCTGAGACCTTCCAGCTGTGTCTTACACACTCGAAGCGGCACAACACACACTACCCTTGTCACCACCATGTCAATGACAGCTGGAGCAACAAAGCATTTTTAACTGTAGTTTTGTGCCTTTTTTTGGTTTGTTGGTATGTCGAGTTGGTCAACAGAGTAGAAGGGATCAGACTTTTACACACCAACGGCTGAGTTACACTCTGTAGTAAGTGTGGTCCTATAAAAGTTTTCTTATCAAAGTGAACGGTGGGCATTAAGCGATGTTAATAAAGTGTACAGTGAGCGTAGCTGGAATTGACAGCTTTCGCTTTGTGTTACTACGTAAGCGACGCTCGGCTGACATGCTTTAAACCATGGAATCTAATTTGCTGGAAGAGGCTGTGGCAGGACGAAGCTGTAAAAAGCTGAGAAGGAGGGAGGAAAGCAAGGAAGGAAGGGGCAAGGTGACGGAGGCATAATAGATGGAATCAGCCATGCTTGCCTGGAGAAGAATAATTATGAATCATTTACGTCAAGTCGAAGCTCTTAAAGTACGGTACAATCAAGCACGAGCACGTGCACGTGCACAAAAACTTTCCTTCATAATTCATACCTCCTCTTTAAGAAGAGTTAACCTGTCAACACTGTTAACACTCTTCACGGCTTCTTCTTCTTCTTCCTTTACATCTACAGCCATTCACAATAATAATAATAATAATAATAATAATAATAAAAACTCTGCATAAAGAAAATAAATGAAAATCGTCTTGATGTGAAGCTTTGATCTTTTTTTCTACCACTAGCACATGATGTTTGAAAGCTGCGGGCGGCTCATCTGACAAGCTTTAAAATCATTTTAAACAGATACAAAAACAAGGATACACACACAAATCATTTATCACGGCTGACACTCAAAAGGAGAACTGAATGACGGAGACTCCGTCAGGCGCAAATGGATGGATTTATGGATTTGTTTCTGGTGATACATATATAGAGAGGCAAGGGGGAGAATTTCATAATCAGATGAAAGAGAATCCATGCGAGAGCAGCCACTTTTGGGGGACGCAGACAGAAATTTGTATATCTGACAATATACACCTTTATCAGACGGCATGAAATGACTTTAGCAAGTTATGAGTTTTTGTGTCGCTGATGATATCTGAGTATGAATATCAACTGAAATGAATTGTGCTGCTGTTAATATTTGATCATGTATATGTATAAGCAAGATTCAAGGCTGGAGATTATTTAATACATTTATTACTTACTTCATGGAGTATGAGCTCTGTTCCAGAGTCAGGTGTGAAAATATTCATTAACCGGCTTGGACATAGAATGGAGATTTTGACTGAGACGAGCAGAAAACAGCAAAAAGATAAAAATTTCACCAAAATAAATCCCAGCCAAGACACTGATGCGTGGATCGGATAACTGTCCGATAACGACTCAAATAGCTGGACCGAGTATTGGTGGCATTGGGCCGATCTATGGAGCCGATCTATAAATGCACACAATCTCAGTTGGTTGTGCGTGGGAAGTGGCGTTGCGGTAAAGCTGGTTTATTGTTCAACATTCACACTAATTCCTACATATTGATATGACAATGAGCAGAACAAGCAACACAACACACTACAAGCCCAAAATCACATCACACCATTATACTGTTTAACTTCCTTAACAACACCAGCTCTCACTCACAATCTCTGTGTTCCTGATGCTTTTAGCGCCGCAGGATTAGGGAGCGTCACTAAATGACACAACTGTGTTTAAAGGAGTCATGTTTGAGATGTTATTTTAATAATAAATCATTTAGCATATACATACGGGTGTGTAATTATTACATTGTTTTAGTAGGAAAACAGGATTTAAGTCAAGTATTTCCTTAAGCAGAACAGAATCATCTTAATCATTTTAAAGCATTATTTTCTGTTTTCTGTTTACAAAAAGAGTCCGAGACTGTATCGGATTTGAATCGTATCAGCAGATGTCTTGACTTAGAGACGTAACATCAGACCGCTTTAAAGATAAAACTATGTCAGACTTTGGTAGACATCAGTGGAAATCAGACAGATTTTGGGGATAGACAACAGAGATACATTTTAGAGAGTTCAGACTGAATCAGACTGCTTTAGAGAGATGACTTTTTCAGACTGCTTTAAACATCAGACAACATTAGACCTTGTTCAAGATTAGAACACTGTCAGAGACCTTTAGAGACTTCTTTAGAGGTTACAGTATATCAGACTGTGCTAATCTAAATCAGACTACTTTAGAGGATAGACAACATGCTGTTTTAGAGATCAGACTGCTTCAAAGACCTGACTATGATGGGCTATGTTAAAGACCTTTAGAGATTCTAGAAACTTCTTTAGAGCTTTTACTATTTGATACTGCCTCAGACATCAGTAAATCAGACTGCTTTAGAAGTTAGACAACATCAAGGTGTGTGTTGAGACTACATTTGACTGCTTTAAAGACTAGCCTGCCTCAAACTGCATTAGGGATGAGTACACCAGACTCCAACAGACTTTAGTGTAAATCAGACTGCTTCAGAGATTTTTTTTAAAGATAGAACAGACTATATCAGACTTGCCTTGGAGACCTGACTGCATCAGACTGGGTTAAACATCAAACCATTTTTAGAAACTTTTTAAAGATTAGGTTCCATCACATTGCCTTGGACATCAGTCTAAATCAGGTGGCTTGTAAGGATTGACAACATGAGGCTGTTTTAGAGATCAGACTACATACAACAGAGAAACACCAAAGATGTTAAATTATTTTTAATATAGTTTTGGAACTTTCTCTCTGTTTACTTCTTCATATTCAGTGAACTTTCCCTTTAAGTAAAACTCGGGATTCATTTGCAGGTAAATTCGCCTTTAGCCAAGAATTCACCCACATTTTCCACATTGTTCTTTGTCCATGTTGAGAATTATCAGACGTTATCAGACCGCATTAGACTCACTGGTGACATCTCTGAATGCAGAGGAAATTCCTACTCTAAATTCAGGTATAATTTCACTCGTACTGCAGTCCTCCAGCAGTGTAAATCATGTTGACATTGATTAGAAGAGACAGCTACTACGACGGATCCACAGTGCTCAGCGTGGGAGGTGATTAACTCTCGATCGTGGTGAGATTTTACCGCTTCACTTGTGCTGTTCTCCGAGTCTGCTTTTTCAGAACTGCTACAATTATACTACATATTACTCTAAATTATTCCACCTGGGTTTAGCTACCAAAGAGCGAGCGGATAAAAACTTTAATTTAAAAAGCGGCCAGACGCGGGATCATTGATTAAACGGTTCTTTTTCTTACAGGTTTAACTTGAGATTTTAAAATAAAAACATATTTCTGGCTTGTTTAGAGAAAGAAATCCACTTTTCTGCAGCTCTCATTCCCCAAGCCGGCGCTAATCCCCGAGTAAAACCGCAAACCACTAAGGAAGCTGCATTCTTAAAGCTGTTATTGTAGTCCGACGGAGGAGTAAACAGTGTGAGGTGAGTAAACAGGTCAATGTTGCTAACGGGATCAATAGCTGCTGAGCCATGAAGGCAGGATGAGTCTGACCTCGAGGCATTACGGAGCTGAGGGATGGACAACGCCGGCCCAAACAAATCAGACGACGTTTCCGCGTCGGACTGCATCATTGGAAATTAGACATTGGACCGCTTGACTTGATCTGACTGCCTTAGACACCAGGCTACATCAGCCTGCTTTTGAGGTCTGATTAGATCAGACTGATTTCGACATCAGACTACGTTAGATTGCTAAATCAGGTTGTGTTAAAGACTAGTCTACCTCAGGTTGCTTTCGAGATCAGAGTACATCAGACCAAATCAGTCTGCTTCAAAGCTTTGATTAGATCAGACTGGTTTTGACAACAAACTACTTCATACTACCTTAGACATTAGTCTAGACTGCTTAAGTTGGTCAGATTGCTTTAGAGATTAGATTTCTTCAGACTGCGGCGGACTGCCTTAGAGATGTTAGAGATACTTAACTGGGCTTTAAACATTATACTTAACTGGGCTGGTTTACAGATCAGATAATCAGATTACTATGCCAAGAAGTCGTGGGTTCGAATCGAATATCCAGCACTACCACCACTGGGTCCAAGAACGACTGCTAAATGGTATAAATGTGATGTTATAAAGACCAGATAAGATTAGATCAGATCAGATCCAATTCGGCTGAGATCAGTTGCATCAGAATAGAGATTAGACTGTATAAAACCGTTTTATACAAACCGGGTTGCTGTTAGGATTTGAGTATATCAAACTGCTTCATACTTTAGACGGTATCAAAAGATAAGATTACTGATTACAGATTGTATGAGACAACTCAGACCTAAAACTAGATCAGACATCTTTAAAACAGTTCACAACGTTAGAGTAGTGTGACGCTGACAGACAGTACAAGATAGGACACAGTCTAGTACATCTCTATTCTCCACCAGTCACATATTATCCCCGAGTCACTTTTGCTGACTGGCCTCAGGAGAGGTTACAGAAGTAAGCGGGCAATTGCAGAATTGATCAAGCTATTGATCAACCATCAATAACATTGTCAGTGAATGTCAGGAGTCTCCGGAGAATCGTTCCAGAGATAGAGTCTGACGTCCACAGAAGCGATGTCTTTGTGTGATCTGCTGCTTGAAGCATCGTTTCACTTGTTATCACGAGATCCCCTGTTGAATCCAGACGTAAAATCAGTTTATGATCTTTTTAGCAGCTCTTAGCTTGTTGTTGATGCTTTCCTGCTGGTCAGTTTTTAGTGAAGTTGATCATAGAAGTCGGTTAACCTAGCTCACCTAGAAACCTACAAACAAAAACATACCTCAAGATCTTCTGAACCAAATGTACAACTTGTAGTAATCCAAGACTGGCACAATGTTTTGTCAGTTAAATATAATTCATTAATCCATTCGACTCATTAATTGTGACAATTTAATTCAATCTAACGCTCTAGTTGAAGCTGAAGTCCGCTTCCTGCTGCTTCTCTGACCCTCCCTGTATCCATCGCTAGGAGAACTGATTTAAAAAACAGAAAAAACATTTAATTATTAGGTGCTTAGACAATTAATCATTAAGCTTTTACCTAGAATTCTTAGATTTATTGTGTTAACTGCTTCACATAAATGGACCAACTGTATTCATAAGCAACCACCAGGAGAAATTTTGTTTACTGGACGGCATTTTGATGCATCGTAATTAGAGGTCGACCGATATGGGTTTTTCTAAAGCTGATGCCGATGCCAATATTTAGAAGTCAGGGTCAGCCGTTGGCTGATATATGCTGCCGATATTTTTTTGGCCAATAATTAGACATTTCCCCTCTGTTTGTGTAGTAAAATATCACACTAATAATAAGAAAGGATACACGAAATTTCTCAACTTAACATTTATTTAACACTGACTAAACATCAATATAAACATAAATAACATAAATAAAACTGTAAATGTCTAAACAATAAATAAATATATAACATTTGAACTTGACTAATAATTTGTAAACAAAACAAAGTTTTCAAGTTACAAATGAGATGCCTGAATATCGGCGTACTAAACTAGTACAAGTAAAAAATGCTAGATATCGGCCTGATATATCGCTCGACCTCTAATGGTAATTGTGGAAAAAAACTGCTCTCCAGACGTCCGTTATAAAAGAAACTTTCCTCTTTTACAACTTGTGTCTGCTCCGCTACCTCACGGATGCAAAGCAATATATTTTGACGCAGAAAGGCTTGCACCGAAGATCAGCAAATGTAAAACGGCAGTACTTTTGAGCTTTCTACAATATTGTCAAAGGTTTCTGCTAAAGTAGCAAGTTGGGAATGAGAAACTACGGCAAAAAAGCAGACTCGCTCCCCTTAGACCAACAGGAATCCATCAAAGAGCAGCTAAGTCTGGCTAAAGGCAGCTTCCGCCGTAAGCCGGTTTTAGGTGGATTTTTTTTCCCTTTTTTTCCGCCGCAGGATCCGACCGAACATAAATTCACTCGAATTCTTCTCACTCTGCTCGGAAGACACTTGAGAAAAATCTCGTCCTGCGCCTCACGCCTCGATGTCCGGCCCGCTCCAAACTGAGGGCGTTATTTACGAAGTAAGTGACAAGTACACATATAAACTGGTAAAGGTGCTTTCCTGTTGGTCCATCTTCTATCTTCTGCTGTCCAGTGAGGGAGAGCGAGTCCCCATCAGGTTCCAGGTATTGTTGGCCATGTAAACGAGGTTGGGGCATTGTGTTCCTGGAATAAAGCCCCGACCGAATTATTCACACTTGGATCAATTTAGCAGGAGCTGCGCGCTGTCTCTGGGGCTCCTGCAGGTCATTTATAAACAGCGCAAGAAGGGACAGTGACTCGTGATAGTTAAGGACGCACGGCGCTGCTGATTAATACGATTCAAAAGTGAAAAACCTTTCTTCTGCAAGCCCAAAACCGGGACTAAGCGAGGTACCGAAAACAAAAATACTAATTAAAGCTGGAAAGCGACTGAATAAACTCCAAAAAATAATTTTACACTTGAGGCAGGCCTGTGATGGGAGACAAATGTTAATATTCTTTCATTTCTTCTTCTTCCACTCCTTTCAGTAGAATTTTGGAACGCTCGAGATGGGTGCGGAACGCCCCCCTATTAGCAGGAGTATTCAAACTCCCGGATAACGCTGACATTTCGCTCAACACTAATGAGACTTTATTTCTTCTTGAACAGAGATCTGAGTTTGATACTGTTAGCATCTGCCGACACTCATTCGAACACTGAATGGTGCCAAACACTGAATGTACGCTGATGCACACACACATACACACACTTACACACCCACAAACACACGCACACTGTTGTTAAGTAATTAAGCCAGACTGAAGCAACTTATTCTTGTGTTAAAAAAGCAATTTGCTGAAAGATGCGAATGTCACTGACGATAAATACCAAGTAACGAATGCTTAAAACGCACCATCACTTTAGCTCGCTCCCTCCTTCCCTCCCTCCCTTACATGCAAACACAGAATCAGACGCACAAACAGGAGCTCACAGCATGCTTGTTTACATGGAAAGTTCTTGGAAGAGTTTGTTGCATGTTCTCTGACCTGTTCTTTTAGATTCATACTAAGAATTTAAGTGTGAGAGAGTGAGAGAACATAAACGTCTGACGCTTGAAAGTCACACAAAGTCTTCAGTTAATGGGCCTTTGTCAAACTTCCTGGTTTCCAAACATTTTAACGCATTTAAAGCAGTGCACCGTCACTTCCTGTTTACATTCAGCAGCTTCAGATGCAATGGCCGTCTCCTCTCGCTGGTGTTACTGTAGTGTACCTGGCTGTTCTACTTCAAAACAACGGCGCCCTTACCTGAGTGAGGTTAACCAGAAGACACGAGGGTCCGTCATTTAATATACTTTGCGGAAGCACTTGCGCCTGGAGCTTACACTTTGACAGTGAGCGTCAGTGAGACAGATAGAAACCCGGTGCTACACTGCAGAGATTTTCTTAGAGTAACTGACCGGGTCAGTGCTCGTCTTTGGGGTGTGTCTAATGTTGGTGTTAGCGAAGGTTCTGCTGATGAAGAAGTAGGTACCCTTAAGGTTCTCCATTCTCCAAAACTACTGTGCGTGTGTGTGCTCACCTCTGAAGTAAAAAGGACAACTTCCAAACAAGGCCCATCCCTGTTTGCAGGTCAGTCAATGTCTGAATCACACACACACACACACCCTTATGTCTCCCGCTTAACCTTTCCTATGTCTTGCTCTTTTCCCTCGTCTGGCTCTTTTTATTCTGTCTGAGATGTTCCGATCTGCTGCTGTGTCTGAGTGAGCTCAGTCCTGCCCTCTCGCCCTCCTCCCTCTCTCTCTCTCTGTCTCTAAACACTATCACTCCGATCTGAAACCTTCACCTCCACGTCATCTCTCCATCCTCCTTTCCTAATCCGCCATATTGATATCCGTGATAGTGTGACCTTTTGAGTTCTCTCACCTCCCACCACTCCTCTGAGCGCATTCGAACAAAACGTCGACAGCTGTTTTCATGCTCCAAAATGCGGTCGCTGACCGGCCACCTTATTAGGAACACTTACGTTGCCCTTTAAGTAGCACCAGTGCTTTTAAACGGTAGCGTTTCAAGCTACAAGCCACTTAGGATTAAAAGTAGCAAAGCTGCAACCAAGGGAGTGGGCCCCGTGATCCGAAGTTCACCAGTTCAAGTCCCGGACGGTAACGGTACCACTGAGGTACTCGTGAGTGAGGTGCCATCCTCAAGCACTGCTCCTTCACGATGGGACAAACGCAGAGGTCACATTTCCCTTAACATAGTAGGTAGCTAACGACATCGAAGAGGTTTCACTGCCATGGACTCTTGTTTCTCTCTTGGCCAAGGTGGACTCTGTCCTCCCAACTCCATCTCGCAGCTGCCAAGAGCGTGTTGCGATGCAGTAAGCGTGTGGGCAAGGTAGCCCGATCCTTAGATTTCAGCACAGGGCTGGAGGTGTTGGTGGTGTGGCGGTTAGGGTGCTCACCATGGGTTCAAGTCCCACCTCCAGCCCTAGCACCACAGGGTCCCTGAGCATGACCCTTAACCCTACAGTGTTACGACACAACTGTAAATTGTGTTTTTGTTGTTTCAAAGCCCAATCGTAAGTCGGGGAGCCCTGTATATATGTATAAGCAACAATTTAGAGTGTTGCCATGCTTGCATTGATACTTCTAGTCAGCTCGGACAAACATTTTCTCAATAGAGCAGGGAAACAGACATGAGTATGTGTGTGGTGCTCATGTCAGTGTACTTCCTCCCGAGCACACGACAAAGTGACATGTCGCTGACGCTCCCTGTGTGCGTGTCTTCAGCTCTGACTAATCTTAACATCTAAGTATTAGCATGTGTTAATTACACTCACCCCGACAGAGTGATGCGTTTGCCAATTACAGGGATGGTCTCCCTGGAGCAGCTGAGGGTTAAAATCCTTGCTTAAGGTCCGGGTTACTTCTACTGCTTCCCATTTAGTGCTGTCCTTTTTTCGCTCTGATTTGACCTTCCGAATGTGCACTAGTCATCAAAGTGGGGTTTATATTTCTCTTATCCAGAACGACTTCCATTTCCTAATTACAGGGACAGTCTCCCCGGAGCGACTTGGGGTAGTGTCGTAGTGTCACATCTGCACCGCCTCAGCCCCGCCCACAGTGATCCTGGTCAACGGAATTCTAACCTGAGTATCCTGTCCACCTTTTCCACTTGCTGGGTTGGGCTTTTCCGTCCATTAGCGGACACACCTGTTGCTTGTTAATTTGCCCGTTCGGTTTGAGCAAAGTGTTGGGCTCCACGGCATGCTTTAGTTTTAATGAGTGCATGCATGGGTTTCCGTTGATCTGTTGAAAGGTTTCTCTTTATTTTAGCTGAAGGCGTCCGGGCGCCGTCATTCTAACTTTGTGTTTGTCTGCTTCAGCAGACTTTTTGAACCTCCACGACTGGCCAGGCTCTCGCGCAGCACTCACGGCGTCCTGAGGCTTCCAACAAGAGACATTTCCCCCGCTTGTCGGATTAACAGGGATGGGTTTCGTCCCGAAGGTACCACCAGACATGGCACATAGCCATACTGACTGGAAGCCCAAGGAATGTGGAGCCCATGTTGACAGTTTTCATTTTAATCTTCCCTCATCTGCCAGGGGTAACTGGGAGAAAAGTGTTTTGTTGGTGGTCTAATGGCAAACTGTGCCTTCTACCAAGTGGTTTAAAGTGGTCTAGGTATGGTCTTCTTTCTTGAGGATGAAAATTTCACAAAGAAACATTTTGAGGCGATTGTTGAGAAGGTTAAAGTTTGCAGACTTCGCAAGTGGAGTTTTTCGGTTTAAAAATTGTCCTACGGGGAGTGTTCTTATAATCAACAACCTGGTAGCATCAGACTTGCCTGTATACACTTGCCAGCACGTGTTCTCTAAAATCCTACACTGGCTACACTGGGTCCAACAAGGTGTACTTTTTCTGCCCGAAGGGGAAGGCGGACAGGTACTGGTCCACCCACCCGTTTGTCCAGAGACTACTGGATGGAGCTGTTAAGTCCAGCTGGAAGGCGGTGGCTCGGGCTATATTGAGGACCTTTGAGGGCTTGGGTCTGGGTCTTTCCTGCTTTTACAGGGGTGTTTTCGCGAGGCTGGGGTCATCACTCCAGGGAACCTTCTGAATTTAGAACGAGCAGGTTTTGGGAATGCTGAGGAAGTGGCTGAGCTCTTGGGACAAAATTCCTTGTGGAACCGCAGCCCAGTTTGACAGAAGAGTGTTGGACCATCGTTGGACCATTACATAATTGAAGAACCTGATCAGCCAAATTAGTATGATGAACTAGAACCAGCAACCTCTTCAGCACAGAACAGAAACACCCCCAAAAATCTGGCAGAGTTAGCATCTAGGTAGTCCTACTGAGTGGGATCCCGTGCCATGTTTTAGTGTGTCCGCTGAAGTTTCTCGTGCTTGTTTGAAGAATGAGGGTTCTTGTGGAACCAAATCGAGCCACTGGAAAGGCACATTACAATCTTCATGAAAAATCTCTAAATAAGAAGTGTCTTGAATCTAGAGCTGACACACCTTGGGGTGCGGTTCACCATGTAGAACAGCGTGTCAAACCACTTTGGAGAGCTTTTACAACTCACCATTAATTAAAAAGGTTGGGGATTTACAGCGGAGGATGTTACATGCTGCGGCTGCTGTTAATTATTTTATTTGTGTTTTAAATTCGTATGTGAGCCACGCTCGCACTTTTTGCATACAAACGAACATTGTTTTTATGTTTCCATGCAATGCACACGACTAGAGCCTTTATTTCCATTTTAAGGTTTATTCAGTGACGGTTTCTCAGTGGAAACGTTTATCTTTGGGTTTAAGGAGGGTCTAAGTGTCAGCTGTTGAGTTATCATCATGGCAGGCTGGGATGTTGATAAATGTTAGCAGGAGAAAATTCAGGATATGACATTTTAATGGTATTTGAAACTTGGGTGAAATCAAGGATTTAACTTGATTTGTGTTTCGATAAGGAAATGTGAGAACGTGAAACTTTGGGGAATATTTGGTGTCCGAAAAGTGCTTTGTCGTAGAAGATAAAGTTTAATTTAATTACCAATTAGAGGTTCCTGCACCTGCTGTTTAATACGTTTTGGTATCTGTGTGTTATTCATTTGGTTATTTGTTCGTTTGTTTGTGTTGTTTACCATCAAATGACAGTTAAATTATTTGAAATAAAAGATTGTAGAAATTGAAATTCTCTCTTTGTCGCTCTACTTTCTCTCTATTTGTCTTCGTTTCTTCTCTCTCTCTCTCTCTCTCCCTCCCTCTCTCTCTCTCTCCCTCCCTCTCACTGACTTTACCCTTCTCTCTCCTCCTCCTCTCTTTCTCTCTCTCTTTGACTTTCCCTCTCTTTTTGCCTTCCTTTCTTCTGTCTTTCTTTTTGTCACTCCCTCCCTCCCTTTATCTATCTCTCTCTGTCTGTTCTGTCCCTCTGCCCCTCCCTCTCTCTCTCTTTCCCTTTTTTCTTCTTTCTCTCTCTCTCTCTTCCTTTATCTCTCTACTTCTCTTCCTCCCTCCCTCTCTGTCTCTCTCTCGTTCCCTCTCCACTTCTCTCTTCTGTTCTTCTCTTTATCTCTCTACTTCCCTTCCTCCCTCCCTTCGTCTCTCTCTCTGCTCTGTCTGTCTCTCTCCCCTCCCCTTTTCTCTCTCTCTCTCTCTCTCTCTCTCTCTCTCTCTCTCTCTCTTTCTGACTTTACCCTTCTCTCTCCTCCTTCTTTCTCTCTCTCTCTCTTTGACTTTCCCTCTCTTTTTGCTTTCCTTTCTTCTTTCTTTTTTTCACTCCATCCTTCCCTTTATCTCTCTCTGTCTCTCTGTTCTGTCCCTCTGCCCCTCCCTCTCTCTCTCTCTCTCTTTTTCTTCTCTCCCTCTCCCCCTTTATCTCTCTACTTCTCTTTCTCCCTCCCTCTCTTTATCTCTATCTCTGCTCTGTCTCTCTCTCGTTCCCTCTCTCTTTTTCTTCTTCTCTCTCAGTCTTTCTCTCTCTTTCTCTCTTCCTCTCTTTATATCTCTACTTCCTCCCTCACTTCATCTCTCTCTCTCTGACTCTTTCCTCTCTTTTTGCATTCCTCTCCTCTGTCTTTCTTCCTCTCTCTCACTCTCCTTATCTCCCTACTTCCCTCCCTCCCTCCTTTTATCTCCCTCTCTGCTGTCTATCTCTCACCCCACTCCCACCCTTCTCTCTCTCTCTCTCTTTCTCTCTCTCTCTCTTTATCTCAGATCTGAAAGCTTCACCCTAGAAGTCACTCTCCTTAATCCAAAGCTAATAACGTCAGGCAGGTTGTGTTTACATACCATTAAGCTAGTTTAGCGTAAGCGTATATATGTGTGACTTCTTACTGCTAAGCGCTAGGCATTGCCCCGCGCCCCCTTATAATATGACGGCCCTGGTAATTACCGCTGGCGCGTGATAAACGAGCCGTGCGTCTTTTACTTAATTATGGGGGAAAAAAAAGGGAAATAAAAGCCAAACCCTATTGAAAATAGGCGTCTCATTACCGAGAGGTCTCGCTCTATACACGAGAGCCGAAACAATTAGCCCCACAGCCAATCAGCTGCGCCGCATTTCCCTTTTTTCTGCAGGGATCCGCGCCACACAAAATGCCACGCCTGATTACCAGATTTAAATAGATTGTGCTTTATTTAATTAGAAGGAGATTGTCAGAAGCGGGAGAGAATACGGCCCGTGGCCTCCCCCCATTACCGGGTGACCGTGTCACGGGCATGAGCTATTCAACGGGCTAATGACGGATTAAAAAGAACCGTCTGATAATTAACGGCACGCCGAGATTGAGCTTAACACCGTTCTCTCTCTCTCTCTCTCTCTCTCGCTCTCTCTCTGCCCTGATATGTTTTCATTAAACAGATTCATACGGCATAGTTATTAAGGTAAAAGGGCCTTAATTGTCTCGTTGTTGGTACGCCAACGCGTGCGGCGCACACTGGGTTAAAGTTTCTCCTGGTTAATCAGACTCCATTTAGGAGATACGATCCCCAAAAGGTCGTTGCCGTCGTCGTTCTAGAAGAGGAATTGCTGCATTACACACAATCAGGTAAATTGTACTTGAATCGGCCCTGGGGTGTCACTGATTAGACGAGGAGAGAGAGAGAGAGGACAAAAATATGAAAAGAAGAGGACGGAGGTGTACACGGGAGTGTGTGTGTGTGTGTTTTAAATGTACTGAGATTACGTAATCCCACTCAGAGTATTGCGTTTCTCTTCGCGACAGATCAGAACTGGTTCCTCTACCCTGAGGTTATTGATTTTGGTGTGTTAAGAGCCTGGTTAATGTTTACGCTTAGGATTCGTTTACGGTGAGGGTTTAGGATAAAATTATAATCATAGAGTTTAGGGTTAGGTTATAGTGAAGGGTTAAGGATTAGGTTGGATTCCAATTAGAATTTGGGGCTAGGTTTAGGGGGATTGAGTGTCACGGCTAGATTCTGATTGCTCTTTGGGATTAGGTTCAGATCCTGTTAAGTGTTAAGGGTTAAGGTTTAAACTTGGGGTTAAAGATCGAGGTTACACTGAGATTATGACGAGGGTTTAAGGTTAGAATGTGATTATGGTTAAGGTTTAAGGGATTACGCTGAGAATTTTGGTTTAAGATCTGAGTTAGTAACTAGCTTTAGATTATGATGAGGAAAAAGGGCTCAGGTTACATCACAAGTTGTGTTTTGAACTGGTTTTAGATGGAGTTCTGGTTTAATAACAATCACTGTTTTGGCAGTAGTTTTGGATTATGGTGAGGATTAAGGGTTCAGGTTAGACTAGATTAGATTGGATTAGTTTAGATTAAGGCTGCTTTCTTGTTGTGGTGCCAATGGAGATTTACCACTGAAACTCAAAGCTAGTCTAGGACTGGGTTTAATCCTAGTCTGGGAAGTTGAACCTTAGACTTTATGGTTATGTTTAGATTATGGCAAGGTTTTTGGAATAAGATTAAATTGAAGGGGTTTGGATTTGGTTATGGTTGGGGTTTAGGACCAGCAGCTGATTATAGTGGGGATTTTAGGGATCAAAATGGCAGTTATGATTAGCTCAGGATTAGAGTTTGTTTAAGATTAAATAAGGGTGAGATATAGGATGGAATTACATCACATGTAGGTAAAGAGTTTAGGGTTATGAATGGATTATGGTGAGGGTTTAGGGTTATCAATGGATTATGGTGAGGGTTTAGGGTTATCAATGGATTATGGTGAGGGTTTAGGGTTATCAATTGATTATGGTGAGGGTTTAGGGTTATGAATGGATTACGGTGAGGGTTTAGGGTTATGAATGGATTATGGTGAGGGTTTAGGGTTATGAATGGATTATGGTGAGGGTTTAGGGTTATCAATTGATTATGGTGAGAGTTTAGGGTTATCAATTGATTATGGTGAGGGTTTAGGGTTATCAATTGATTATGGTGAGGGTTTAGGGCTATCAATTGATTATGGTGAGAGTTTAGGGTTATCAATTGATTATGGTGAGGGTTTAGGGCTATCAATGGATTATGGTGAGGGTTTAGGGTTATGAATGGATTATGGTGAGGGTTTAGGGTTAATAATGAACAGAGTAAATTGCTTTGATATTAAAGGAACAGCTCATGAACGAGGAGGGAAAGCTTTAACCAGCATGCTACAAGGAGCACTCCTAATATATAGGATGGCAATAGCATTTTCCACTTCACACCAGATAGCCATCCCACGCTCTAAAACGCAGTAACCCTTCAGATGAAATGTGAAACAGACGTTCTGACTCTCTTAAGTCTGAAGAAACCCCATGGCATCTCTCAAACCCCTGACTTCCAGAATGAATTTCACACTATAGCCTTTTTGATTCTGGCCTCGAAATCATCCTCTCTCTCTCGCCGGCTCGCCTCGTCGCTGCTAAAGGACTGATGAGAGCGCCGACAAAAAAGCGGACGTCATCCACATAGCGGCTGTGCATTAATGGCGGTTGAAGTGGCTCTCCATTGTCTATTCAAAGCTCTTTTGGTAACTGGAAACGCACGATACAAAAAGTTCAGGCAGCTGTTTTTCCCAGAATTCACAATCTGTTACAATCAGTCGAACCTTAAAATAATGTTAAATGAACGGTGGGGCAGTTCTGCAGGTGTTGGACTGCGTCATTAGTTTGCAACGGTTTATAATAATAATCATTGATAAACATTGTGTAATTAGCCATTGAAAGTCTAGTGCAATTGATACGTGGCATAACATAAAACACAGCATACAACAACAGGACTTGCTGATGTTTGAATCCCACAGCAGAACTTACACACCAGTTCACTTTACATCTTATGAGGAAACGAGGGGTTAAAGCCAGTTTTGCCAGGGATCTACTCTTTCAAATCTTCTCTTTTTGCCCTTTCAGATGGTCTACAAGATACTAAAAAGTGCCTTTCCCCTTGCAACAAAGAACATTCTACAAAACATAATCTCTGACCTTCCCAAAAGAAATGGCTCACCACGAACCTTTAGAACGGAATTTATCGCTGCCTCGTTTACTCAGAGCTCTTCAGGCAGCGAAAAGGAGGAAACTAATTAATACATGCACAAAAATTGACCATTATTCTTTGAAGTGTGCTTTGAAGTGCACATGCAAACACTCAATCATTAAAATCTCTAACCGGTCTGAGGGGTTTCGCATCCATTTAAGGAGGCCGCTGCCACTCGTCAACACACGCGGCAAACAACTGCCGTAAATGTACCGTTATTTCCATATAGCATCATAGTGAAAGTGAGTTACTATTCGTCATAGTGAACACACCACAGTGCACCATAACGATATGTGGCCCATCCTTGAAGGAGCAGTGGGCGGTGGGACACTGGGAGCAGCATTGACATTGGGGACGGTACCTTGCTCATGAGTACTTCAGTGAACCTTTACCGGTCCGGGATTCGAAGCGGTGACCTTGCGATCACGGGGCAAATGCCCTTACCGTTATGCTGCCAACTGCCCCAGTTGATGTAGTCTATATTCATCATACAGTAAAACACTGTACTTTATAAAGAAAGGTTAAAATAGTATTTTCACATCATTTATTTGCAAATACGGTAACATACTGCGCATCTGAAGCATCCCGGGTGTCACACTGTATCCCTCTTCAATCACTCTTCTGATCTGTGTCCCTCATTTCACCACCGCGCTACAAAAAGTCGTGTTTCAGATGTCTGCTGTAAAAAAAACTGATGTTAACCGAAATGCTGCCATTGTTTCCTGCTTTTACAGTGCAACGATCCACTCTTCTCGGCGTGCTGTCATTATTGTTGCGTACCCAGACCAAAGTTAGCGACAGACGTAAACTGCGAAGCTCAGTTCGGTAATGGCTCGATGAAACTTTACAAATGGCATTACAGGGCGCGCAAACGCAAAGAGTAATTAAATGCAATTAGGGACGGGGTTCTGCCGTCCATTAGGTGTTGTTCCTCGCCACTCAGTCGGGTCGCTGGAACATTAGGAAACATTAATGCCATTTTACAGCCCTGACTCGGGCGGGTTGATGATGGCGCTCGGGACCACGAACGCACCTTTGACTCTGATAAACTCAACAACTTTCTGTTTGACAGACAGATACACACACACACACACACATAGAGAGACCAGAATTCAACACAGACGGGGAGCCTGGGCACCCAGAAAGGGTACGGTGAACTAAAAATGGAACAATGGAACAATGAGGAAAAAATGCTGGCCTTAAGGGAGCCGGAGGTGACTTTACTCTTTGTATGAGCAGAGTGGAGGGAAAAAAGCCTGGAGGTATCTGCAGGTATAAAGTAATGAAGTGCAATTACTTATTTACTGAGCGTGGGTACAATTTCAGGCGTTGACTGCGGTATGTTTATTGCATAGATTATTATTTTTAATTATTTCACAGCAAGTTCTCATTATACAACATAAACTGATTAAAAAAAGGGTCTGATTTGAAAAAATCGTCCGGTATAAACTAATGAAACTAGCAAAATAAGTGGTAAAAAAAAAAGTGAAAATCAATTATGAAAATGCAAAAAATAAATGGAGAAAAACACTGCAGGCTTAATTGAAGCCCCAAAAAGCCTGATTTGGGATGCCAATTAACGAAAGACTCTCAGCATTTTCTGGCCAACACGGCTGAAGAAGTGCCCGTGGATGTTTTGCTGTAATTGGCTGTGAAATTTTGGCTTTGTTTTCCATTTCATTTCATTTATTAAGTTATTAAGTCTCTACAACCAAATGTGACCCTCAGCATTTCATCCATTCGTGCTTTTTCATCCCCCAGTGCTTGGGGACGGTACCCTGCTCGTGAGTACCTCAGTGATACCGTTGTACTTGAACCGGCGACGTTTCGGAATCAGGCCCAACTTTACCAAATGCTGCAGTTACGTGATCACTTCAAGTTGAGGTTTTATGGGTTAAAAACGAGGGCCGACTGTAAATGTGTCTGTAATTAGAGCCATTTCACCTTCAGACTAAATAAAAACAGCATTAACGTCTGAAGCTGAATTATTTATAGTTTTTTGAATAAGTCTGTAATAAACATGACCTAATGGGATCACTTGTAGTGCCCACAAATATTCTGCTGACCGTTTCAAGGGGCAGTTGGTGGCGTAACAGTAGGGTGTTGGCCAAGGCCCAAGGGAAAGGGCTAAGGGATAGGGGCCAAGGGGTGAAATGGGATTCAGCCGTAGACACCTGAAAAAGCCCTGCATAAGTAGTCAAATATTATTTTTACAGGACACACTTTCCGATAGACCATGCAGCACTGGAGAAGCGTCTGCTGAACCGTCACTGGGACGTCAGAGCTCATAGATTCATAGACAGCACTGAGCTGTTGTGAAAAACGGGGAAGAGGGAAACAGATGGGGAACGAGGGGGAATTAAGGGGAAGAGACAAAAGCTGAGGCGTGGCAAGCGAGAAAGAGAGCGACGGAGCAGAAGTCATAAAGGGGGTGTTGGGCATATGAGCGGGGAAATTAGGGGTGTTTAAAAAGTCCCCAAAGTGCTGAGAACTCTCATAAAAGTTTGGGCTAGAAAAAGTAACCTTGTCTGCTCCTGAGTTCTGCCCGCGTCAGCGCATTAAAAAAAAAAAGAAAAGAAAAAAAAGGCATGCAGCAGTAGGTGTCGGCGCGCATCTCGCCGTCTACCGTCAGGTGTACGTGCACCTCGCGCCTGCTTTCAGCTGATAGTCAAATTACTGTCACAGAGACGACCGTAAAGCGCTCCTTTCCCTCTTTACTGACGTCCTTTTCCTTTCCCACTGCAAGATATTAAAATATACACGCCACGGGCTTGTTGTGCGCTGCTTTGCCAGGCGCTTTCTTAGCCACACTTATTTAGTTTTTGTTGCTAAGTAACATGCCGGCGTGTGAAGTCGGTGCCCAAGGCTGCTGATGTGGCCTCAAAGGACGGACTTGTGAAAGGCACAGCGAGGATCCTTGACCAGTCGACAGCCACCAATTGGACCGACCTCGGCGGCTCATTTTCTGCAGTTCAAACGTCCGAAGGCAGAGCTGGAAAAGCTGAAATCTTTACGCCACTCTGAATCCCGCCTGAAGAGGGGGAAAAAAACTAATTAAACAAGACTGAATAAAATTTAATTAGACAAGCTTTACTTATCCCTGGCCAGAAGAGGATTCCCTTTCTTTAAACGTTGCAATCCTGTTTGAAACTCTACTTTTATTCCTGGCCTTTAACAGGTGCATAAACCATCTTTTTCTTGTTTTATCCTGTTCTTGGTATGTTTGGTCCATATTTCATGAATAAATAAGATATTATATATAGCATTTTGTTTTGGCAAGCTTTGCTGTGGCAAGACGACTTGGTCAGAGTTTTTCCAGGGTTCTAACAGTCAGCTGTGGGGCATAATAACAGTAATTAATAGTCAAAAACTAAATATTAACAGCTTAAGGAAGACGAAACACACAAGTGACACTATTGGACGGTCAAGACTCTTCACTGTGTAAAAGGTCAGCGAATCTCGATTCAATCGAGCATCCGGTTGATGTGACTGAATGCAAATACTGATTCACTGCGGCGTTTTACCAGAGTTAAAGGACATAGAAGTTCAAGTTCAAATCCTGCTGCTGAAGTGCTGCTAGGCATGAAACGAAACCTTCAGAGAGTCCGAACTCTCATGGAGACTGGGTCGGAGCTGTTCTGGTTAAATAGCTTTAATAGGATGGCCAGAATCCAGCTGCAATCACAGTTTTTACTGCTCTTTTATTTAGTCTTAATTGGCATTTTGACACTTTTTGGACACTTATAATGACCTGGCACTAGAATAAGGCATCAACTTTAACCGGTGCTCAAGAACTTTAGACTGGTGGTTTACACACTGCCTTAGACTGACAAAAGAAGTTGCTTTCTTACAACTTTGCTTATCAAAGGATTTTGCTAGTAGTAATTAAACGTCTTCATTATTTTAGGAACAAAAAAATTGCTTTGGCTTAAAAGATCCGGCAGAAAGATTTGCAAAGAGTGACACTGTTGGCTGCTTCCCACTCATCCTGAAATACATCCAGCAACCCACCTGACTGTTAGCAGCCAAGTTTGTATTAAGCAACTGTGTAAACAGCAAATGTAAAAGCAAAAGGGTAATGTTGTGGCACAAAAAGAAAAGAAAACAATCTGTGATCTGTACAGTACAAATACCTACGTACTTGTGCAGATAAATATTTATCTCATTTTTTCAGAAAATACTGCAAAAGTTCTCCTTAAGAAAAAGTTGCAGAAATGTACATTCCACTGAGAAAAGTCACCACATTTATTATCCAAAAACCAGAGATGTGAGATGTGAATAAAGTGAAAGTGAGTGATTGTCATTGTGAACACCACAGCACAGCACAAAGTGCACCACAATGAAGTGTGACCTCTGCAATTGACCCATCCCTGAAGGAGCAGTGGGCAGCTAACAAGGGCAGCGCTTGGGGAGCAGTGCTTGGAGTCGGTACCTTGCTCCTGAGTAGCTCAGTCGAACCGGCGTCCTTCCGATCACGGCGTGAACACGTTAACGGTTACGCTACCAACTGCCCCAAATGAATATGTCTAAGCAGGTGGGACTAGTAGTAATAATAATCATTCCTTACTAAGCATAATACAAGTATTTAGGGTGGACTGATTATTGTCTGGGCCGATTATCGGGGTCAATACTAAGCAATTTTCCAATGATCAGTATCGGCTTTTCGTTTTGACCATCACTGATATTAAGGGATGTACCAATAAACTGGTCTACATCGATATACCTTGATTCAAAGATCTATGAGCCCAGAGCACGGATTCGAAATGATATATTGGCAAAAGTATTTAGACACCTGCCTTTACACACACATGAAATCTCATTCTTAATCCATGGGCTTTAACATGGAGCCGTCACACCCTTAACAGGTAGAGCAGCTTCAACTGTTCTGGGAAGACTGTCCACAAGGTTTAGTATGGGTGTATTTATGGGAATTTTTGACTATTCTTCCAAAAGAGTATCTCGTGAGGTCAGCCACTGCACTGCAAAAAATCAGTGTCAGAAAATAAGACAAAGAAAAGGATAATAAGAAAAAAGGTTCCAGAATCAAGCAAAATTATCTGCCAATATAGTGAGAAAATTTACCTTCTAAAGATCTTCTAAAACAAGAAAAAACATCTTTCCATTTTTCCATGTTTTCAGCTTTAATAATACATTGCATTCTCAAAATAAGCAAAGTTGTCATGAATTTCTTAACTCGTAGTGGAGAGCATGACAACCTGTCCGTTCTCTTAATTAAATTTCTTATTTCATGTTAAGAAATTCTTATAATCAATACATTTTTCTTAATAAGATAATTGTAGCCCACGTTTCTTAAAATTAGATTATTTATCTCACACATACAAGTCTAGTCAAGTAAGTTATTCTTAAAATAAAAAAAACAAGATCTATTTTTTCTTTTTAAGATTTTCTGGCTTGTTAAGATTTCATTTTTTGCAGTGTGATGTTTGATGAGATGGCCTGGTGCAGTCTCCGCTCTAATTCATGACAAAGGTGTTCTATCAGGTTGAGGTCAGGGCTCTGTGCAGGCCAGTCAAGTTCCTCCACACAAAACTCCCACATCCACGTCTTTACGGAGCTTGCTTTGAGGACTATTAAGAGCTTCTTTTACTGGAACTAAGGGACCAAACACAACCCCTGAAAAACAACCCCCATGTGTCCCAAAGCTTTTGGCAATATAGTGTATGTTGTAATGCCACTTCATGCTGAACATTTTTATTGAAGAGAAGACAGGAATTTGATATAAATGGAAACGACTGTGTTAAATCAGTATAAGATCAATTGTTAGTTTCTGACTTTAAATCAAAATCGTACTGCAGCAGACGTTGTGATGTCGACACACGCTGTTCCTTTACGCCTTAAACTGGCCATTTCCGACCAACGCAATCACTTTAAACACACATAGATCCAAACTGTGCAAGATCTGAAGTCAAAGTGCTCAGTGTGTGTCACTTTCAGGATTTATCTGGTCGAGAAATCTCTGCGGTGTGGCCCACTGCCGTGTAGAAAAGTTTATTTACGGGGCAAAACGCTTTGAAGAACTTTTTTCTGTGTTCGGCTGAAGGTACTCAAGAGCGCCATCCGGCTTCAGCCGTGACCTTCGCTCCCAAAAACCCTCCCAATATCAGACACACCTGGTCGGCTGTGTGTGTGCGCATGTGTTGTAACGCTGATCAATTCAAAGCGGGGTGTATGGAAATCTTGACTCAGCACTTCATCACTCATGGAGTCAGTGGAGAAACTGCATATGTCATCTGTCAGGAGAGTGAAAGAAAAGAGCCAAGCAGGGCAGAGTGCAGGAAGCGTGGAGACGTCACTCACTCACACACACACACACACACACACAGACACACACACAGTCCTGTACTGCCTCCCGTCTTTAAATAGCCCTCACCATCACACACACTACCAAAGCAACTCCCACTCAATCTCTCTGCAAGTATGTATGTGAGATACAGTGTGTGTTAGAGAGACAGATGTGTGTGTGTGTGTGTGTATACATATGGATAGATAGACAGACAGATAGATAGATAGACAAATAGATAGATAGGGAGTCTGGTCCATGATCGGAAGCTCACCAGTTCAAGTATTGGACCGGTAAAGGTACCACTGAGGTACTCATGAGCAAGGTACCGTCTCTATACATAGAGAGAGATTAGTAAGAGAGAAATGAGAATACTTGAGAAATGTGACCCTCCACGGCAAAACCAGTCGCTTGTCTCAAATTTTCCAAATTGAGTTATGATGTTTTCATGAAAGGGCATAAATCAAGCTTCAAAACGATACCTATATGGAATGAATGTGACGACATATGACTGAGATATCAACATTCAAAGGAGTCGGGTTCCTCCTGTCACGCCAAGTGAGAAACGGAGAAATCTGCCGTCGAAGTTGACTATCGCCGTAGCACTCACAGACGCTTGGTGCGGTCGCGGCTACGTTTGCATTTACGGTAGCCTACGCTGCATTCACAGCCACACGGATAGCCTACCTGCGTTAGGTTAACTGAACTCGGGAGACGGAGATGGATTCCGGAGAAATATCTTCACGCTAGTCAACCAGTGGATTTAGCGTAAATATTGAAGTAGAGCGGTCAAAACACAAACTTTTAACATTCTGCTGGAATTAAATTCCTCACCTCAAGAAAGTCACGTTTTTAGGATGGAAAGGTTAAGTTTTTCAGCCAAATTTATTCACAACAGTACAGTATAGACCTTCCACTGTTTCAAAACACTAAAAACTAAAAATCCAAGATTTTACCCCACGCAACATAAACGCTCGTTTTTCTCGGAAACCTCCATTGCGACAGGCGACTGGTTTGGCCGTGGAGGGTCACATTTATGGAAATGACAAATTAGAGAGAGAGAGAGAGAGACGAAGCCCCATGGCCTAGTCATAAATAATTAGTGGCGATGTCCGGATTACAAATGCAGGTGAAACTAATGCACAGCTGGGTATCTGACATATGTCTTACCCACCCCCACACACTCACACACACATTTCCTGTCTTCATGTCCTCCCTAAGTCCATAAGGTGGAACAGATCTGACATTTTACACATACAGTAGTTTATGTGGAAGCGACCAACTCAAGCCCTGTGAAGATTTCCACCGTTTCAGGCCTCGCCCCAAACTGGGCAACGTTTGAAGTGAAAGCGCTCGCAGTGTGAGCTCCCGTATCTGTCGTCTGCCTTTATCTGGGAGAGACATCTCTGTGGTGTTTGTGGCTCACCGCTGGGTATAAAGCACAGATTTGAGGTCGGGGCAAACACCAAACACTTCAGTGATAAAAAATAAAATCTTTTACTGTATAAACATCAACCTTGGAATGATAATTTTAAAAAGACATATGCTCTTTTTTCATTTGTAATATAGATGGGCGATTAATCAAAATGTAATCGAAATCGAGGTTCGGAATCTTTAATCGACGCAATTTCCCACTTTGATGATTATTTCAATAGTTATTAAAATTCCGTCCCCAGTCTGACCCACCAAGTTGGACCTTTCTGTGGCAAGCTGTTTTGCACAATACATTTTGAAGGGAAAAAAAGATAATTAAATTAGATATAAATAATACCCCACGACCCCACTTAGGATTAAGCGTTTCGGATAATTAATGAATGAATGAATGAATCAAAAATAAATAAATAAATAAATAAATAAATACTGACAATCACAAGTACCATGCTTGGACCCCAATAATAGTTCATTAATCATAACTGAGGTAAAATGGTCATGATTTTACCATGTATCATGGTAGTATCATGATTTTGATTTGAGGTCATATCGTCCAGCCATATTTTGTACGTTTATTCTGTCTATTTCTTGGAGACAGTCCCCAAAATGTGCGCACACACCCACACCCACACCTCCACACGCCATCGCTCCATCCATCATTCCTCTGTTTACAACACAATTCTCTCCTCTCGCCTTCCGTGCCACAAACTCAATTTTGGCGGTGGGGCGGCTAGCGGCTCCTCGCGGCATAATTCACGGCAGCGAGTCGACGTTTGTAAACTTTGGTCGTGCTTATTGATTGCTGCTTAAAAGGCTGAAAATTGCTTAGCTGTCAGAAAGGGAAGAGTGCGTGTGTGAGCGCGTTTGTATCAGTGTGTGTGTGTGTCGCTGCTGGTTTGTGTGTGAGCTAAAGAGCAAAGTGAAAGGTCATCGCCACCCAGCTGTCACTCTAAGGGGTGTCACATCGATCCCAGAACACCCTGGAGCCAGACAGGAGCCCTGCAGGCAAATTAATCAATCCCAGAGTCACCTCGCAAATGATTTGACACTTGGCACAGAAGGAAGAAGGTCCGAGTGATGTAATATCCGTCCGACCTGGCCGACCTCATGTCCGTTTGCAAGCCTCCTGGCGTACGTAATCGTTGCGCTCGTTTTTTCAACTTTAACCTCCTCCTGGTCCTCTCGTTAGAGGAGAATTTGTCCAAACCGCAAACCCTATCCGTAAACTATTTGTGGTTACTGTTTGCAACAAGATTGGCTTTTCGCTTCATGAGATCAGACTTCACGCTCCAATACAGAAAAATGTGAAGTATAAGCAGGGGAATGAGGGTCAATGACTGTCCAGAGCAAGGATCAGCTTCATATTAATCGATTCCAGAGTCAATCTGTGAATGACTTGACACTTAGTGGAGGATTCGATGGCGTGAGTGACGTAATATCTCCTGGTATTTTTGGTTTAAGCTGAGGTCTGTGGCTTGTTCGTGGCGTGAGCGATCGGCGCTCTCGTTGTTCAAGCTTAACCTCCTCCTGTTGCTCTCATAAGAGGCGAATTTGTCCAAACCGTTAACCCAATTCTCACACCATTTACTCTTTACGACATGAACAGCTCTTCCACAAGAGATCGGCTTCACCTGACACAGGAAAAATGCAGAACGTGCGATGTCACAGTCGATTAGTCCAACACCAAGACAGGAAAATAAGGTTCCGTGTCCAACAATTCAACGGTAGGAAAAAGAAGTACCGTAACAGGCCAGAATCAGCTTCACAACTCTCAGACGCAGTCATTAATCAATTCTAGTCACCACACAAATAATTTGACTCTTAGTGACCATCTTTCGACCCGGATGACCTCCTGCTCAGTCAGCTGTGGTTTGATCAAAACTTCTCCTTTTTCAAGCTTAACTCCCTCCAGCTGCTCTCATTAGAGGCGAATTTGTCCAAACCGCAGGAGTCGAATAATAGCGCTTTGAAAACAAGATCAGCTTTCCAACCTAATCAGCTCTTTTTTTTCCCCCGTCCCTAAGAGATCAGACTAACTTCATAACGCGGCCGGTACAGAAAAAATGTCAAACGTTTGCCGCTCCATTGGCTGGAGGGAATTCAGTAGATCGCGGACAACAAATCAATGGAACAAATAAATAAAAAATACAGAATCAGCCTCACAGCTCTCCAAGTCCCCAATTTTGGCTTCGTCATGCAGCGGTGGCGACAGCACGTCCGGATGTGCGCCGGACCGAGAGGAGGCTTTCACAATTTTTTTTTAGGGCCACAAGGAAGGAGGGGTGCGTGTCAGGAAGTTGAATGGCGAAGCACGGAAGCTGGCAGCCGATACGGCCTGGGTGCCACTCTCCTCGGCGCTTGGCAACCGTCTTGGCGTCTGAACTTTCCTGAGCCGCTGCTCGGCGTTATCGCCTCTTGAACAAAATGCCCGCTGTCGTCTCTGACGTGGAACGCCACAGTCAGGAGGAAGGTTGCCGCCTCAGCTGTCTTCTCTCTCGCAGAGTCTCGCATTCGGCTCTGACAGCGTAAAAAAAAATCTGCATCCACTTCTGGAGAAAGTACTCGATGGCCTTCTGCGTCCCAAACACTTTTTTTCTCTAAACTTTGCATGCGTAGGCGACAAACACCCCCCAGGTCCTTAGTGTCTTCATGTGCACAATTTCTACAAGTTGGCACAGACGTCGCATGGCTTTTTTTTCTGCCTACTTGTTATCTGCCGCGTTGGATCTTTGATTTTGGTTTCAGAAATTCCTCACGTTCTTATGATTATGTTTTTGGAAGTTACTGAAGATGACATTTGGTCAGATTTTAACTGGATGATTACACACTAACAAAATAACATTTTCCCCCCCCAAAATAGTCGCCAAAACCAGAAACCGCATTTAAAACGCTTTACTCAACTCACTGGCTGTTTTCCAGACAAAAAATAAACATATATATACACATGCTGTCAAAGTTAAAAAACTTATCTCAGGCCATGGCTCCAATTTTCAGATCGTACAAGTTGGTGCATGCAGTGTTTATTACAGAAATGATATCAAGCAATCAGAAGCTAAACAAAGCATTACAGCAAAAGGCTGCACGTTTTAATTATCTCCACTTCTCTTTATTCAGCTTAATTCTCCAATCACAGCAGACAATAGACTACTCCAGATGTTAAACTGACAATCAGAGCAATTTTCCATCCATTTTGGAGCATTGTTTCATCTTTTGGGCGAGTGGGGTTTCGAAAGTAGACTGTTAAAAATGGTTTACTCTTGTAATGATCACAATCAGATCTGTTACGGCCACTTGTGATCTGAATACACAGATTTTAACGTCTGCACAGTGACAACCAGAGATGCGTCCACCTCAATACCCTACTATCTATCTAACGAGATGAACAACGTAAACCCCGTGCTACGGACGCTGTTTGTCATTTCTCCACCAGATCTCCAGTGTCTCGTGTAAGATCCCTGACCACAGCAATCCCTGCAATCAGTCAACTGCCAAAAAGATTTAATTCACAAACACTCACTAACATTCCACATCAAACCCTGGTCAATCTCTTAGACACTGCTCACTGAACAAAGGAAGTGTTATTTTTCTTTTTTGGTCCTCCCGTTTGCAGTCTGTTAAAAGACTTTCCTAAATCATGGCTAATCTCATTGTGTGTGTGTGTGTGTGTGTGTAGAGACTAGGGATGCCCGATACGGGAATTATTGGCCGATGCCTATATCGAATAATTTCGTTCTTACATCTGCCGATGTCGATGAATGAGGATGGCAGAGTGGAGCTTGTAACGACAAGATACTTCGCTCTCCAAAGTTCCACTGCGCACGCAGAATTTTGGCACGAAAATAAGGCCTTAGTTCTTACATTTCTAACACAGCACTAAGTCAAGCGAGCGTGAATGCAAAGTGGAGTGAGGGCGGAGCATTTCCATCGTAGTGCAAAACATTTTAAAAAAGGGTCACTCCCCGCCCTATGTGGTGTACCAACTCGAATAGGGCACGTGTGACGCGCCACGTGCACTACCTAGTGTCTAGAGAGCCGTTAAGCTACAACCCTGAGATGCATACTACCACATAGAAAAGTATGATGACAGCACCTTACCTACCATACTATTAAGTGCGGCAGTAAGCGGCTCGGGACGCAGCCAACGTGCGAGTTCACATTTGCTAAGTGAAGCAAACACGCAGTTTAGCTAGTTACAAAAGCTTTCGACGCGCAGGCAGAGTTGAGCGCGTGAAGACGAGATTTTGCTCGCTAACGTTCAGATTTTTGCCACACAATAATGCCATACATTTTAAGACGGAAGTCGCGGGTCGTATAAAATCCCACCTCAGACTTTCGACACAAGCGCTACCTTTCCAACGTACGATAAATGCGTCGTCAGATATCGGCAGAGGTGGACAGAGTACTGGAAATTTGTACTCAAGTACAAGTACTGTTACATTGGTTAAAATGTACTCAATTACAAGTAAAAGTACTGGTGTTTAAAAAAATACTTGAGTAAAAGTACAAAGTACTCTTCTCAAAAACTTCTCAGAGTACTAATTACTTTTTAACCGATGGATGTTTTATTGCGTCGTCAATAGCAGGCATTCGATTCGATTCACCAGTAGAAAATATCTACGTTCAAAGCACATTTCTCAGATGAACAAGGTAAAGAAAGGCAATTTGTTTTGTAAATAAATGTAGATATAAAGCAGGAAATTTGTTTGTTAAAACAATGACAAAAATGTTTTTGAACATGCATAGAACAGTTTAAACTTTTCCCAATACACTGCGAACAACAGGCAGCGGGCACTCGTCCTCCGTCTTTTCTCCATCATTTTCACGGTTGACAGTGTTGTCTTCTGTCTCCATTTTGGCTTCTTTGTCTCCAAATCTTCAGTCTATAAATCAGTTTGTACTCCACTGTGTAGTTCCTCCAGACACCTGTGCCTGCTGCTGCAGCGGAGTTTATTCTCTGCTTACGTCATAGATTCATTGGCGCGGTCGCGATTGCACAGCCTTATTGGCTGCAAAGATGCAGATGAAAGGTTTGAATATTAATTCAAATTGTGGTTGTACTCAGTAGCGACTTTTGATTTTATAAGTAGCGAAGTAGATTACATGGTGTAAATTGTACTCAAGTATGAGTAAAACTACACACTTGAAAAACTTCTCATAAAAGTACAAGTACCCAAAAAATCTACTTAATTACAGTAACGTGAGTATTTGTAATTCGTTACTTCCGCCCCTGGATATCGGTTGGAAATATCGGGCAAATCTAAGCATTGGTCCGATGCCGATGACTTAAAAAAAGAGCAATATTCAGCCGATTCTGATAAGATTATGATATTTTTGCGCATCTCTAGTAGGGCGGGGTGTGGAGTCTTAAGTATGTGGAGTCTTTACATACTGTATGCATCTGAGGTCCTTCTGTACACCTTCTGTCTCACTCTAAATGCCTTCCTCTGCAGCAGTGTGTAAAGAAAGTCGTTCTCATCCGTTCCCTCTGAAGTTCACAGAGTATGAGAAAAGGTGTTCTGAACACAGATATTATGCTTTGAAACAGCAGAGCAGACGTCTACACACACACACACACACACACCGTTACTCTGATGAGTTTTCCACACCGCAAAAAAACAACCACCAAAAGCTTTGACAAACAGCACTATTTATGTGTTTACCTGTGATTAATACACCAAAGCATCATCTGCATGTTTCGCAGCTCACGGGCATCCGACGGGTTTGTACGCAGCGTAAACACTTTTTTGTGGACGTCCACAGACGCTCGACTTCAGCTAATTACTGCAACAACGGGAGGCACGTGGATAATCAGCCACCGGAATTAGATTTTTCGAAGGAGAAAAGGTGGCAAGACGGGAAGGACCGGCACGACCACGCGAAGGAGCACTTCAACCTAGCGTTATCTTCAAAGAACACACATTCCCAACCCCCGGAGAAAAAGGAAAAGCATGTGTCTGAGAGCGTAAGCGTGCGCGTGAGGAAGGGTGCCATTCAACAGCATTTCACCCAGCATCTGAGAAGCCCTACAGAAACCCAGGAGTAAAAAAACCACCCACTCCAGCGAGATGGACACTAATGACCTGGAAACACACTCTGGCACTGCCAAATGGACTTCCTTACGAGAAGTTTATGAAAAGGGGGGGCGGCTTTGTGAAGCGGGTAAAGCGTTGACTCGATCTCCGCCGCGGCTAATCGATCTGGGAGGAAAAGTTCAGGGCCGCTCACTCACCCTCCTGTACTGCCTGGAAGGGGTTGTTGGGTTCGATCAGTTTGATGGAATGGGTAATCCTCTCGCTCTGCAGGATGTCGTCGTTCAAGCTCAGGTCCGAAATGGCCAGCTGGAAAACTTCGTCGTCCCTGATGGCGTTCTGCTCAAAAATGGCACCTGTTGGATCGGGGAGGAGAGGGGAAAATAAAAAATCAAAAATCAGTGAGCTGGTGGGGAAATCGATGGCAATTTTTCTAGGGGTAATTACACTCCTCGGCCACTTTGTTAGGGACGCCTACCTGGTGTCCACACACACACCTAATCGAAACGCTTAAGTAATTAGAAAATACTTGTGTGAACTTTCTATCCATATACGTCATCCAATGTTACACACCCAAAAGTCTCTCCAGACGCAATGCGGAGTCGCTTCCACCAGCACCAATGTGCACATCCAGCCGAGCTGGTAGAAAGGGGAAAAATTCACCAATCAGAGGCAGATTATGAACGGGAGGCCAGATTTCAAAGGGCCATGTAGAGACGGACAATACATTGAGTGTCACGATATCAACGATATTTTTTATACATCGTTTCAAATTAAAACTACGGTAAAATATTAATTTGATAGGTTCCACCAAGCACAGGTAGTAAAGCCCAGGGAGCAGTGCTTGGTGACGGTACCACTGCTAAGGAGTACTTCAGTGGTATCATTCCCAGCCCCGGGACGTGACGTGGCCCCAGGCCAACTCCCTAACCGTTACACTACTAACTGCCCCGCTACTATTTATTTATTTATTTATTTATTTATACATACAACACTTGGCTAAAGTACACACTTCAACACTAACTATATACAGAAGCAGTGTGGAAATGAAACAAATAATTGTAGACGATTCTGCATCAACGCAGTGGAATTATATCAGGGTTTTCATCTGGTAGTCCCGTGGAGTCCAATCTAGTTTCACTACTGAAATCACTTCCCCTACACACACGGACACACAGTGGACAGCCGCAGACCACTGCTTAGTCTGAGTGGTGGTCCCTGGGACAGATCCAGTTGAAAACCCATGAATTATATCATAATGATGTTGCTTGGTGATAACTGAAAATTCCAGTTTAAAAGAACAAAAACGGTAGTAACTACCACTGCCCAATCTGCGATCTATGTCCAATTTGGGTGAAAATGTAGAAAAACTGATGGGACGCATGGTGAGGCGTGGTGATACCACATCAAATCACTTCTGCCATTTTAACAGAACATCAGGGTTCCACTCCCACTGCTTTAGAAAGAGGCCCAGGGATCTTTTATGACCTCAGAGAGTCAGGAGCTTCGGTCAGCCAAAAGGACGGCACTATTTTTGCAGCACAGCGTCACCGCCACTGCACTGGGGAATTGAGTTCCACACAGATCACCGGATGGCACCTCTGTTGGTCCCACCAGCACCTCTAACAGCAGGTCTCCGGGCCTGACCAGCGTTCTGGAATATCTAGTTAGAACTGCAAGTGGTACAGATATATGTTTACATTAGAGTGGTGGCAGCTCAGTGGTCAAAGTGACGGAAAGTGTGTGTATGTGACCATAAGATTGGAGGCTTTGATTAATTTTCTTTCCTGGAAGAGTCTAAAACAAACACTGAGCCCTTGAGCAAGACCCTTGACCTGAAGTTGTTCCATGGAGACTGTTTGTGTAATTATGAAATGCATTAGAAGTCGGACTGAATAAGAGCATCTGCTAAATGCTGCAAATGTGAATGCAATTATCCAGAATAATTTAGATTCCACCATGGGGCGACTTGGGGCTAAAGGTCTTGCTCGGGGCCCACATATAACTGTTGGCTAGTGCATCACAGACTGGAAACACTATATGTGACCCTCCACGGCAAAACCAGTCGCTTGTCTCAAATGTTCAAAATTGAGTTATTATGTTTTCATGAAAGGGCATAAATCAAGCTTCAGAACGATAACTATATGGAATGAATGGGACGACATATGACTGAGATATCAACATTCAAAGGAGTCGGGTTTCTCCCGTCACGCCAAGTGAGAAACGGAGAAATCTGCCTTTGAAGTTGACTATCGCCGTAGCACTCACAGACGCTTGGTGCGGTCGCGGCTACGTTTGCATTTACGCTAGCCTACGCTGCATTCACAGCCACACGGATAGCCTACCTGCGTTAGGTTAAATGAACTCGGGAGACAAAGATGGATTCCGGAGAAATATCTTCACACTAGTCAACCAGTGAATTTAGCGTAAATATTGAAGTAGAGCGGTCAAAACAGAAACTTTTAAAATTCTGCTGGAATTGAATTCCTCACCTCAAGAAAGTCACGTTTTTAGGATGGAAAGGGTAAGTTTTTCAGCCAAATTTATTCACAACAGTACAGTATAGACCTTCCACTGTTTCAAAACACTAAAAACTAAAAATCCAAGATTTTACCCCACGCAACATAAACGCTCGTTTTTCTCGGAAGCCTCCACTGCGACAAGCGACTGGTTTTGCTGTGGAGGGTCACATATAGACAATACAGCACATTGTTTACTGAGGCTTAAGCTTATAAGATTTACTGAAGACACAAAGTAAGAACTCATGTGACATGTAACATGTGACGCTAACTTTGAAACCCACTCTCAACTCATCTGTAAGTATGCACAGGACCAAGTTGACTTGAGCTCAAAACAACATGACATCAAAACTAGTTACAAGGTATGAGTTCCTATAAGACTGTCCGTTGCATGTTTACTAAAACCATTCTTTAAAAATATCATTTTTCACACTTTTCCCTAAAATTTCTCACTTCTGGCAAAACTCGATGACCTGCACTGTCTAGTTTCCAGGAGGTGGAATGGTATGTGTCCGCCTTCTTGGGGATCACACACAGCTAACTGGACTCAAGAGGAATTTGATAAATGACCCAATCAGTTCATTCAGACATGCGACCAAAGTGAGAACACAAACATGTTTAATGCATCAGGCCTCCAATACTGGGACTGCGAAAACACCGAAAAGTCCCGATCCTATAAGCAACGGTGTGTGTGTGTTTGTATGTATGTGTAATAAAACCCCCAACCTCTAAAGGTGCCTCTATAAGAGAAGGTCCCGGGCTTCGTCTGTATGCTAAGCATGCCTTTAATTTGTCACAGGCACTTCACACTTTAATGGAGACTCAGTGGCTTGTAATCTGGTGACACAATTTCTTACGTCAGGTGAGAAGGACAGGAAACTCCGAGAACAAAGAGAAGAAAGTTTGGCATAGAATAGAAGAGAGATGTCAGATTCAAGGCCACTGGAGAGACTCCAGTTCTACCAGCGCTACTTAGTAAGGCTGGGTGGTGTTGCAAATCGTCTACCGCGGTGCAGCAATTTTACATCATTAGGAAACACGCAAACACTTCCAATAGCCCTGGTGCCAACAAGACACACTGCCATTTCCATTGGTACCCTGGCAGGACATAAGCTACTGAGCAAACGTTGCTATTATGGAGTCTCTTTTTCTGACCCTCTGATTCAGATGATTCAGGTCCTGGCTATTGGAAGCTGGTTTGTTAAAACAGAGAAAACCCTTATCTACGCATGGCTGAGGACCTTAAAGACTTGAGCTTGAAAAGATGGCGATTCATAACAAAAGTCGCTTTTATGCATTAACTCATTTGTATGCACTTAATAATTTTGAGCCTGAACTTCAGCTCATGGGTTCACAGAAACGCTTTCACAATGACTTCGGATGCAGTGCATGGAAGAGACGGAATGGGAGACGAGTTCAACTTATTGATTGAGATTTGAAAAGACCACTAAGCAGTGTCCTGGGCTAGAACAATAAAGGAAAGAGACACTGCATGACTAAAAAGAACAAACAGCACAGACCCAGACGGAGGGAAAAAGTCAAGTTAAATAGGGACGCTCACAGGTAAAGCATAGAGGAAAAGGGAGGAAGACAAGACAAGGAATGGTAGGGGGCAGCAGTATGTCTAGAAGCTGAAACCCATACCCAGCACAGACCACCATCACGCTGGCATGGAGTAAGAGGATCATGCTTAGGCATAATGTACAAATTGAAAGGATTTTGTGCTGCCTGTTAGGCCTCGTCCAGACGGACGGTCGAAATGAACGCCCTCTGAAAGCCATACGCGTTTTTGCTGCGTTTTGTAGCTGCGTTCGATTGGCGTTTCACTGGCGTCCGCAGTAGCATCGTTTTCCTCGCGTTCGTCGGGATTTTGACGCCAAGAAAACGTTGCATTCAGCGTTTATTTGTCGCCACCCGAACGCGCGGCCGGCCGAACGCCGGTGCTGAATGCCCGTGTGGACGCTTCGATTTGCTCCAATGAGCAGAAAAACGGTCAGCGTTCAGTCGCCGCTCACCTGGCGCCACGAACGAAAAACGCCTGGTTCAGACGTCCGTGTGAACGAGGCCTTAGCGGCTGCATTGTATTAAAACCTATTGAACTGTTACTGACCACATTCACATGCACTTTTTAGTGTCAAAGACAACTCTAAAACCATAATTGTAGGCAGAGTACCGCATCCTAAATAACAACTGTTGCTAGTAGAAATGTATTAAGAGTAAAAAGTAAATGCTTTTTAATCATAGTTTTAAAAAGGAAGTGAGTGAGAAGTGCTAACATTAATATGAGTAAAACTACTACTTGAGTTGCTAATCACCATAAATTAATTAATCACAGGCCAGACTGCAACGCAAACAGAACATATTTGTATTTAAATAGCTGAGCAAGTGGGCGTGAAAAGGATGCACAAAAAGGTTGATTTGCCAGTAATACAGTATCATTGTTAACCCTTTGTGTCATCAAGTGCAATCTATGGGCGGTTAAATCCTTGCTACACATGTAAAAAAAATCAAGATGTGATGTCAGAAATCGCCAGCGCAGTCGTATTGTAACGGCAGACCTACTTAAGCACAAAACATACGATCTGATCATGTTGGGCAATAAAGCTGTGATCCCCTAACGTTCTTTGCAGGCAGTAAACAAACTGCAATTTACGTCCTGCGGTGCCACTTCCACGGAAACTCCATGTCACTACTGACAGGGTAAATCGATTCATCTTAGCTTTCGCAATAATGGCAACTATGGGTCATAATTCTAAATCTAAGCATCAGCTTGAGCTCATAAATAAGATGTGTACGGGTCAGCGCACCGGTAATAAAACACAGCCAACCGCTACCTGTCAAAAGGGACGCGAGACCCAACCGCAGACGCGGCAGCGGTAGGGGCCATAACAAATCAAAAGAGGCTTGTGTAACGGTGGTCTTTGATTATTCGAATGGCCCTGATTTGCGTATTAACATATCCAGGCATGCAGCAGCGTCCTGTGGCTTGTAATAGTCTTTAATTGCAACCCGACTAGACCATTAAGCTAGTTATCATAAGGTGACGGAAGCCATTAAGGACATTTCCATACGTGTCCTAATGCGGCACATCCACACAGGTCAGATACATGCGACCTCCTGGAGGTCTACTAATCTGCACGTGTGATCAGTCATCCGCACACACTCCGCAGGAAGCGGGATGCATTTAAGGTGCATGACGTCATTAGAGTGCTTTTAGCAATCATATGAAAGGAGGACAAAATAGATGCAAGTATAATTCTGGCTTTAAATAACACACCCAGCAGTTTAAAAAACATATTTATGAGTCACAATGTGGAGTCATAATGTGTTTATGGGCGGTACAAGAGAGGTTTATGACTAGTATTTAAGGTTATTAAGCTACAATTTTTCAGTGGTTAGCGGTTAAGCTGTAATAGCCTCAATAAACTGAGCAACAAACACTTTCATATTTTATTATATGATCCCATTTTTGCGGACATAAGCAATGCATCCTTTTACGGACCAGAAGCTTTGATACTTGGCACAAGCCAAATATGGAAGCGTCTAGTAATAATTCATGAGCTAATAATTCCCCATAGATCTTGAAGTCAAATTAGCATAATTCACAGTTTCTCTCATTGTGGGAGTAACTGGGGTTCCTCACCGATTTCCACATCCGTGGTCATTTCAAATGCCACTCTTACAAAGAAAGGGGGCATAAAAAAGATTCTTTGTAGTGCTGCTGTAGAAGATGCAATTTCTGGTTCCATAAAGAGTCTTTTGTGAGATAGATGAGCCATTTTTGATCAGAGACCAAGTGTGAAGAAGCCCTTTTCCACCCCAAAGAAGCATCCATATCATACAAAAGGAAGGAAATGTGCAAGAGTGACCAACTCCAAACCTTGTCCACTGAAGGGGGTTAAATGTTAATGTTTCTTCTCCGAATAAAACGAATAATGAATGTCCAATTGATAAACCTTACTTTTATTTAAGAGCCATTTTTGAGGTGAGACAAAATGCGAGGAAGCTCTTCTCCAACCCAAAGAAACGTCTCTATCATTAAAAAGAAATGAACCCAATGAGAATGATGAGCCATTAAATCCAAATCTATGGAAGGTTGTCCGTTCCAGTAGAGTTACAGGTTAAAGGTTCTTCACTGAAACAATGAAAAATGGATGTTCTCTGTAGCATTGATGAACATTAAATTGGTTATTAAGAGTGCGAATCCGTGCCACCGAATCGGGCACACCAGTTGAGTGTGTAAACGCGGTAACACACCTGCTGCACTTCACACCGTCCACAACATAATCTCTCCACCGCGGCTGTTGTGAAAAGTTACGAACGCTTAATAATCGTGAGTAAGAGCTGGATCAGCCGTCGTAAGGGTTCTAATGACATTAGGCCTAAGGAATGTGAGGAAATCGATCTCTGCGCACATTGAACAGCACTTCATTGACGCGCAACCAACGGCGGACATCTACTTAAAATTTCGGTCACGTACAGTAGAAAGTTACTCAGTCTCGAGATGGGGAGGGCTGGAATTAACCCTCAACACACACACACACACACACACACACACACACCACTTGCTTCGGGAAGCTAAAGAAGTCAGTATAATGCGGGCTTGCCGAAGTAACTGCGCATTTTTGTACCATTTGTACACTTTGCAGAATTCACTTTTATTTAATTTACTTTATTGATTGAGAAGCCTTTATGGAATCACACAGCAGACTAAACTTTCCAATAAATAGGCAGCACGTTCAAAAAATAATTCATGTCATAAACAACTGGTTCTGCAGATCGGAGTCTCGCCGCGTATACAATACACGTCTTACGCGCCCATTATTTCTCTTATTAATAACAATCCGCGCGCGTTAAAACCGGCAGGAGCTCGCCGTGATTCAGCGCGTCCTCACGAGCCTTACCGATGTGAATGATGGAGTCCGCTCGCGCCAAGCGGCACTGCAGGACCCAGAGGGAGAGGCTGAGCACGAGCAACTCCATCCCCGGTTGGTGCCGCGGTGTAGGCGAGCATCCACGGCGCCCAAAAAATCCCGTTTTTGCGAGAGAGGACAAACGGAGGGGCTGAATAACGCGCACTTTTTTTTTTTTTTGCAGCTTTTTTTTCCCCCTCTCCCCCACTCCGGTCCTGCTCGAGCTACAAACGATGGATTCCGAAGTGCAAAAGCGACGAGCGTCGCTATCTTTTTTCCCTCCCAAGAGGAAAGATGAGTTGGAAAGGAGAGATATAGGAGATGAGAAATCCCGAGCGAAAAGGAGAGAAAAGTGGAGAATCCCGGTGCTGCTGTACTGACTCTCCACCTCTCACACTGAGACGCGCGCAGAGCTGAATGCGGAGCGGAGAGAAGGGGGGATCTCTCTCTCTCTCTCTCTTTCTCTCTCTCTCTCTCTCTCTCTCTCTCTCTCTCTCCTACACGTACAATCGCAACAGGATTTCGGGGCTTCGGGTTTTTCCTTCCACTATGTGATCTGGACCCACTCAGAACGAACCGGAGGACGGAACCGGAGACGAATGAATGAAACGTTTTTTTTTACAAATAAAAGGAAGAAGAAAAAAAAACAGGGACCCGAACAGTCCTCGGCGACTTGGCAAATAAGATCACCTCTCCTGTGACCGGGCGATTTTACGCCGTTTTCACCCCTAGGCAACCTACAGAAGAATCTCGAAGGAAAAAAAAGAGACGAGAAAAGGACGAAAAGTTGCGCTTCTTAGACACTGCGCTTCAAGTTCGTCTCGAAAACCCGTCGGCGCACTCGAACAAGTGGACACCAGCAGGATGAAGACTGATGCGAGACACGCTCTGATGGATTAGTTTGTGTAACACGGTTATAGTCGGTTAGGACTGCAATAAAATAAAACTTCGAAGAAGATGTAGCGCCATAATAATTATAATAGCAAAGTGCGATCGGGTTTAGTAAAGACTGGTCTTTATGTCAGATGATCGCCGAAGTGGTGTGCTTTTAGGAAGAACATTTCAAACGTTGTTAAATCTCCAATATTTTTTTCTCTTTTTAATAGCTTCTTCCAAACTTCAGATGACGAACCGGACCTCAATAACGGACGTAAAAGCGAGGATGAAGATTGACATCCTTCACCTTACAATTAAAGGATATTTCTTGCGACCTCAATCGGAAATATCTCTTAATTGTTTGGCGAGGGCTGTCGGGTCTCCAACTTTCAGCACCGGGTCTGCGGACAGCGCCCGCTTTTGTTTGTTAGTTCGTTTATTATTTTTGTTTGTTTGATGTCGTATAGATGTAGACGATGTCATAGAGATATAGATTTGCTTCGGGTGCATGTTAATTACACACTCGTTAATCCACATGTGTCCAGTCTTGTGTGTAATTGTTGAAATGAGACGAAGCTGCTTTAGCGCTTTTCAGCGGAAGCAAAGCGCCACCTCTGGTCACGGTGCGGTACTACACGCAGCACGCCTGCCAGAAGTAATGAAAGCCTTAAAACAAAGTGGACAAAATGTTATTTAGTGTTTCATGTCATCCATGTTTTATGTCTTCTATATTCAGTACATGTGGCTCCATCTTATATCAAACCAGGACATGTCTTTTTTTTCTAAAAGTCTTAATTTGTCATTCCATACTGGCTCTCGACTCATCTTGTATGATCATTTATACGGTCTGACATTTTACTGCCCAATATCTGCTGTGCAGCTGCACTTGGCACTTTAAAAACACTGCACTCATTACACCATTGTATATAGGTTTATTTTCTTTCTATCTCTTTCCCTTATCTCCATATTTTTAAGTTATTTTAAGTTTGGATTGTATCTCCTTTTTATTTTTATTATTATTTTTAATTTCTGCCTTAATTGCATGGTCATAGAGCGGATCAGGATACATTTCACTGCATGTTGTACCTGTATAATTTGCATGTGACACAGAATCTTGAATCAATTCTGAAAAATGTATTTGAACAATTCCGCTAAAATTGATGGAAAGATCTTTGCCATTTTATATTAAATATATTCCTGTACTTCAGGATTTATATATTTAGATATTCCACATATTTCTCCAGATGGAGTTGGACAGCTGAATTTCCTTAATTGGTAAAACAGGTCAATTGGGTTGCTCAAACACTGGATGCATTTGATGCCTCAGAACAATAATCTTGTTCTGAGGACCAGCTGCTCGATTCATATTGTAATGAATGATATTATATAACAATGATTTTAATGCTGTGCAGTGGCAATCAGAGAACTAAGTATAACCCAACTGAATTGACAGAAACATCTACAGACCTGTTTCATTAAACTGTCAACATTCTGCTCCATTTCTTGGAACTGCATAATAGATGGTACGCAAATGAGGGGAATCCTAATCAAAAAGAGCCACTGCTAGGATTGTTTCTATGTCACCACTTTTTTGAAAAATGTTCCCAGATTTATTTTTTTTTACATTAAAGCTGTCCTCAAAATGTGCAATTAGAGCTGCAGAAATCATTAGTTGACTGAGGAGGGAATCCTTTGCTGCTCAAAAAAGCAGGCGCCAAGCTGTTGGCCAGTGGTGAATTAATCCTGTTTTCTAGTCATGTCAAATCGCAGCCTCACTGAGGCAATGACAGTCAGTCAGACAGACAGAGCCCTAAAAACAACATTGTGTTTCTAGTTGGTTATCAGCAAATTAAAAAAATCACTAAGGACAAGTAAACACTGACCAAAGCAATGAATGGCTTGCTGCCTTGAAGACTTACCCACTAGAACAGATGGATACCAACCAAAAATATCCCGCTTTTGGCTACCAGCTAGCTTTGTTTATACGACTATGTGAATAAACATTTACAGCCACCTTACGGTGTAATACTGTTGCGGGATGTCGGTCATCTGCTACTTATTTGAGAAGATATTACGTGTTTTGAAATAAACCCAGGCTTCAGTTTGCCCAGTCTGAAAGCAACTATCGATTTTCTTTTTCACTCTTTGCAAACATTCACTGGCAGTTCGCGGCATACGCGTCAAGGGTGCCCAAACACACACACACACAAATACACACACACACATACACACAAATACACACACACATACAGAGTTAATGTCTGGGGGCACTCTATTCACTGCGCTACTGCTCTTTTTTTTTTTCCACTGTTGCTGCAGTCGTACCAGTACAGAAGTGAAGGGGGAGATGCCTGTCTCTCCCAAACCCCACTGTAGAAAATAAAACACATAAAGAATATAAAATAGTTCCTTACTCATAGATATAATAAACAAATCTACTGTAGACTCAGTGGTTAATAGTGTATTTACTTAAGTAAGTGTATTTCAATCACTCGCTACTTGACATTTGTAATTAATTAATTTTAATTTAATTAACATACTTTTTGTTTGCAGAGACAAAAGAACTATAACTAACATCTGACTATTATTAATCTAACTATTATCTGTGGAATTGTGGAATTTGTTTTTGGAGAGTTTACGTCAGTCTCCTTATGTGAAAATGTATAAATGATCACGCTGAGGGTCAGATGAGTCTTTTCTGTTAGAATTCTGTGAATTTAGCACCAGGTGAGGCTGCCCCGGCACATGCCTCGTTAGTGGCAGTACTTGAGAGCACTGCAATCCGTAATCCAAGCCCAATTTTTCTTTTTTTGCCACAGAAACACATTTAGTACCCAGTGCATTACCCTACAACGCAGCTCTACATTTCAAAGACTGCAAAACACGTATCGATTTGTGTGCTACCTTGCCGCCATAATGAATTCTGGCTGTGATCTTTTATTAACATGAAGAAATGTAATAATTATGAAAAGAACAGAACGTCACAAAGGCAGGTGCGACGCAGAGATGCGTGTGATAAAACGAGAGGGTGGGTGGGTTTAGGGGGTGAAATATATAAGAGAAAGAAGGAGTGGTCTGGAGAGTCTGATCTCAGAACGGAGAACCCTCCAAACACCACACATGAACATAATTAGGCAAGATCAAAACAAAACAATCATGTTCATCATTCTGACATGTGCACCTTAAGCTCGGTTCACCAGGAGACACTCATTAACCAGCCGACATTACGAAAGAACACCAAAGAAAAATGACTTACTACAGCGTTCATATGTTGAATATCGCCGTTCTGAGAAGCTGGCAGACGGGATCAAAGTCTCATTAGAGTAGTTCGACAGGTTATGTAGGAAGTTATGGCACGGTTTACATGACATTTCAACCCACAGAGCTAAACAAAGCCGTATTTCACTTAATTAACTTCAAATATTGTGACAGCTTACTGGTGAGTTGAAAGAAAGCAAACAAGACTGGAAAAAATTCACTGTGCTGTTGTCATTAAATACTGGTTTTAGGTTCTAATGTAATGTCGCTGTGATATAAAGACCTGTTGTTATTTATCTACAGTACATTAAAATAAAATGAACCACAAAAGGGCATTTTCCACTAAGTAGTGCATGATATAAAGTGTGATCACGTAGGGCAACGCATATGGTAGCTACGGAGAAGTAGATTTTTGGATTGATATTCAGTTGGAGTACCAAGTGGAGTACTGAGCAGCAACCAAAAGCTACAAACCTACACATCACTGACTGGACAGACACAGAAGCGAGAATGCAACCGTGTCACATGAGACGACATCGCCAGGCCCTCACTGGTCTTTATTACTTGGAGAAAAAAAAACTGGGAAAACAAGACCGTACCAGAAGGCTTTTCATATCACACCACACGGCAAAACCAAGGACTGGTGGTGGATATTCCAGCAGGAGACCCTTCCGCATCAGAGGGACCGAGTTAATCCTCCACACGTCCAGGAACCTACAAACGGTGACCAGATCGGCTTTATCATTTCCGGAGAGACCAGCAAAGCAACTAGGATCATCAGAGACTTGTGTCATTCCTGGAACTGCCTGTTTCATCGGATAAATTCATCAGATAAATTTTCATTTGACCACGCTGAGCGCACTGACTCAAGAATCTTGAGTCTTAACTGTGAAAAAGCACTAAACTGTGCCACTAAATTAAACATTCTTCATTAGATTTTCTTTGTTTGCAATTTCTTGCCTTAAAAAATTTCAATTGTAGACACTTTCCAAGACTTTTTAGACAGGTATCAAGCCAGCAAGTTCAGGTCTCCTACGAGCAAAGTTGTGTCTGACGCACTCGGTTTTAATGGGGGGTGTTTTCACGGATGTTGTCAGGTCTTGTTATAGTCCACGCTGACAAAAATGCTCGAGTGCCGCGGAGCAAAGAAGACCAGCACTGCTGCGGGCGTAGCTCCATTGTCACACAAGCAGGAGTCATTAGCCGCTAATCCCGAAGCGGTGAGCTGGGCTGAGGTGTCTTCACCGCGGAGGGGCGAGACGCTGATGCCGACAAAAGCGACACCGTCATGTTGGGCCAGCCAGGAGCCTCGGATAGACCAAATAAATGCTGGCATCCGATTATATCAGGCATTCACGAGTGCACGTCCGCGCCTGCCTCTAGTCCAGGGGCATTTCTCAAAACGGCAAACGCTGATTTGGGGGATGAGGCCGGCTCGAAAGAAGCGGAGACATGGGAAGGGATTACGAATTATCATAAAAGCAAACTTCACAGAGAGCGAGTTGGACACTTCTCACGGAATTTATGTATAACTACTTGGAGGGCCGCCTGTTTCCTCCTGGAGACAGCGATTATGTAGATTATACAGATTAAGCATGACTACATGTTACCACAGAAATGGTTCAACACGAGCACCACTCTTTTGTTTTATTTTCTCGTTTTAAATCGTAACATCACCAACAAAAGTCAGGGAAAACGCAGGAAGAAAGTCTGACGTTTATTTATATATATAAAGTGAATGTGGGTGAATGTCAGTGATTATACACAGCACAGCACACAGTGAACCACAATGAAATGTGACATCTGCATTTAACCCATTCATAGAGAAGCAGTGGGCAACTGACACAGCCAGCACCAGGGGAGCAGTGCTTGGGGAGGGTGCCTTGCTCATGAGTACCTTTACCGGTCCAGGATTCAAACCTGCGACCTTCAGACCACGGGGTGAACTCCCTAACCATTATACTACCAACTGCACCCAACTGCCTAGATTGTGCACTGCCCTCCAAAAGTTTGGGAACGCCCCTGGCAAAGTGGGGTTTTGGACAGTATTGCCATGAATCTTTTTTCATTTGTGGTAATGTTGCTCTGATAAGGGCAGGGGCGGAAGTAACGAATTACAAATACTCACGTTACTGTAATTAAGTAGATTTTTTGGGTACTTGTACTTTTATGAGAAGTTTTTCAAGTGTGTAGTTTTACTCATACTTGAGTACAATTTACACCATGTAATCTACTTCGCTACTTATAAAATCAAAAGTCGCTACTGAGTACAACCACAATTTGAATTAATATTCAAACCTTTCATCTGCATCTTTGCAGCCAATAAGGCTGTGCAATCACGACCGCGCCAATTCATCTATGACGTAAGCAGAGAATAAACTCCGCTGCAGCAGCAGGCACAGGTGTCTGGAGGAACTACACAGTGGAGTACAAACTGATTTATACACTGAAGATTTGGAGACAAAGAAGCCAAAATGGAGACAGAAGACAACACTGTCAACCGTGAAAATGATGGAGAAAAGACGGAGGACGAGTGCCCGCTGCCTGTTGTTCGCAGTGTATTGGGAAAAGTTTAAACTGTTCTATGCATGTTCAAAAACATTTTTGTCATTGTTTTAACAAACAAATTTCCTGCTTTATATCTACATTTATTTACAAAACAAATTGCCTTTCTGTTCCTCGTTCATCTGAGAAATGTGCTTTGAACGTAGATATTTTATACTGGTGAATCGAATCGAATGCCTGCTACTGACAACGCAATAAAACATCTATCGGTTAAAAAGTAATTAATACTCGTAGAGTAGTTTTTGAGAAGAGTACTTTGTACTTTTACTCAAGTATTTTTTAAACACCAGTACTTTTACTTGTAATTGAGTACATTTTAACCAATGTAACAGTACTTGTAATTGAGTATAAATTTCCAGTACTCTGTCCACCTCTGGATAAGGGTCAACACAAACTACCAAAACATATTTTATTACATAAACAATTTATTAAACAGTTTATACACAGAAAATATTTAAATTTTGGATTCACCAAAATATCCACCATTAGCAGCTATTACAGCTCTGCATAATCTGGGCATCCGAGCGGTCAATGAACCAATCAGTTGTTGAAGCTGTTAAGGTGTGTTGACCCAAAAATCTTTTAAAAACCTGGACCAAGTTTAAACCAGTAACCAGACATCACAGCTGGTAAAGGGGCACGTCTGACTTGACATGTACACTATATACTGCCATTATTATGTCATCAAAATAAAAATGATTATTGTTGGTATCCAAAGATAATGTCAAGTTACTTTAATGTATTTACACCAAAAAAATGATGAGGATTTATTAGGCTGATATCGTCCAAAACCCCTCTTTGCCAGGGACGTGTCCTAACTTTCAGAGGGCAGTGTACAGTACGTGTGCTGGGCTGTGTTCACAAAGACTAATAATGTCACACTTTCACTTCTCTCACTTCACTGTTACTTGTTTACAGACCAAAAGGTTGTGGGATCAAGTCTGTCTCTATCCAACCTCCAGCTCCGGCAACATGAGAGCACGATATTTAACCTCACGTTGCTCCATGCAATCAGGAAATGCAAGTTGCTCTGGATAAATGCCATAAATGTAAATCTAAGGTAAATGTCATCAACCTCATATCACCCAAGAGACTGAGGAAAGGCATCTATGCGGCTAGAATCATCAAACTGATCTCACCCCAGTAACCGTCTTTTTAACCTGCCCTTTTAGACGCGTTGCACCAGTGCACCAGTCTTATAACCTGAGGATGGATGCTACATCTATCCTCAGGTTATAAGACTTCTAAACTGAAACGTCAGACCCCAACAGGAGTGAATCTTCAATCTCAAACAACAGTCGATCAGAGATCAGCAGCATGGACAGTAATCTTGGACCAACACACTGAAATCCGCTAATAGGATTCATGCTGTCCTTCCAGTTATCTCCATTGCCGTTTGCTCGTGATGCAATTGGATCTATTTTCAGCTTTGCTCAGTAGTGAGTGACCTGTTCTGTTCTTTTGTTTACTTTGGCAGGAAAATGAGCAATTTAAAGAACGAGGAGCGGCCGCGCTGCAGGCAGGTGCCGTGGCTCGACGGTAAGGTGAGCGCAGAGTGCCATTGTGAAGCGGAGAGGTTCTATAGAGCCGTGTTGCATCCCTGTGTTCGGAGCCACTTGGCATAATGAGGAGTAATGAAATTCGGAGACTAGCGCCGCAGAACGAAAGCTATTTGCTCGCGTTAGATTTGCCACGGCAGCATATGCTTGTCCTTGAAAGGTATGTGGAAAGGCTTTTTCACAAAATGATGAAGTGTCCTTATCTGTATGTCAGAAGCATGCAGGCGCGGGCACTCGCGCGACTGCAAATTTGTCCTTCGCTAATTGGACATATGGTGGCTTTGACATGTCATTAAAAGTCCATCTTTAGAATCACGCGGGCTGGAGGCACCGAGAAGCAAACAGGAGCAAAGGGAGTCAATATAATAGGTGTGTGTGTGTGAGTGTGAGAGTGTGTTTGTGTCCTCTTTCATCACAGAGGGAACAGGACAGAGACTAAATGTCACATTTACCGTGTGCTTTCATAACAAACCTCGGTGGCTGAGAGCGCAACTTTAACAAGCGCGCAGAGAACTGGCGTGATAACGTCTCTTTCTTACCATCTCACAAACACTGAGACGTTGCGTTCCTGGCCCTAATATCTCCCAAATACTACATTATTTGTTTGGGAGCTGAGATCAAAGTGGTCACCGTGACGTACCTGGCCTTCTTTAAACTGTACAAATCACTGTTCTACCAATAAAGGATTGCACTTCACCTATGAGACACAGCAGAGCACAGGGATGAGGATCAGCTTCTCCTCATAAACCATAGTGACAATTCGATACTTCCTTCTTTTAAGACGACACATTAAGCTAAAGAACGGGGCGGCAGGCGAGTTAGCGCGGTAGGTTAGCGCTGTCGCCTCACAGCAATTAGATCCTGGGTTCGAGCCATGGGTGGGTCGTCGGGAGTTTGCGTGCTCTCCCCTCGTCTGTGTCCTCTCACAGTCCAAAAGCACGTGCTGCCAGTTAAGTGGGTACTCTAAATTGGCCCCATAAGTGTGTGTGTGTGAGTGTGTGTGCCATGCAGTGTGTTGGTGCCAGTCCAGGGTTGGTCCCCACCTTGCACCCGTAGTCCCGGAATGCGCTCCAGGCCCCAAGCGTGATCCCTGATCAGGATTAAGTGGTTCAGATAATGAAGGAATGAAGGAATGTATGAATAAAAGTAGCAAAAACTATGTCATGAATCGAACGTTGACGTTTCCTGAGAACAAATTTCAGATAAAACTTAAGAAGACATTGATATTGACATTGGGAGTAAAGGCAGGAGCGCGTTGCCTGAGCTACCGTACCTCAAACAGCTGAAAATGTTAAAGCTGGTTCCGACAGAGAGGCGTCAGAACACAGCGCACTGCCGTTTGTCGGGTTTGCGTGGCTGCAGACCTACTCAATATTTGGCGGGAGGTAATAATGTAATTGACTCCAGGGTCTGTACTACCACAGACAGTGCCACAGCGTGTCTCCGCAGTTTATAAAGCACTCCACATTTGGCCTTCTCTCATGTTCTGTTTTTTGATCTCAGCATTTTTTGGATTGCTTTTCTGATGACATTTTTGCCCTGCCTTCACCGCTTTTGTTTGTCCTTTTTTTTGTTGTAGTCTCTGATCTGGATTCGCTGTGTCGCTGGATTTGCTTTTTTTCTAAATGTTTTTGTAAATTTGTCTTCTGCTACAGAGACTCCGTGAGTGTGCTACACATTCTTACATTTACACATAGATAAAGCAAGCAAACTCACACCCAATATCTATACGTCCATATTTCTCGGGGATCATACATTGCAACTCTGGTGGTGATTTCATTCTTGGCAAATTAAACTAAAATTTCAATTAAAGGCCAGATTTACCATCACTGATATGCTTATTAACGTACTGAGGTCAGATCTGGAGCGTAAACTGCAGATTCTTGAACTAGAGATCTGCGGTAAATAGATTTTTCTTTTATTTCCAGCAGGAATCCATCCACACCCACCCGCAGCTTAAAATATTTGTCCCTCTGCCACCCACACACTCCCGCTGGAATGCGGTAATTCCAAATTTTATAGGCTCCATACGACTGTCAAAGATTTCAGGCTGCATCTAAGCATTCTTTTCTGGCTGCAACTGCAACGCGCCTCGTCCATATTTTAAGTGAAACTCTCAAAGGCAATATCCATATTTAATTATAACAAACACAAATTTGAAAACACTTCATCTCACATTTATTGTTATGCAAAAGTTTCACGCGGCGCGAGGTAGTCTCTCATGTTTAATGCCGTGCGCCAGTCTCTAGGCTCAGTCGGGCGCAAAGGAGAATCTGTTTCTGCATCCTCACTGATACCAAGTCTACCATATAAAACATTCTTTCTTTTGTGGAAGTGTTTAAACTTTTGTGAGAGCGGCTGCCGAATGAGAATCACTGCAGTGCCGGAACACAGCGCCTGTTTTTAACGAAGAAAACCCACATTACATAATGGTTTAAGACACTTGCCTCTAGGCCAAGAGGTCATGGGTTTGAATCCTGCCTCCAGCACTACCACCATAGAGTCCCTGAGCATGACCCTTAACCCCCCAAGTTGCTCTAGAGAAACTGTCTCTGAAATTATAGTACAAGTCTGAAGTGAGTGATCATTTGTCATTGTGAACACACAACGAAATGTGGGCGCTGCGTCTGACCCATCCGTGAACGGTGCTTGGGGACAGTACCTTGCTCACGAGTACCTCAGTGGCACCGTTACTGGTTTGGGACTAGCACTGCAATCATTTACATCATGTTTTCAACGCCTGCAACCTATTTCTGGTCACGTACAAGCTGAAAGCCCCCTTCTACCCTACTGACAAGTGGTCAAATTTCTGTCCACAGGAGTCTAGATGAGCTGCTATTATTTAGGCGGAGGCTCACTCTCAACCCAGCAGTGGCACTGACGTCTTGGTATGTACACCACCATCATGGAGGACCTACAGGGTAGGCGTTCTTAAGTCGGAGTCATTTTAAAATTTAGAACAGGACGCAGCTATTTCATTAAGCCGTGATGAATCGTTGCTGCCCTCAAATGAGAAAACATTGGTAAACGTCGAAATCTGGGCGAAAACTGCATAAGCAGGTTTTAAGAACCTTCTTATGAACAGTTGGCGAAGGAAAAAAATCCCCACCAAAAACCAGATAGTTCTTTTGCAGGACTGCTACAGCGCCGACACGCTCGTGACAGGGAGAATCAGACCCCCACTGCTTGCCAGACAATGACAGATGCACGAATGCCCTCATAAACCCTCCATGCAGCTGTGAACATGCACATATTCCCTCCCATCGCTTGTCTGAAGCCACATACGCAGTCCCCGAAGAGGGGGAAAAAAAGAGGCCATAACGAGAGTAGCCGCGCTTTAAATCCGCGCCTAAACGACCAGCTATCGTCCTCTCATCTAATGAATTAAGATGAGATCTAATCATCGAGCCGAGCTTCGGGGCCTTTATTAATTGAGCGACGATATCTGAGATGTATTACTCATTTCAAACGCTGCCGCGGCGGTGACATCTGTACCGCGCCACGCACCCAAAGAGACGGAGAGCGAAAAAGAATGGGCACTAACCGTCCGTAACGGCGCCCCTTTCGACTGGTTCTGACCTACGTTTAACCTACTGGCAATGATTGTGTTAACAGTTCATTCTTGATTTTGGAGCGCTTGACATTTAGACATGAGCAATGACTAAACTATTAATCCAGAACCAAAAATATTCAAACGTTCAAGGACGCGGCTTCCATTTTGGAAGCGCAACACTATGCTGGAACCAAGTGGCTTTGTTTTTGGTGCTGTGTCCAACCGTTCTCAAGCATGGAATGAGACTTCTCAAGACCACGGGGACACACACACACACACACACACACACACACACTCCTTCGCTGAACATGTGAAAGTATTTTCAATGTGAAAACATCTTTGGACATCTTTGTCTTTCGGTCTGTCTCTCTCTCCCCCTCCCTCTCCACCCCTCTCCGTTCAGTACTCCCCTGATGCCAGTCAAACTCATAACCTACAGCCGGCACACGCTCTCTGAATACTAAAAACGCTCACGCACATACACACACCAAGACACACTTACACACCCGCCTCGCCTCGCCTTCCCGTGCCTTGCCTTCTCCTGCTGTCCTCCAACGCTCCTCTCCGTCTCTTAATTCTCGGCTCAGCTAAACCTTTCCTAATCCCCTTACCTGATGCTGTTATCCTTGCTGCCTTTTTCTCTTTCAAAATCATTCCAGTACTAATAGTCTGATTTAATTTGCTGAGACTTATTCGGTCAAGACTTCCCTCTGGTTATTTGGGGCTAGGCTTGGGCAAGACAAGCCTCTTATTCGCCACCTCATTTCTCTCTCCGTCTCCCTCACTCTCTCCTTCGTGTCCCTTGCTCGACGCTCATTTCTCGAAATGCCTCCAGATTCCAAATTATCCTACGGGTTATTCGGTCGAGCCTCCTTCCCGCCTTTCTAGTGAATAAACGTTGATTCATGCACGACTGACCTTATTGAAGTTGGCTCTGAGGACGAGGCACGTCGGCGTAATCTGGGTACAGTAGCGTTCTGATACCCGATGGCACAAATACTAATGGAAAACGGCTTAGGATGAATCTGCCAGTCTGGATAGCTGCAGAAGAGAAGCTGCTACATCATTGGCGTAAAACTTGCTAAACTAGCTCTAAAACGGTTTGGCGAACGACTTTTTCGCGAGTAATAAGTCATAATCGTAAACCTACATAATGTCCCAGAAACCGTACGTTACATTTTATCTGCCCAATTCCCAACCGTTATTCTAGGACTTGGACTCCTGGCTGCACAGACACAATTTTGCACGACCCTTTAGCTTCAGGTAGAATGAAAGAGCTTTCTTTTTAAAACTATTCTTACTGGTGCGCTGCCCAACAGCAGTGACAGGTTGGAACACTGTCTCGCCTGCAGGAAATAGAGGCAAATTGAGGAGGAATTGTCCGCGTTTCCTAAACACGGCCGCAGGGTGAAGCCGCAGTCTGAGGTTCTACTGCACAGCTGCATAGATGTAGGGGGGAAAAGCAGACATGTTCAAATTGTAAAACTAAAGTGCAGTGTTTGAAGTTTCACAATCAAATCAGTTTCTTCTAGAATAACGTGCCACACGGGGCGACAAATCTGGTTTTAAATGCACAGAATAAAATAACTGGTCATTTCAGGGCTCCAGACAAAAGAAAAAAAATTAGGAGCCACTGGCTCCCACACGCAAAATATTACGGAGCCAAATGCTTTTTCTGGGCGCCATAATTTCTAGACATAGAAATTGTAAGAACAGTGTCTGTTTTCCATTATGCAGAGACATAATGGAATCCCCCCAGGATTTCACGATTTTTTTTTGTGATTTTTGCGATTAAAATGACTGATTTCGTGGTGGTGTTTTCTCAAAATTTGTGAGAAATGTTGCTATTTTTTTCCCCTTGGTAAACCTCGTCCATGGTCTATATGGGCCTAGTAAGATAGAAAATGGGTGAGAGAAGAACAAAATTAGACAGATTAATTGCATGAACATTTTCTTTTATTAATTTCTGTTCTTTGGTCTTGATGTAATTACCTCAATAAAACCTAAGATTTGTGAACACAAGCCAACACTGAGGTTGACCACATCTTTCCAGAAATGTTCAAAATGAGTCATTCTGAAAAACTTAAATTCTGAAATTAACTGGAATTCTTAATTTAAATTCTGACAAACTTAAGAGCATGAATGTAATAGGCTTTAAAGCTGAAATCATTGGTCTACATCAGAAATGACAAAACTTGTCTTGTATCTTCTCTCAGTTGCCTCAAACACAGAGACAACATTAACTTGTGGGGATCAGCTAACATCAACATGGCCCAAAACCCTCCACAGCGTCTTTAATTGGAAAAAGAGTGATTTGAATCAAACTGATAGAAACAAAACCTCGGTCTGAACAGACACTATCAACATTTCAGTGTAGCTGCCTTCAAACTTCACATCTTCACATCTTTTTGTGCGAAAATTATGTGAGGATAGAAAATATGTGGCATCGCGAAAATATGCGTTAAATTTCTGATTTCACGGGATTTGACGCGATCGCAAACTCGCGAAAAACTGGAAAGACTGTTGTATGGCTTAGCACTGGGGGGAAAAAAGGCAAAAATTTTTTTTTATTAATTTGGTATCCATCTGGATACGACACGACGCGGGTCTTGTCACAATAACACGATTACCGCACGCCTGAAATAAACTCTAGAAATGATGGATAAATGGCTGTGTTGTGACTAGGACGCTGGTTTTTGTTATTTATCAGCTAAATTCGGAGTTTCGTCTGTGATAAAGGCGAAGATTTGATAGAGCTGGAGCGTTTCACGTAGGAGCCGCGAGCTCTCATACTCACCGGCACGTGTGTTTACACAGCTGAGGGGCGAGCTGCATAATAAACGTTCTAATAAGAAAGCTATCGAAGTGGACTATCCAAAATGTCTTTACCTTGTCTACTAACATCACTTCGTAGACAGTGAGTTCCATCACAGCTAGAGTCCCAAGGACGGAGATCTGCAGTAGCGAAAGAACTCGAGTCCCCGTATTTTAGACCTCCGTCTGCAGGGTAGCAGGTCTCGAGAGGACGTTTGAAAGCGAGTGGGCATCAGACGATGCCTTACTTCGGTTTGGCTTTATTCACGTGATAGTGCAGAAGTAAACATAATAAAGAGCCATTTCTTGCTTTATTACATTAAATTTTTGGATTGGATTGACGGATTGAGACGGTGGAATGAAAAAACTGGTCGCAAAATAAAAAATCTAGTCGCACTGGTGACCATTTTAGTCGCCACCTGGAGCCCTGCATTTGAAAATCCACTTGAACAGCAGCAAGTCAAAGCCTTCGCGTTTCCAAAATCCCATTTGTACTCTCCAAACTGATTTTACCAAAAGCTCTTACGCTCTACTAAACGTACAATAACACAACAAGGTGAAAGTTCAGCATGTCAGCCTTAATTGGAGAGTGTCTGCATATGCAATTTATTAAGATAACTCCCCTTTTATATAATTCGGAAGATCTATAATTCACTGCTATAAGTAATTGGCCAAATGAACGTAACCTTAAATCAAACTGTCATGTTTATTACGGATGCCTAAAGTCTGTGACTCACAGACATCGCCACGCTCTGGGGATCTTCACTAATGACGCTGTGTCAGGCCTATAATTCATTTTCGGCTCCTGCCCGCTTTTCTTTTTCCAGCCTTCGTTTTTGCATTCGGCAAATGAAACACGGGCTCAGCAGGACTCAGGGCGAGCGAGCGCCGATCGTCACGGCCGCGGCTGCGCTTGTCTCTGTGACGGGACTTCAGTGATCAGAGCTGGCAGATCGGATCTCAGATCAGCGCCCCTGTTTACGTTCCCATCTGACATTTGTGGACTGGGAGGCTGGAAACGGAATAAAATTAATCGCAACAAATCTGCGCAAAGTTACAACGATTAAAAAACGGAGACAGTTGCGTCTATTTATTCGCTCGACTTGCAAACATGAAAAACATGGAGTACAAACAAAGTACAACCTCAACAAGTGAATGAACACCAATGCCCGCAGTATCCAGACTGTGACAGTGGCAGTTGGTAGCGGATCAGCTCGGAAAGGTCGCCGGTTCGAATCCCGGACCGGTAAAGGTACCACTGAGGTACTCGTGAGCAGGTCACCACCGTCCCCAAGCCCTGCTCCTCGGGTGCTGCCTGTGTCGGCTGCCCACTGCTCCTTCACGAAAGGGTCAAACGCAGAAGTCACATTTCGTTGTGCTGCACTGTGTGCTTGCTATGACAAACGATCACTCACTTCACTTCAGTTCCAGGACCAGTTCAAATGTCTAATTCCGAACATATTTGTTCGCAAGGTCCAGCAAATTGGGTTCGACTGGCCAGTGACACTTCTTGTGCCAAAGAGCATTACCCAAAAGCACACAGACATAAAGCTTTTCCTAGAGGTAGCTGTGCCCACCTGTGTGTGTGTTGGCAGGAGTTTATATAGTTAAGAGGAACGCTAAATGCCAGTAACTCAGAGATTTGTCAGGTTCATAAAGAATACATTTTCATTTTTGAGGTCAACGTAGGGGTTATTATACACACATTATTTAGATCGGGTAAAACGTGTGTGAATTGAAGAACCTCACAGAGACAGCAATACCTGACTGTGTGTGTTTTGTGTGAGCACACCTTACAGTTTTGGCTGGAAACATCCCTATCAGCCAGCTGTTCCACTAGAGTACCTGGCCCGTGTACATACTTGAGCGAGAGACGGCACAATCTGGCCCTAAAAACAATTTGCAACGATACAGAGTCGCGGAACAGGGCATCTGATGTAAAACAGTGATGAGTCAGTGCAGCCATAGCAACGGTTTGAAATAAAGGATGGCGGCGATATCATCGCTCGTCTTCGGCGGGTGTGAAAAATTCAATTTCTTTAAAATACTGCGAGTGAGACACGGCCTTATTTCTAATCACATTTCATCAGGTGAGAAAACTGCAGAGATGAAACCCGAGACGGTTTCCAAAAAGCACACAACCTCAAGCAAAGTTACACACCGCATGAACACACACTTTTACACTGAAGTTATTCTATAAATATTTATGGGCTAATTTCACATTTAAAGGACACTGTTCCGGCGCGGTAACAAACAGTAGCATATAATAAATATCCTGACCATCATAACTATTACGGATTTAAATTTAGAGAAGGTCACATTCTGTACTTAACCTCCTGTCCCCCCAAAGCAGTTATAGATTAAAAAGACTGGCTAAATCTCGGTTCTAACAGAGGACATTGCTTTAAGTAAGTAAGTGTGCAAATCTGAACACAGGTAACGGAATCTTCTGAATTATTGATAAGGTTTTGGTTATTCAAAAAGAAATGAAAAATGAATCACTTTATCTGACTATTTAATAGGGCCAAGCACTGCAGTTCTCCCCTCAAATATTAAATGTCCGCAGCGGTTGCTGAGGTTCACTCTACGGAGAGATAATTCAAGCAATAATGCGCCCGTAACTTCATGCCCTTCACAGCCACTTATGAAATCATAAATAAAGCCGGCGACCTTCCCCGGCATACTACCAATCCGGAAATAGAGCATTTAAGCCTTTTAGACATCGTTTTACTGGCCTGCCGCTTCCCAAAGTATGACGCTTACAAATCTCTTTTGTCTATGAAGTAGTACAGATGACTGTCAAAAAAACGTGAAGAATTTGCATTTTCACGTCTCGCGACTACCAGTGATAGGCGAGAAAATTCTCATCCCATAACTGTCAATACCCTCATCGCCGGGCCCCGCTGCTCAGAATCATCACGTTACTCTGAGCATCATGAGTGAGAGTGACATAAACCTTGAAACGAGGGAACACATCTGACAGCTAATTTTATTGGACATGCCATTTGAAATGCTAGTTCACGACAGATAGATATACAGTGCTGCTCGAAAGACTTATGCAGAAATATAGAAAGTTCTAAGGGGTTCAAGCAGCACTGTATATGTGTGTGTGTGTGTGTGTGTGTGTGTCGGGGTTAAATTTGTGAAATACACACTAGCCACTAGGGGGAGTCAGAGGGAGTTCAGTCTCGCTTTTCAGGTCCTGGTAAGACATCTGGATTTTATATAATTATAAGTACTAGAGCTGCAACTATCGATTCTTTTTTAATTGAGTATTCTATCCATTTTCTTAGCGATTAATCGAGTAATTAGATAATTTCTTTTTTTTTTAGACAATACATTTGTTTTTAGGCTCATTCTAGCGTGTGAGTAGAAGTTAGCCATACGCTAACATAGCCATTGGCCTATAAAATGAGCTGCTTTTGGCCTTTCTGGAAGAGAACTACATTTCCCACAATCCCCTGCGCGCCCCTCAGAGCCACGTCACAATAAAGCGTTTAGCCCACGTTAAAGAATAAACTATGGGAAATCTATGGGAAACTCAATAAACGGCTGTATTGTGAGTAGACTGCTGGTTGTTGTGGTTATTTATCAGCTAACGTGTGCGTTGTGTCTGTAATAAAGGGGACGTTTAAACTGAACCGGAGCGTTATAGCGAGTAATGAGGCACTAACGCGGCCGCTCACAAACAGGGCACGTGTTTACATCTCAAAAATGTCATTTATGGGTTTTTACGTATTTACTTCTGTTTTTGTGCACGGAATATCTCATAAATGCTTTCACATACTGAGGGATCAGGTCTTGTCTTGATCGCGCCTCTAAAAACGCTGTGCATCATTAGCAAGCATCCGTGTGAAACACAAGCGCCGCATGCACTAGAGAGTGCAATGAATTAAACCAAGCTTCGATTCTGGAAAAATTGCCTCGACCATTTTTTGTAATCGAATTATTCGAGTTCTTCAAACAATCGTTTCAGCTCTAATAAGTACCTATATAAGTATAAATATAAGCAGATGAAGGTTTTAACATTACACTTTACTGTATCATTTATACTACAATTGTAATACTGTATAAAGAGAAAAAGGAGTGTTAGAGAATGAATTCAAAAGAAAAAGGTAAACAAAATTATTTAGTGCAACATGGAAACTAACAGCCTAATTATTCTGCATTTAGTCGTGTACAGTTAACTGGGGTCAGTGGTAGACTAGTTGAATACGAACCAAAAGGTCAAGTCCAGTTCCATCCTCCAGTTCCTTCCTATTGGACCCCCGAGCAAGGCTCTTAACCCCAACCTGTTCTCAGTAATTGGGAAATGGAGGTCACTCTGGAAAAGAGGGTCGACAAATGCAATGAATGTAAAGCAAAAGTATCAAGACTCAGGGCCATCAAATATTAGAACAAGTAACAGTCCTAAACACAAACTATAAAAGCAAAGCTACATTCACACCACAGGCTGAAGTGATACAAATCAGAACTGCCCACGTGGCACCTTTGAAATGTTGTACTAATGTCAACTAAACTGACTTCCTATGCCAGATTTGCTTGAATGACTATAAATATGCATTTTGTATCTGATATCTGACATAAATAAACAATTACGCATCTGTAGTTAACCATAGTGTCTGTCTGTAAACAAGTCTTTCCATAAAAAGGAAATATCATGGGTATCACGAAAGAAAGAAAAAAAAGACACCTTCTTCGGGTTTGATACACCCAGGTGAACCGTGATAGTTCGGTACACGCAACATTAAACTATCATTTTTACAACGTGTTCATTGTGCACGCATTGTCAGGGATTAAAGTTCTCTGGCGCTAGGACGGACTTCCGCCCATTGGACTTCCGTAAATCGAACGCAAAGGCATATCTGAGATAAAAGCAGATCCATAAGAATTAAGATGCGAGCAGGAGGTGGGTGCACATCGCCAACTTAAATGGTGACTATGCAGGCTCGCCGGTCAGCTGTGTAGTGCAGTGTGTTTGAGCGCTTGCGGCACTCACTAAAACGCTTCAGTTCAGTGGAATCTCCCCTTTATTACAGACTAAGCTCATATTTTAAATGTTAATAATTATTTTAATATATAAAATACATCCATTTGCTGATATTTTGTTTATTAATTGTTTCAGCCCTAGAAAGAGAAAAGGCAAAGAAACTACTGGATGTCAGAGCAAAGATAACAGTCATGTACCGAAACCATACCGCTTCCAAAAATCACGAAACGTACCGATCCGTGGACAGACAGACAGACAGACAGATAGATAGAACGAACATCAGGCACCTGTGATGAGAAACACTAAAAGAAAGACAGACAGACAGATATCACAAAATCTAAGTCTTAATGTGAAATTTCCCCATTTCCGTTGTTCCACCCACAACTACAGACACTTCCCCATTCCTACTAAGTAGATGGTGTTATGCTACAACATTAATGACGACAGCTGCCTCGCTTCACAGTGCCGCATTGTTTCTTCAAATCTTTCAACCAGAGAAAGGCAGAAGCCACAGCTAATTCCGCAACTTGGTGCCTCCAGCTTGGAGAGAAATCACTTTGGCCAATTAGTGCTGTGGGTCAGAGATTCAGAGTCCAGGAGGAGAGAGAAAAACATGCTCGCGCTGACTTATTCATAAGCCTCGGATTCAGGTGAAGCTCAGACACTACCCTTTCATGTATTTTAGGTGTCAGGTTTGGTGTTTTGGTAACACAGAGACCTTTACAAAAGAAACACAAAGCAGAAATATGTGATTTAATGCTATAATCATTTTCTTTTGTTCATAAGCTTAAGGTTAAATATAGAATATGTATCTGAATGTGTGTGTGTGTGGCTGGATAATGCATTAAAATAAACATGAGGTGGGAAATCAGTGCAGCAGCAACTGAGAGAAGACCAGACCACCCACCTCTACACCCGCAACCTCACAAGCACACACTCACACACATACAGTACACACACCCTGGCTTGCAGGCACCAAGAGAGAACATAAACACGCAGCTAGAATACGATGTGATGCTACAGCGACTCGAAACGGCAAAGAGAAAACACACGCGAGAGCCGAGACGAGACGAACTGAGCAAAAGACAGAAAGTGGGCAAGATGTGAGGAAATCATTTACACCCATCCATGTTTAATCAGCTACTCATTTCAGTCCAAATATCTCAATAGCATATTTACAGTGCTCACACACACACACACACACACACACTCCACTCTCTCTCTCTCACAGCCACACCTCACACACGCACACACACACACACACTCTCCTCTCCCCACACACCTCTCTCCCACACACACACCCCCACACACACACCTCTCCACACACACACACACACACACACACACACACACACACACACACCCCACACACACCCTCTCTCTCTCACACACTCTCTCTCACACACACACACACTCTCTCTCACACACACACACCCCCCCTCTCCTCACACACACACCCCCTGGGCCTCTCCACACACACGCACACACACACCCCCCACACACACACCTCTCACACACACCCCCTCTCCCCACACACACACACACACCCTCTCTCACACACATGTCTCTACACACACATCCCCCCCCACACACACACCCCCCCACACACACACACACACACACACCCTCTCTGGCCACACACACACCTCTCTCTCTCTCTCACACACACGCCCCCTCTCACACACACACACACCCCCTCTTCTCTCTCTCTCTCTCCCCAATAACACACACATGATGTCATCAATATTGAAGGCCTCTCTCTCTCTTCACACACACCTCTCTCTCTCTCTCTCTCTCTCTCTCACACACACACACACACACACTCATTCTTGTACTGGCTACATTGTGAGGACCGAGAGAAACGCCCTACTGACACTAGGGGGCACACTTAGCCATTACATCGCCTTAGATGACGTAGAACACCTCACTGTAGGAAAGGTGAGGACTAGCTATGTTGCTAAACGGAAGTAGAGTTCAGGATGCCTCGGCATGCGCATCGTACGTAAGTTCGTATCCCTTTCTGAAGTTTGAATTATTTTTATCACTTGACGGAGATACTAAACATATGGTCAGAATCACAGGACTTAACGGCAATTTATATTGATTTGACTGTATGTGAAACTATTGGTGAGTAATTCCGCGTAAAAACGCATACTTACAGGGTGATACTTTTGTGGTGCATGCGCAGCTTGGTCTTCACGCCTGCTATTAGCTCCCCTGATGTCCTAACACGGACACACCCAGAATTAGGATAATACAAAATAGAGCTGAAACGACATGAATAACTCGATTACAAAAAATGGTTTTGAGGCAATTTTCAGAATCGAGGGCTGTTAGTTATTTAAATTACATAAAACGCCGCTATTAATGACGCATTATTTTTCAGTGGCCATCATATGAGAATAGGATCCCTCTTGTATGTGAACCGATGGTGAGATATTCAGGCACAAGCATAAGCAAATGCATAAACGATACATTTCTTTTGCGATGTAAATTAATGACGCTTGTTTGTAACGCTTATTACTTAAACGCCTGGCTTCCGGCCAAACGCCCCTTTATTACAGACAAACGATATTTTAGCTGATAACAACCACAAATAACCAGCTGCCCACCTGCCACAATTCAGCCAGTAGTTAAGATTTTCCTAATGACGGTTTCTTATAGTTCGCCAAGGAACTCCAAGACAGACGCGGCTCCGAGGCGTACGAGGGATCGTGTGCAGTTCTCTCTTCCGAAAGGCCAAAGCAACTCATTTTATTGGCCAAATTGGTTCAAATGACCCTTGAACTTCAAGTGTTTTTCATTTTCAATTGAAGATGTAAATAAATATAAAGCGATGACTAACTCTACTCACAGTAGAATAACAAGCCTAATAACAAATGTATTGTCATTTTTATTTACATTTTTAACCGACATTCGATTAACTGACAAATAATCGATGGATTACTCCGACATAAAAATTGTCATTTGTTGCATAATAAAACTTCCCCACTTACCACGACAGTTCTGTTTTATCCATGTTTATCCCTCTGACGTCAGGTTATGGGTCAAGTCCAGCACCAGCGATCAACGCTCGGGTGATTATGGGAAGTGCAGTTCGCGACCAGCCTGACCAAAATGAGTTAAAAAAAAAAAAAAAAGCACAAAAAAGCCAAGTGTCAAGATTAGGCAAAACTAAAGTCATATCTTCAAAAAGTGGAAATCGACATAACTGTGTATCACTTCTTTACTCCTTGGTAAATAGTGATTTTAGATAATGAATAAAATATTTATCACATAAATGGCAATCCTAAAAATGGCAGTAGTTAGAAAATGCTCAAATTGCTTACATGAGGGGTTCACTTCTATAGTTATAATTAAATGCACACACATTTTAGATACAGAAACAAATCCAACAGTTTTTAGGCAGTGGTAACTGTGGTGTACCTGAATATATGTAAGGCTAGTAGACCATCTGAGTGCGGTGATCTTGAAATCCAGTTTTAGGAGACTAATGAGATGGCAGGAGCGGAGTTTGGCCTTATTCCATTGTTTTACTGATATTACGCACAGTTTCTACGGGCCAATGGCATATATACTCTTCTCTTAAAAAATTCAATTCATAGTAACTTTACATTCAGTTCTGTCTCAGGTTCTGTCTGGCTTGTCCTTCTCAAGCCTTCCCATTGGGTCTTGTTGGTTGACCAGTGTTCGTTAATATCCCCACCTGTGTTGCCTATGCTCCAGTACACAGACCCCCAGTTTTGGCTGGTTACCTCTTTATTAGTTAATTCAGCTCGTTTCCTAGTTTGCTTCCCCATTGGTTCTCCCTTGTTTAATTATTAATCCTGTTCCTCTTTCTGTTTCCCTGTATAGGTTTGGTTTTTCCCATTGTTTCCTGTCTGTCCACCCTCACTGTAAACCCTCCCGTGTTGGCGTGCTACAGGTTTTTCTAAGAAGGAGTTTTTTCAGTTTGTGCGTCTTTTTATGTTTGAATTTTTCAATCTTTTTGCAACTTCCAATTCTCGCTTCCTGTCATTGACCCAGGACGGGACACTTTTATTCTCTCGCTTGTCAACTCCATTTTCCATTCACTAGTTCCCTGAATGTGAGGTGTCTTGTGACATTCAAACTGCTCATAAACTCGCCTGGGGTGATGCGTAAGTATTAGGATATAGTACCACATTCTGAACGTCCTATACTTTTTGTCAAAAGTTAATCCCGTTGACAAAGGAATACCACTCTTTTTTGTGTTATCTTACATTTAATTTCAAATACAAATTGCCTGACAAATTTGTACACATAATGTGTTCATTTTTTTGTCATTACTTATACAACTTTTTCCATTTGTCTGAACACTTGCCCGTACCTTCCTTAGGGCAATATGTTGCAAACAGACAACATATAAAAGGAAAATAAATAACTTAAATCCAACCTAATATGTTGACTATATAGTGATATCAAGAACCAGTCACTTCAGAACATGGTAGTAAAAACAACATTTTGTGTTATCAAACATCCCATTTAAACAGGAGCTGAACAGAGGAACAAAAAAAAAACAAAATAAGTAGCTGGTCATCACATAAGCAGCCTTATTTTAAAAAAGCTACTTCTTAAGGATTGGAGACTCTTTCCCACGACACCTCAGGCAGCCTGTTTGCTGGAACTCTCTTAAGTGCAATAAACTTGGCCATACTTCACTGGACTGCAGTCCTCTCCTGGTCATTCCAGGGTATTTTTGGAGCATCTATAACTAAAGAAACATAGGCTTAGAGAGTATAAACACGAACATTTTAAAAATTATATTAAAAAAACCTTTAAAATGTTGCAATATTTATTTCTGCTGGGCATAATCTCGCTCGGCCTACATCGACATTTACTGGATTTTCTTATCGAGAGTGACTTACAACAGTGCTTTGTAGTCCACAACTGTTCTTTGATCTGAAACGCTATGTTTAAAGCTAACAACTGTCGTTAAAACCAAGTTACTGAAATTATGTATTTAAAATACTTTTTACTATGTGTTGGCAGTGGACATATTTGAGTATTAGCGTAACAAAAGGGAGAGTTCGTTTGTTTCAGCTAGTGACAAGGTTGGCGGCCTCACTCTGTGTGGAGCTCACCAGTTGATTTGTAATGCTCTTATTGCATGTTGGCAGGAAGAGAAGCCAGTGACTACAGAGAGAGCCATGGGAGCTGTGCATGCGTGATCTATACTTATGCTATATAACAAGATAGTTGCCAGACAAATGCAAACAACTGCTCCCACTCCATTACACCTCCTCACTTCCCAAGTTCCTGGGAGTTCACATCTCAGACGCACTCACCCAGACCACCAACACCACCTCCTATCACCAAAGTCTCCACTTCCAGAGACGGCCAGTTTGTGCCAGCCTCCCCCTCACCGTTCTTACAGGGGCACCATAGAGAGCGTCCTGACCAGCTGCATCTCCGTCTGGTTTCAGTAACAGCACTGTTGTCGATCACAGGCGGCTACAAAGGATTGTTAAAGCAGCTATAAGATCATTGGTGCTGCCTCTCCCAAACAACATGCTGGACATCTTTTACAGACGCTGCATCAGGAGTGGCTCTCGCATCATGTTCTCTAATTCTCACATCATCTTACATGGACTCTTTACACACCTCCCATCCGGCGGATGCTATCGCAGCATCAGGACTCGATCCACCAGAATGCGTGATAGCTTTTTCCCACAGAAACAGGGGGCTGGACTGAAACAAACAAGACCCAGGTGAGGGGACTAATACACCGTGACCACCCAATCAGACACAATAGGAAGGTGGGACAAGGACTTTGACAGACAAGGAGCACAGACTAAACTTAAATAATCAACAGGACTACTGTCGCATCTGCTGGTCAGACTACTAAAGTCCAGTGGGCTGGCATGGCTAAAGTCCGGTGGCTGCGACAGTTTCAGAATAAATGTTTATATTTCCAAACTGCAGCTGGTGCACATCCTCCAACTGCTGCTGATCTGGCACACATTTAAAGCCAGACTTATTGAAATAGTAATCTCTCAAAATGACTGTTGCTACAACATTGCTGTAACACTGGCACACCTTGCACTGGGTTGCTACTTATTCGCGGCACAGCCATTGGGAACATTGTACTACATATCACTGGTCACCTTCTAACTGACAGTATCTGCACAAATTATTGAAAGGTATCCAAGAGACTCTAGTTCTCCACTGCTGTTAAAATATCACCACAAACTTAATCCAATTTAAATGTTAGTCAGACTTTTAAGAGATACTGTTTATTAATAGACTGGATATAGAATTTTTGTTTTATATTGAAACTAACCTATTGTTACTAACCCCAAGTACATTCAGTAAAAAGCCAATTTCATTTTTTGTTGGTTAATACTGCATCCTAATAAATTTCTTTTTCTCATTTCTATTTCTGTAATAGTTTATATTTAATACTCCATTTCTAGTTTAAAGTGTATATTTTGTATTCTATTTATATACTGGTTATTCTATATGTCCTATTTGTTTTTTGGGAGTGGACAAACAAGCACCTTGGTATCCTACAGGCCATTTGAATCAGAAAGTCAAACGCCATATATAATCCTCTCTGTATTAATGTGATGCAGGCGCTTGACTTTTGGTAATATCTCAGTTCTGTGGAGGAGTTTTCATTTTGACATCAGTTGTATAGTTGACAAGTTGAATACACACAAACAACACTAGCCTTTTCAAGAACATGCTTTGTGTCTGTACCTGCAGCTTGTCTGGACTTTGTCTAGAGTTGACCTGTGTATTTTGGTAAATGGAACTCTGCCTTGGTTGCTTTCCTACCTGTTTTGCTTTATGAACGTTCATTATACTCATTAAAGTACTAATCTAGTGATAATATCTTTTAACACCTTGCAACTTTCACTTTAGTCCCAGTAAGCACCATTTTCCTCACAGAAATTCATCTTACCATCCTCACTGCCTTTCTTAAGCTTTTTCTTACTCTCTGCCAGTCTGTTATTGTTCCTCCTAATCTGTGGAAGATGAAGATGACTGCTTAGTACAGAGAAAGAACTAAAGACCTGTATCTGGAGTATCCAACTTGTGTTGAGTAGACTCTTTACTCAAATCATCGCCATCAGAGTCAAGATCATCATTGCGCTTTCTTTTAGTTGCTGTCTTTTTCTTGATGGAGGGTGTTCTGGCAGACAGCTGTTCCTCTTCATCTGTGAAAAATGACATTTTATCGAAGTAAAATCTGAAGCTGAGAAGGATGACAATATCATATCGAATTGGGGCAGTGATCAAGTCACTGCTTAAAATCCCAGACTGTTAATTTTCCACTGAGGTACTCATGAGCAAGACACTGCTCACTGGACGCTGTCCGTGGCTGGGGGCTCCAATGCCTTCTTTCAAACTTTGTTGTGGTGCACTGTAAGCAGTTCACAAATGACAAATAATCACTCACCTAATTCCAGGACTTACCCTCATCGTAGAATTACTCCCGCCATAGTTATCTCCATTATTACACTCGAATCATGGCTATTTCATCATATCATTAATGCCATCATCCTTATCTTTCTGATCTTGCTCCCCAGCAGATGAACTTAAGGACACATGTGGCTGTTCAGGATCTGACAAAAGAGTACACATTAGGCTGGGCTTATACACATTTAGAACGACCTTTTTAAAACTTTTTAACAGTAATCTTGCAGATCTCACCGGGGTCGATCTCATCCTGGTATTCTTCCTCACTGAGGCTAGATAACTCCTGACAGCCTTGAAAAGACTCCTCTTCACTGACAGATGATGAGAGGTCAAGGCTTCATCAGATCCACTATCGCTGACCGACCAGATTCTCCAGCACATGTTCTTCTGAGAGGCTATCATCTTTTTCTCTTCCTAACTCTTCAGACATGACTGGTTGTGTAGGTTTTACCTTTTCAGGAGGAAACTCACTAGATGATGATGAGGCACAACTGTCTTTTATGCACTCATCCTGACTGCAAGCATCCAACTGCTACCGAAGAAGAGTAAAAACAAACAGTTGTTCACCCAACAAATCATTTTTTCCTCAAATTATTCAGATAATTTTAGGTGTTAAAACTTTACATCACAATCCAAATAAATTGTAACACATAATGCATTTTTCTATATTGAACTTTCTATAATTAGGGGGCTATAACTGCGTGGTACCCTATTGTTATTGTGCCGATTTTTTTTTTTTTTTTCTGCCTTAAAACGCGTTGTGGAGAAAAAAACGGTAAGACCTACAGCTTTGACATTTGGCAGGTAGGTCCGCAATTTCAATTAATTACTCAGGCAAAAAATTGCACCAAAATAAGTTATTTTGCAATTTTCCAAAAAATTAGCATTTTGTCAATAAATGTTTAAACCGTAGCTCTGATTCTCGCAAAAATCTTATATCATCTTTATTCTTGGTTTAGCATGAATTTTTAGACCTCAGATCTATTTCTGTCAGATTTGATTTTTCAAGTTAATTTGCATAAAATGAACCCATCTTTTTCTAACTGCCCCTGGATTTTGTCCACTCTGCATGCAACTGGTATCATTTGAATCCCAAGACACTTCTTTTCTTTAATTATTATAGAGCACATTTTAATTTAGGTCTTCATTTTATGTAATATGCAAATAATGGGCTCGGCTTGGCGAGGACTGCAAAAACCCATACAATCGAAAGTGTCATAAAAAACTGTACAATTAGTCAACTAGATCCTAGATTTTATCCAATCTAAAGTGTAACTTGGTATTATTTGAATCCCAAGATATTTTCTTTAATTATTAAAGAGTATATTTACCAGTTTTCATTTGATCGTATTTTTTAAATAAATGTGCTCAAGCCAGATAGTAATGCAATGCCAACACACTGAATATCATGAAATCAAGCTCTGAGTGAGCTTAGCTTAAATTTCATAATATGAAATCGTATTATTTAAATCTCAGCATAGCCTCTTTAATAGTTATTGACACATTTTTCATTTACTCTGTCTGTATATTATGCAAATCAATACTTTGAAACTAATTTAACAAGACATGTTTGAATAAGGAAACTTTACTATAATTTACAGTTTTTAGACACTCTCTTATAGTAATTATTAAGCCCATTTTCAGGTATTTCATATGGCTGCAAAGCTTCACTAAAGCCTATATCCCAATTTATTGGCGCCTATAATAAACTATTTTAAAGTTAGCCTAATAAGTTGAACCGTGAATACGTAGAAAAGATGAAAGATATCAAATCTCAACATATATGTACTTCAATTCATTAAAAAACTGATAAAGCCGCAAACTGCATGGCCTCAGACCACCGCTGCTTGCAGTTATATTTCTATATTATTCTTATTCCGAATTGATTACTTCTAGCATTACAGAATGTGGGCGAAAATATGATCTTAAACAGGTTCGTTGTTCTGATAAACGGAAAGACGCGTTTAAAGCGCTTTAAAATGGGGCCGTGAGCGCTAGCTTCGTGAAATAGCATCGGGTGCTAGAGTAAACGAAGGAGCAAAACGCAGTGAAAAAGCTAAGTTTTAAAAAAGTATCCATCGTAATAAATCTGACTAGGGTCTATTGGCACTGCATTAATATACAGCTGCGTTGTACTGCTCGATCCATCTGGCGCTTATCAAGCTTCTAGTTAGCTGGTTAATTTGGCCTCCGGAAAGCACGCTTTCCCTTGTACCAGCGCCCGAAAGACACGGCTCACCCTGATCACATCTACCCCGTGAACTGTTATGTCCTAATGTTGTTTTACACAAAGCAAATTGTAGTCTTTTTCTCACCACTATACAAAAAAATAGCAAAACGCAGTTGCCACTGTGAGCAACTGGCATATGAGATTGTAGTATAGTGAAAAAAAAAAAATTAAAAAATTAAAAAATAAATAAATAAATAAAATAAAAAACACTAACGCCTGGTTCAGAACTTTCGCTTTTTCTCCCAACCCATTTCTCCTTAAAGTATAAAAACTTAGGCTGCTTATAATTTGGTCGAATCTACAGTTGTTTATTATTAGTTTACAGATTCGGAGAATGTCGTGGATCATGGCACTGGTAGTAAGTCGCTGTGGATAAGAGCGTCTGCTAAATGTTATAAATGTAAATGTGGTAGAACTGTAGTATGGATAAAACCAAATGACTTACCTGCCTTTGTTTGAATCTCTCTTCACATCCTCGGTGGTGAAGCCGAAGTTTTTCCATTCTTCTCTTAAACTTGTTCATCTTAACGCACGTCCAAACCACTTCCACCAGCAATTGACCTTCCGGCCGCTTCTGCTCCACTCAATAACTTGCGGTGTAAAATCGGTACGGTGGCGCGTAAACCCAGCCTGGTACTAGTATGCGCTTCACTGACCATATACATTTTCATTTAAAAGCACGAATATCACCTTTAATTAAAACTCGATGCCCACGAATACATGCTGAGTTATAGTGAGCCATTAAAACTGTTCTGGGAACTGTTATGGAATATCTAGTACAAAACTGTTCGTTCCATTTCTGCTTATGTAGCATCACAAAACTGTGTCTATAAAACTATGTGACACACGTCAGGGGTTAAATCAATGGCTACTTTTAAATAATAGTACTAATGAGTGTTTAAAACCCTTATCCATGAACACATCATTCTGACGCAGAGTTGATTATTTTGGACAATTTATTTATTTCAAATGCTGCATATATTGCTGATGTCCAAGAATGCACAGCTTAGATCTACCAAAAACACACCAGAAACAAGGTTGAGACAGCATCTTTTCTCTCTCTCTCTCCATATATATATATATATATATATATATATATATATATATATATATATATATATATAATATACATATATATACAGTGGTGGTGGTTGATGCGAAAAGTAAAATGGTAAAACTACTGTAATACAAACAGAAACAATATGGAATATATACATATTTGAGACAGTGAAGCATACTGTAGGATACAATTTAGGATATTTTTAAGATATAGTTATTTACATAATTTACTTACATAGAACACAAAATGAGGAAAGGTCATGAGATGAATGTGCCGGAGTAAGAGGATGTGGGAAATGGATTTAATTACTAACTGTAAGCAGTAGTGCTAAATTCACAGTATGAGAAGCATGATATGACAATAGTAGTGTGTAAAATTGCAGCACAGGGTGGGAGTTAAGAGTCAGAGTGGGTCTCTGGCCTAATTGAAGAGGCCATTTGCAGTGGGGGGAAAACTAACCATATGGTGTGAGGTTTTGGTTTTAACCAACACGTCCGCCAGAGGAAAGAGTTTCAATGAGTCTGTGAATCTAAACATCTCTAACATGAAAGCCTTGATGGTATCAATAAGAAAATATTAATCTAGATTTATACCAAGTCAAAAGGACAGGCAGAGAACACATCACTTGGTCATTGTGCTTTTTGGTTTTGGCTTTTTTGTGTCTTTGTGTCGTCTTGTTTTTTCGAGTTAATATCATCAGTGGTGCCACAGATGGAGGTGTGAAATAACTGACTAATCAAAATAATTGACAGATTAGTCGTATATAAAAAATAAAAATTAGTTATTTCTAACACACCGCTCTGCTTCCTGTTGGTGTGGCTCCTGTTCCAGTGCATATTTTTCATCATATGCACTGGAGTATGATGTGAGGTGATTCCTGGCAAAATATGGTAAAACAATGTATTGCAGCATTGCCTTGCTTTTAAGGTTATTTCCACTTAATTGGTGCTTAAACAGTGCCAGAATTAAAACATTACGGTCTATTTTGTTGATTGCTTTGCATGGAGTATAGTTTATCCACTAAGGTTTTCATGACTTAAGTTTTTGGATTTAAGGTCCAAAGTCTATGTACTGTCGTGTCCACAATAGAGCTGCCAAGCAAGTATTATCGAATCATTTGTATTTAGACAACTCCATCAGTTACTCAATTGTCTAAACGATTATTATTTTTTCTCCAAAAATTAAAACAATTTAATTTAAATTCTCTTTATTTTAACAATAGACTGCCCACTCCAGCATCACAAAAAAAACACAATCACTTTATATTATGAAACTGTTGTGTCTACAGCATACTTAAATGAGAAATAGCCTCCTAGATAAATATTCTCCACAAGTTTTCACAATATCAAATCCAAAACCGCAGTAATTCATAACGCTAAAAAGGTTTCCAAATCCAGTAACCACTTTCTAAAAATAGTACTTTTTAAGAAAAATAACAAAAAGCTGTTATAAGACAATTTATTTTTATTTTTTAGGCACATTCTCACTGACTTTGACACAGACCCAACTGACTTTGGGTTATAATTATCCATTTCGGAAGAGGTGTCAAGGCTAACATTCTCTACCAGAAGGCATAATTTAAGGACAAATTCAATATGGCCAATTACAAAAATACAAACATGCTTCTTAAAACCACAGGGCTCAGAAGGACAACTTTAGTGCCCATTGCACAGGTTTTAAGTGTGAGGTTACCCAATACTTTGTAAATTAATGTCCTATAACCATTTGGTGACCTTAAAATATCATGGGATTATCGTTTCAGCTCTTGTGTAATTGCACCAAAATATACTCTCTCTCTTTTGAGAATAAATTAAATGAACCAAAATGAAATGACCAATGAAAAGTAGCACATGTTTTAGCCATAATGCTTATTTAATGCGTATATTCAGTTCATAGTGTTGTTAATTTTAGTTAAGCACAGACACACCTAACTGGTGTATTTACCACAATCAAAAAGTACCAGAAAAATAGAGTGGTAAGAGAGTGAACCCAGGGAAATTATATGGAAACAAATGCCACCAAAATGAAGACCTTTTAGAAAATAGAGGAGATGGCATCTATATAGCCTCAGGACATGTTTTGAATGGAAATATAGTGAGGACCAGCTAAAATGTCCACACTTCCCAAAAATGTCCTGTCTGCTGCTTTTCTAAAAAACCTGCTTAGGGTCCCTCAATATGTAGCAGTACAAGAAGTCTCTTCTCCCTCTTCGCTTCATTTTCATTCACTCCCATTTCCATTGGAGCCGTGGTTCTGGAACCGGGCGAGAACATTATCATAACATCAGCATCAGGACTAACGCGACCGCATCCATGGTGGGTAACGCAACACACCTGCTAGGGGCTCCGAGGGGCAGAGGAGGGTCCAACCTAGTCCATCAACATTCACCCACCCTGATTTAAACATGAGGAAATATTAATGCCACACACACACAGATTCATCTCCAGCCTTTCCGTAGCCCTGAAACCCGTGTGAGCCGTCTAAAGCAAGCCGGAGTGACAGGTGTCATGTGTATTATTAAGACGCCCCTTTCATCTGTCCACTCTTTTGACTCGTGGCCGACGCAGGGATCCTTCTCACGGGAGGTGTTGAAAAAGGCCACTCTGGGTCAGAAGCACGCAGGTCGGGTCAGCTGGGCGCCTGGGAGCTTGAATTGCCCTTAGCTTTTAGAGTTTCCAACCCATAAAGGTGGCCCGTGTCAGTCAGGAGAACTCGACTGCGATGGTGTTGACGGACTGGGACGGTCCGTCTGGAGTGGAATCGGCTGAGCGAATTTTCACAAAAAAGACGGATGATGTCATGGAGGCGATGTGACTTGATATGGGATTTCCTCCACCCATCGTAAGTGCTTTAGGGCAGGACTGGCAGCAACGATCCCCGCACTTGAGAAGCACTAATCCTCCGAAAGCTGAGCATTTTCTAAAGCCTGGAGGCTGTTGCCATGGAAGACCTCGGTAAAATGTAATTACGCAGCTTCCACTGAAAGCAAGACTGAAAAAAACGAAAGATTCCTCCTATAGATGACGCAGAAATAACCAACCACTCATCAAATGTTTAGTAACAACCGGTGAATTATGCAATCATCCAAAATGTCAGAAAAATACATGTTTTTTTTTTGTTTGTCTATTCATACAAGCATTCTTTGCTTTAAGCATCTTTATTGTGCGATGCACTAACACGACATATGTGATGGGATACGCGATAACCACTAAACAGCTGGATCAGCAGCTGGTTTATTGTTCAACATTTGCTTAATTCTGTCATATTGATATGACAGTGACCAGAACAAGCAGCGCAGCACACTACAACCCCAAAGGCATATCATGCGATTATACTGTTTAATTTCCTTAGCAACACCAGCTCTCACTCACATAATTTGTTAAATGTTATTTTAATAATAAATAAAGCATATACATATGGGTGTGTAAGTACTGCATTGTTTTACTTAGGAAAACTGTATTTAAGTCAAGTATTTCCTTAAGCAGAACAGAATAATCTCTGTCATGTATACAGACATTTTTAAGCATTATTTTCAGTTTTATTAAAAAAGAAAAAAAAAAGATTTAAAAAGTAGTTCAGGCCGGGCTCTTCGCGATGCTGATACACTCTGAAAGTTTTCTGAAACATGCCGAGCTCACGCTGCCTCCATTTACTATAACTTGCTGAAAACTGCTTGTTTAAAAAAAATGTTTTACTGTTTGTTTGTTTTTTGCTTTGTCAAGGCCTGAAGATCAAAATATATATCCGGTTATGTAATTTTTCCCCGGCCACAGTACAAAAGTACAAAAAGCTTTTTAAATCTTGTTTTCTCACAGTGTATCCCTAATTCTCCACACTCCACTGTAAAATGCAAAAATAAAATCTCAAAATCTCTCAAGAAAGATGAGCACAAACTGATTTCATGCCTCGGCACGATGTTATACTCTTTGGATGCACTGTCGTAGTTTTGAATTACACATTATTATTACACTCCTAATCTTGGGAGTCCACTTAGCTTCGGAAAAACATTGGAAATGCCAACGGGGGCTTTCAAGCTGTAGTGGTCTAGATGAATCTCAAACCAGGCTTCAACGCTCTTCAACGCTTTAGACAGTAATGACCCCGATTGTATGAGAGGATTAGTGTAAAATCTTCAGTGGTCCTCTCTATTTCAGCTCTATTTCAGCTTTGCGTCCATGCATCACCTGTGGAAGCAGTATGCCTTATAGTGAAACATGGCCCCCAACAGATTGTTCGTTGGATGGGGTAAAAGTGACTCCCTGGTGGTTTTAACGTATCTAGAAAAGCGCTACAAAAGTGTTACTGCAACATCCACAGATGCCACAACAGAATTTCAGATAAAAAAGAAAACTAACTTCCTCAAACATTCACACTTCTGTCTTTCTTCGAGGGGAAAATTGACATAAAAACTCTGAAAGTTCCACTCTCTCTCTCTCTCTTCTTTCTTGAGCTCACGAAGTCCTCATGTATCAGGCAGCACGTTTTGCGTTTCAGGAACCGTAAATCGTGAATTCGGCAACGGCAGCAGACCTCAAAGGTTGTGCTGCATTTTATTGGAGTGGAGGAAAGGGCCGTATGGGAACGTCATGCTCTGGGCCTAACAGCAGCTGTGTTGTGAGTTAGATTTCCCTTCTGGTCCTCTGTATTTACTCTCTTTTATCACACTTCCAACTTTCTTCACTTTCTGTCTTTCTATTCCAGAAACAAGCTCATAGCTTGTACGTGGATCACAGATTAAAAACATGTTGCCATTTACTAAGGAATACTGGGATCAATGAATAATGATTTTGTTGATTAATCAGAACTAGATTGATTTTTCTTTTCATGCAACGTACTCATCAAACCTTATCGTGGGTAAGGCTGAATTCACACTTCACAACTTTTGCTTGAATTTTCGCTAGAGGCGTCAACTTCGCAGCAGTCAGGCGACAGTCTGAGCAGAAAATGGCAACGTGTAAAAGTAACTGCAGCCTTTGTATTGACGAGTGTTGAGCGAATCATAGCTTATCATACATTCAAATTGAACACAATCTGCAAGTGTGAACCTATAGATCCAATGAGATCTAAAAAGTGCACAGGTCACCATGTGAATATAAACACTTTGCATTATAAACTCTGCTTCTGTTCTGTTCTACTTGAGCTATTGTAAGATAACAGAATCGAGAAATCATTCAGAGCTCACAGTGAAGTGCACCAAAAGTAGAAATCACACCACTCTGAGCCCTGAATGATTCATTCATTTCTACCGTAGTATATAAACTCCAGCAATGCTACTGTGTCCTCATGCTGGTTTTATAAACTTATTTTTTAGCATTTTATTCTCTCTTTTATAATTGAATTTATTTGTTAAACTGTATTGCACTCTGCTGGCTGATTCAGGGCACATTTCACTACATCTTGTATGTGACGACTAAAGCATTTTTTAATTATGAACTGAAACTACTCGTAGCAGCAAATTCAAATTCAAAGTTATTTATATAGCGCTCTTAACAACAGTCATTGTCACAAAGCACTTTATATATAACCGCCTAAACCCCTGCAACAAGCAAGCCTGAGGTGACAGTAGCAAGGAAAAACTCCCACAGGGAAGAAACTCGAGAGGAACTAAGACTCGGAGGGGGACCTCTATCCTCCTTCTGGGCGACCAGGCACACGAACATTTCATACACAGCAAGCATTAGTTCAAGATGAGTTGTTAGTTATTTAAAGGAGCAAAGATACAAAAATAGTCCGAGGGATGTTTTCGAATTCTGGGTTGTTACTGGGCCACTTGCAGGACCCTCTCAGCCACATTAAGCTAAAATTAGTTCAGTATTATACTGCTAGTTCAGTAGAGGTCCATAAGGGTCCAGATCCCAGTTGGTTTCATGATGTCTCCATCCTGGTGGATTCAGCTGGTCAGCATCAGCTTGGGAGGCTGGAGGATGGTCAAGCGGCCAGCCTGTGACGCCCAGAGTCCTGTGAGCCTAGTCAGTCAGCACTGCCCAGGGGCTGAGGTGGTCAAGCATCAGCTTGAGACAACTCCTCAGAGTCCCGGTGAGGGTTCAGTTGGGCGTCAGCTCGGGAACAGCCTCAAAAAGAAGAAGAGAGAGAAGAGGTTGAGTGCCGTGAACTCAACCTCCGGCAGTGCAAGCAACTATGGCAGCCTAGTTAAGAAGGGAGAGCTGGAAGGTAACACAGACATGAGGGCTTCCAGGGGACCTCAGTGCATCGCACCAAATCACCGCCTGCAAACTTGTTTTATCAGCAAGAGTGGTAGGATGACAGCACCAATCCCCTTTCACCTTTTTCAAATGACCATGAACCCCCAGATCTCGCCTTTACCTAAGAAAAAGGGACTTTAATATCCAAAAGGCTGACTAAACAGGTAAGTCTTAAGCCTTGACTTAAAAGCAGAGATTGTTTCTGAGTTTACAGCACACAGTAAAGGTCGACTGATTATAATCCGGACCGACTGTCAGGGGCCGATATTAGGCATTTTGCTGATTATCGGTATCTGTGATTAATTTTGACCATCACCGATATTAAGTAATTACAAGGTGCGCTACCGTGGCTCCACTGCCATTTGCTCTCGACTCGCAGCTTTATTTAATGTCCTGCCCACAACAGTCTCTGATTGGCTATATGTCGAGTAGTCGCCAAGCGCCAGCTCCGAGAAGGAGAAAAGCAGAGAGGAGAGTTTCAGCTGAGCTTGGTCTTTGTAAAATTAAAAATTCTGACAAAGATATTATCTTTTTTGCAAATGGGTTGCAAATATCAGTTATCGCAATAATCTGCATCGATATCGGCCCTGAAAAACCAATATCGGTCAACCTCTAGCACACAGTATCATGGCACTTTCAGGCTGACAATCCAACTATGTAACGGTATGTCACATGCAGTATTATCTTTTTTGCACTGTCATGTCTCTGCACTTTGTCATGTTTTGAGATGTCAAATGTCACAACTTCTACCCAGAGAGGCTCTGGAAACTGATTTGAAGTTGGTTTCACTTTTGCTCGAAGACGTGGAGTGCGAGATGCGAGCTGAAGCCCGGGTCCTAGCGCGTGATCACGCCAGACCTGCATTGTAAAGTGAAGTTGGGCGAGCCTAAGCTTGATGCTGTGTGTTTTTGTATTGTTTTGCGAATAAAAGAGAGTAATCTTTCAGCCAACTCCTGCATCTGTATCCTCTTTCACAAAGGCTCTTCTCCTGGGGAACTTGACACATAGGCTATACAATAAATTAATTAATAAATAAATGACAGTGAAATATGAAAAGCTGAACAAGTGTTTAATTACCATCATTTTCATTAAAGCAAATGCACCATAACACATATCATCTTCTGCTTTTATCCCATCCCTTACTGCTTGGGAGCTCTACCTGGCTGCTTGGGTGTTGGTGGCCTAGTGGTAGGACACTCACCTTTGGAGGGTGGAGGTTGTGGGTTCGAATCCGACCGCTGGCGTTACCAACACTGGGTCCCTGAGCAAGACCCTTAAGTTGCTCTCAGGGGAACTGTCCCTGACATTATGAAATGTAGAGAGAGCGTCTGCTAAATGCTGTAAATGTAAATGCTCATGGGTACCTCGGCGGTACCTTTACCAGCTACTGGAATATTAACTGTACCAGTGACCCTCCAACTACAGGAGCAGCTCCCTAACTGGTACAGTGTCACTAATCAGTCAGTTAGTATAGCTACAAGAAATGTGTTCCGCATACAGAAAGCATACAAAATTGGACATCCGTCACAAGCTTAAGGACTAATTACAACAGCACATGTCTACACATTTGAGAAATCCATGCACACTGTAGCAGGGAATAAGGAAACCAACAAAACCGTGCAAAGTGTGTCAGGCAAACAATGTGTGATACTGAGGTATAAAAATGAATTAAAGTTGCCTTTAATCTTACTAAGCGAGTGGCGCTTTGAAGATTTTGCTTTAAAAGCGAATGAAGCGAAAATTAAATTTGTTCTCTCACGCGGCAGATTGCCGAGCGTGGCTCGTTGCCGCATTAACGCTGAACTCCTTCTTTGAGACGCGAGATCCACATCCTCTATCGCGCCTCTTAAAACGCACCGGCTTCCACGTGAGGGAAACGCTCGCGGCTGTTTCTCTGACGGTGGCATGTGTCTGAGCGTTCAGGGAGGGGTGGGGGAGGGGGGCGAGGATGGGGGGAGGATTGGGCATGGCGGGTGAAGTGTGTGAGGAACCGAAGTGGCAGAGTCGTCACCTCAGAGGGCCAGAAACATCCACAGCGATTCAAGTCAGAATTTCGAAATGCAATATACTCCATGTCCCAACAGCCACAGGGCTGACACTTGGAGGGAGAACACGACAGCGTCTAGATCCGACTTTTCCATGATTTTTCTTGAAATGCCAACTAAATTTTTTGGATGAGGACAGGAATGCACCGCGAGGTGGGGGGAAACGTCAGCAGACTTCAAACCAAATCCCGTTATACCTGAAGACTGTGAGCAGCAGATGTGAAGAATATTATTAATTTGTCTTCATGGCGAGAACGGGTTATGGATTTTGCATGTCCTCCTGCATGAGCCGTTGCTGGTGAAGGCTGTTAGTCTGACGTGGGTGCAGGTAGTCGACTTTGTTTTTCTAATGTGCTACAGGGCTAAACAACACGTTTTTTTCCCCTCCTCTCCAACCTCCAAAATAATGGCCATCTACATCACGAAGAGAGCCATGTCCTCCAGGGAGAGGGTGAGGTACGACCTGACACAGCTGTACTCTTTTATCTACAAACACTCATAAATACCAGCCACACACACTCACCCTCTCGCTTTCTCTTTCACACACACACACGCAGCACTCGCACAGAGCCCGGTAGCAGGCGATTTATTAAAACATATTGAAGAAATGGATTTCTCCCTCTGTCCTCAATTAGGCCCTTGCACAGTTCATCCTCACAAACTCTAGTGTCCACATTTTCTCTTTCTTTTCACCTGCTCTGTGGTTCCAGAGCATTTTACCCCAGGACTGTACCTTGATTTTAGTTGGCTCTGGATGTGTTTGCGTCCTTTGTTTTATTCCCAGTCCACAACACGCATGATATAGTGTCCGAGCGAGAGCTCAGCGGCAGTTTTCTCTGTATTCGGCCTTATGAAAGCCCACAGGTGCGATGATTCATTTTCGTCCGGGTAGCTGCGCTCTCTCTCTCTCTCTCTCTAAACTAGCCCATTAGTTCAGCTGAGATCAACCGTCCTGATAGCTCGCTGTGTGTTCTGCGGTCCGGTTAAGAGTCACGACTCTATGGTACACTGCAAAAAATGAAATCTTAACAAGCCAGAAAATCTTGAAAAGAAAAAATAGATCTTGTTTTTTTTTTATTTTAAGAATAACTGACTTGACTGGACTTGTATGTGGAAGATAAATAATCTAATTTTAAGAAACTAGAATTTCTTAACATGAAATAAGAAATTTAATTGAGAGAACTGAAAGGTTCTCATGATCTCCACTACGAGTTAAGAAATTCATGACAAGCTTATTTTAAGAATATTAAAGCTAAAAACATGGAAAAATGAAAAGATTTTTTTGCTTGTTTTAGGAGATCTTTACGTGATAAATTTTCTCACTTTATTGGCAGATAATTTTGCTTGATTCTGGTTCCTTTTTTCTTATTATCCTTTTCTTTTTCTTATTTTCTGACACTGACTTTTTGCAGTGTAAGGGGACCTCACAAGGACAAACCTTATCGCTCTTTTCATTTTCTCTCTCTTCCTTTCTCTCTCTCTCATTACACGTGTATGTGTGTGTGTGTGTGCGCATTTTAGTGCGGTTCCCGCTGAGCGAGTGGAATTTGTCCAGCAGTGTCCCTGTAAGACTTGTAATAAAGCACATGAAGTTCACTCTCTCATTATTCCCTTCTGTCATTTCCCTAAGATACGGCCGAGCAGTGGAAAACAACCCCAATGCATCTCGCTGCCCTGAGAGAAGGATTAGATAAGAGGGGGAGCAGGGGAGCAGGAGAGGATGGGAAGAATCTCTCTCTCTTTTTCTTTTCCTCTCTTCTATTTTTAATGTCTCCATGAGGTCCAGATGTGTTTCACATGTTATATGTATGAGGGCGCATTCGCCGTTCTGCCGCAACATTAAAACAGATTTTAATGCTTAATATTGCGTGGATCTCCCTTGTGCTGCAACAACAGCTTTGACCCGTCAAGGCTGTACTTGAGCCCGAGAGACCGAGTCTAGCACTAAGCCGATCTCATTCTCCCATCACGTTACAATGGTTCGACTTTCGACTTTACGACGATAGCGGGCGAGGCAAGGCGTTGGGAGGCTGCCGCATTTTGAGATACCTCACTCTCGCCAGCGATCGACAGAGTCCAGTTAGTGCGGCGTTTAAGGGCACAATATATGAATGTGTTACTTTGAAAAATTAACAGAATTGTAAAAAATGAAGGAAATAACCGACATGGATGAGATTATGTCGATTTGTGGTGCTCAACATCAGTATTCGATGAATTGCCGCCGTAATGTTTGGCGAAATGGTGTCAAAGTAACATCCACATGAATGCCAGCACTCAAGGGCATTGCCCAGAGCATCACACTGCCTCGGCCAGCTTGCCTACATTCCACAGTGAATTCCTGCTGCGATTCCATCCTCAGGTCAGTGATACACACAGACTCAGCCAAATACATGATCATATTTATCAGACCAGACCACCTTCTTCCGTTGCTTCATGGTCAAGTTCTTATACTGACCAACACATTGTGAGCTCTTTAAGCAGTGCTGGTTAAAAAAGCTACAGCAGCTCTTCTGAGGGACTGAAGCCGTCGCTTCCCATGTGCTGGTCAACAAAATAACCAACTAACTAAGTCACTGACTCAACAACTAACTAGTGTGGTAAAATGAGTGATTATTTGTCATTGTGAACACACCACAGCACAGCACAGTGCACCACAACCAAATGTGACCTCTGCATTTGACCCGTCCGTGAAGGAGCAGTGGGCAGCTAAGCGGTGCTTGGGGACGGTACCTTGCTCATGAGTACCTCAGTGATAACTTTACCAGTGCTGGATTCGAACCTGCGACCTTCTGGTCACGGGGCGAACACCCGTTCTCTAGCGTTTTTGTCTTTACAAAGACCATGTGTTTCTGAAGTGGTATATGACATAACGCATGATCATTGCATCACAGTGCGCTCTTGGCAGCTGCGAGATGAAGTCGGAGGATTGAGTCTTCCTTGCCGAAGATGTAAGCAAAAATGTACTTATCAAAATGTATGATGAAAGGTACAGAACCTACACAGTGCCCAAAATCAAAACACGGATATATCTTTAATATAACATCATATTCCTCAGTTTTTGTATTAATTTGCTTTTAAAGAGTATCCAAAAGCACAAATATTACTGGATGAAAGAGCTTTGATGTTGTTTATATGGTTGTAAAATTTCACGATTTTCCAAAGTTGGAAACTTTACATGGGAATTAACGGGAATTTATGGTAATTAACGGTCTACGAAGTGATATCAGTAAGCAAGTTTTGGAAAGCCCACTTCAGTAGCCCTGTTATTAGAATGTTGATTATAGAGGCTTGCCGGTCAGCTGTGTAAACACGCACGCTGGGTGTTTTTATGTTCTGGTGGCTCTTACATGGAATGCTACAGTTCAGTCAAATCTTCCCTTCTATTACAGACAAAACTCATATTTTAGCTGAAAAATAACAAAAACAACCAGCGTTCTACTCACAATTTATTGACATTTTCTAGCATTTATTTTGGGCCCGCAGTCAGTTCCGGGTGTATTATAACATGAGCCGTGTCGCCCACCAGGGGATTGTGGGAAATGTAGTTCTCTACATTAGTAGTTCTCAAGGCCAAAAGCAGCTCAACTAAATGTTCATATTTATGTTGGTATGTGGCCCAAAATGTCCAGTTAATTCTCATTAATTCCCATAATTCCTGTGACAAGTTTCTGGAAATTCACCAGGAATTTTCTGCCTCTTTGCAACCCTAGATGTTAGCAACTTTTTCTTTGTCGTTTGTAATGTAGCAAATTATTTAAAACCGTAGCCTAGCTTTAGTTACTGTATATCAGAAGCAGCTTGAAAAGCTACCATTTAAAAGTGGCTTCCCCATCAGTGGTATAGTGTTAATTTTGTCGCCCATTTTTGAATTTAGTCTTAGCTTTAGTCTTGTGTCAAAGTTCCTCATTAGTCTTAGTCATATTTAGTCATTCACATATCAGTTTTTGTTAGTCATGTTTCAGTCGACTAAAAGTCTCAACATTTTAGTCTAGTTTTAGTCAAATGAAAACTCAAGGTGTTTTAGTCAAGTTTTCGTTAAATCATTTTAGTCTTTTTTATTTTTTTTTTTTTTTTTTTTTTTTTTTTTTCATTCCAGTTGAATTGTGCTCCACACCGCTAAAATATTGATTAAATGTAATAATAACCTCTGGCGCAAGTAGTTGCATGTAGCTTTGCAGCCGGAGGGGCGCAGGAACACGACGTAGATGAACTGCTGGCACAAACACATGACAGGGGGTCTGGTGGTCTCTTGTGTGGACGAAAACGAGGAGGGAGTTTTTGTTTCGTTTTTATTTCATGCAAAACATTTTAGTCTCGTTTTTATTCGTAAACAATAAGGCACATTAACACAGTCTTAGTCAGTATTTTTAGAACATTGGTGCAGTCTCGTCATCGTCTCGTCTTAGTCGTGGGAAAGAGGGTCGTTGATGAACACATTTGGTCTCGTCTCGTCTGACGAAATTAAAACAGGTAAAACAGTTTTCCGTTAAGGTACCCTCATTAGGAAAATCATAAGGAAATTATAAAATTATCAGGAAATATGTATTAGGTAGAAATCTCGCGACCTACGTTTTAGGTTGTTCTCTCTCTCACACACACACACACACTCTAAAGGCTGGTATATACCAGGGGTCAGTGTCAAGGCCACAAACCTAATAAATGAATGAAGACCTGTATCTTAAAATCGTCGTCTGTTATTCCAAACAAACATGTCTTCAGTGGAAGAAGCATGAACTTCATCATACTGAGATGGCACCGGAGAAGAAAACGAAAATCGCGGAGACGGTACGTTCCACCACTTAATAGATCTCGTCAGCAAAATGCCCACGAGTGTCTGGCTGCAGAAGGGGCCTGAGAGTGCATGTCCTCTGTCAGGCCCCATCCACTCTCAAGCCCCTACGTCATTTCCGTTCGAACGACAGAATCCGTCTTGTCGCGATAGATTACAACTTGCCGACTGCCGGTATAGAATCCACTGTCGCGCATATAATTGTTAAAACGTGGTATGTATGGCTTAACAGTTTAAAAATTAATCATCACATCGAAATATGCGTGTGTCGAACTCCTCTCCTTACTACAAGCAACACGTGTTTACCTTAAAAAAGTCCTAAGACTAGTGCTCGGTCACATAATAAAGTCAGCCAACGTCAAAGTAAACTTTATAGTAATCTCAGCTACTGTATATACAAGTATATAGAGAGACGAGACGACGTGGCTCCAGCTTTACACAGTACAAGAAGAGGCACTTAAAATATACATGTAAATAATAAATAAAAAATGAGTTTATAATTAGTTCTGAAATTCCAGCAGTAGAGTTCAATATGAACATTTTGATGTATAACCCTATTTAGAGTATCACTAAAGTGAGGTAGGTGATGTGTGCAATATTTCAACAGGTACTAGTATATTTTAAAGGACTAACTGTATCTCAAAGGACCACTAGCTGATAATAAGATCTCATTTTGAAATAATTCTTCATGGTGACAGAATTTAAAGATGTGGTTTTAATTGTGTATTTGTTGTTTTTTTAATTGCTCAGTAATTAGCATGTTTTTAATATTACAGATGCATTCTTTAATTCTAACTGATGGTTCTCCACCAGAAATAATCAGATGCAGCACGTGCTGCCGTCTGTATCATTGCCTGCTTTGTCCTAACTTTAAGCCAGCAAAGCTGAGCAGACTAAAGAGTCACGTGGATGTGCATATAAAAAATGCAGTGTTTTTCCAAAGTAAGTTAATGTATTTATTTGAAGTGATAAATTATATTAAACCGACGCGAAGAGCGCAGGATACGGATCGCGGCTGTTAACAGCAAGTATATTTCAGCCTCAAGTCAAGCACTCAAAAGATGAAACTTATTCACACCTATTTACCACATGGCTCAAAATAAATACGTCTTCATCCGCTCTTCCCGTCGCGTTGACAATTTCCTTGACTCTTTCCTCAAAGAGCTCTGCCATAACGAAGGTAATCAAGCTGACACTGGCTCATGACAGACTGTCAGGGGAATAACTTGGTTTGAAGAGATTTGTATTTCCAAGAGTTAATTTTGCTCGGTGGCGGTTCATTTATTTAGTCTGCCAGTGATTTTCCTCCTTTGCTCATCAACTCATTGTCCTTATTGCATCAGCTTTGACGTGCAGCACATGGCTTTAAATTGCCATTCGCCACAGCTATTGGGGCTCATTTGTCTTCTAAGGGCCTCCAAACAATACTTCTCATCCAAAGCAGCAGGTTTATTACTCGAGTCCACAACAAAAGGCAGATCTGACAGCGAGCAGTGTGGGTGTATATGTGTGTGTGTGTTCGACTCTCAGTCATCGTTCTACATGCAAGGCCTACAATCAGCACAGTCTAATTAGCAGGGTTGTGATGCTGTTATTCTCTAGCTCTCTCTCCCTTCCCCTCCCTCACTCCTTCTCAGTCTGGCCCAGATGTTTTCTCCAGCTTCTTGCACTTCCCCTTTCCCTCACCGTCTCCCATCATGCATTATGCATTTCATTATCAAGACAAATTGCGCTCAGATGCTGGAGAACGGCCAGCCCCGACAAACACAAAGACGTTCAACACAGAGGCAGAGAGGTTGCAGGGGGGGGTTTCTGCATACTAACGGCATACGGGTGGCAGCGGCCTGCCGCAGAGATTGGGAAAACGCTCTTAATTTATTCTGACTGGCAGGGTCACGTGAACCGGCACGTCTAGACGCAAGGACGGAGGGCAACAGACTGCCAATTTTCATTACGTCCCTCTCACGCTACCCGCGCTGTTGCCAGACCCACTTAATTAGAGTAAACAGTACTTAGGTAAGTGCGATACTCAAACCTCGATTCGAGCGGCGAGGGACTGGGGAGCGCCGCAATGTGTGAAAAGTAATAGAGAGCTCTTTTCTCCCTCCTGTCCCTCAGCATCTGGGGGGTTAAGTGTCTTGAGTAGGAGTTAAGGGTTTGTTTAAGGAGTCGCTCTGTCGCTGGAGCAAAACAAAGACGCTGCGTTTCTGAAGACCGAGGCAGGGGGTTAGACGCACTCTCACCAGAGGACACTCGCACAAAGCCACTGTCAGCTTTTTTAAAAAACAGAAAAAGAAACTCCAGCCCGCTCCAGGCAAAATCAATTTTTCAAATGTCGGCTGCTCTTTAGTCGCTGAGAAAGGCGTTCGTGTGCTTTAAAGTCTGGCAGGGAACAATTAGCTAGCTGAAAGATGACATCAGCGCACTCAGTCGTCGATGGTGCTCGCTCCGGCGTGGGCTGGGAAGCTGGAAGTGGAAGGCGGGAATACTCGCCCTGCTGCAGCTCTTTAGCAGCGGGGTTGAGTGGACGGTGTGAGAAAACATCCGTGCATATGGCTCGTAGCTAGATATTCATGGACTTGTTGATCTCTCCTCTCTGTACTATAAACTCCACCAACGCGGCAGCGTGGTTATATGCGCGTTCGGCACGACACACGCTACCATGTCGCTAGCATGTTTAGTTAGTGTCAATGCTAACAGCAGCACCTCAGTTGAGCTCTTGTGGTCAGAAACTGACCTGTGATCAACAGGCTTTGAAATGACAATAGCAGAGATACAAACCGGGATTCTCCAACTAAGGGCCCGTTTACATATTTGCGGATATTTTTATAAATGCATATTTTTTAATGGTTTATTTTTTTTAATTGCATTTCAAAAAATCTTCATTTTGGAGGGCGTTTTTAAAAAAAAATATGCATTTGCCGGGGCTAAAACTCTGTTTACGTGTAAATAAAAGGTTTACAGTTACACGGGAACTGTCCCTGAGTGTTAGAAACTGAATAAAGATACGTAGGGTAGGGTTTGTCTAACACCGTCGTCATGATGAGTTAACACCTAAAAAGTTCATTTAAAATACTGATTTATTAATTATGTGGTCAATCGTTGAAATCTACAAGGTCAGTGGGCAATTTATGACAGGACAACATATTGAAATTGAATCAAAACTATTTCCTAGAATCTCTAATCGACAAAAAAAAGCCAGTGAGTGATTATTTGTCATTGCGAACACAGCACAGCACGCAGTGCACCACAACAAAATGTGACCACTACATTTGACCCGTCCGTGAAGGAGCAGTGGGCAGCTGACTTGGACAGCGCCCGTGGAGCAGTGTTTATGGACGGTGCCTTACTCATGAGTACCTCGCCGCAAGCAACAGTGTCGGCTGATGCAACACCAGCTTTTCTAAAACACCCTTGAAAGTCTGTAAACAAAGCGTGAGCGTTAAAAAGAAAACCAACACAACGCTTGAGTTTACTTTTCTGCTGCAACAGACGGAGCGAAAGGATTAGATCGTGTTTAAAGAAAGAAAGGATTTAAGAAGAGGTTGGTTTCAGGTTATGTGCAAGTTTGATTTAAGCTGACTCCTTAAAGAAGGTGATGAAAAAACGTCTCACATCAATATCAAAGAACACGGAGGCAACGAGAATGAGCTTTACATGCTCCTCGCACCCAAAGCAGCTTAGCATATCTGCGAAATATTATTCATCGACTTCTCCTCCGCAGAGAGTCGCCATCAAAGTCTCGACTGCAAAAAAGAAGAGCCTCATGTTTTGTGCGAGGGCGCGTGAGCACGCATTCGTTAATCACGCTCAATGACCGCGTTCGCATTTCTACCACGGAGCGCTAATTTTGCCCGTTTAAAAATTGATGCGAACCTGGCTCCGGGCTACCTTTTGGAACAGCCGACCGCATCGGTGGTTTTTTTTGTTTTTTTTTAAACCACCGATGATGTTTTTGTCATTATGCAAATTGCCTACTTTCCACGTAAGAGTAAAGCCTAATTGCTATTATGTAAATGACTGCGGTGGGAAATGGACGATGGGAAAGTATCTGGCAGGTGGGAGGGAGGTGGCGTGGGCTAATTAATTACAGAGCGTCTCCGCTCACGTCATGTGGGCACAAGGGGAAGTGGGAGGGGATATGACCAGCCCCACCCCCCGGGGGAAAGAAGCGCGGGAGAAAAGAGAGAGAGAGGGAGACGGGGGAGAGAGGAAATGGAAGGGTGAAAGTCTTCAAACAACTCAGCAAAAATGTTCCAGCGCCGAGGTCAGGCTGAGTGCTGAGCAAGTGAGTGTGAGAGAGAGAGAAACAGAAAGAGGGAAATTATTCCAGTGAGGTCGGGCTGAGTGCCGACCAAGACAGAGCGAGAGAAAGAAAGAGAGAGGGAATAATCACGACTTACACTTCCCGGAAAAAACGGGGATGATTAAGTCAGGAACGGGGTTGAGGGCAGACTATATAAAGGGGATTAAATTTATTTCATTTTAACACTTAAATCTATTACATTACACAGTAACTATCACATAAAACGCTTTGCATAATGTCCACTGCACCGCGTCGAATCTGCAGCCCGTGATGAGAGGGACGGATAGAGAGAGGGAGGATAAAAGCACGTCCTAAACATATCTGTCGTTTCCTCTGAGGTTTTTATCAGTAGCAGAATTACCAGAAAACTGCTTGCAGACGTTAGACACTGAATTCATGAGTAACAGATGCTATTATCATTTTCAATCGTTAGTGAGACTTGCTCGGAGGTGTGTCGTGCTTATCAAAGGAGTTTCTGGCCCCGACTTGCCAAGTTTCCAGACACGAGCTCGACACTGCAGACCGCGCTGTCTAATCCTCCTGCGTCGTTACATCTCTACAAAACAGCCTTCGAGAAATGACAAGAAACATCTCCAAAAGACCTGGACGTCTGCCCGTCTCTTTCTGTCTCTCTCTCTCTATTTCACTGGCGCAAAGATGCCAAACAGGTGGCCAAGAGACGGAGAGCGAGGCAGCCTACAGCTGAGACAACCTGCTACAAACGCTAACTGGCAATATAAAAGCATCATTTAGGCCTGACTAACTGTCTCATGTCATGCAAACGGCTTCTGTAATATTTAGTCATACAAAAAATAACACCAAATAATTGATGAACGGGATTAACGCTACATTCTGGAACGGTGTAAACAAACCACAGAGACCGACTCCCGCTGCACTCGTTCACGAGAATCTTGGATCTCGGGCAGAATTTGGCGCCGAATTTGGGAAGTCGTGTTCCCACGATGAATTTTTGAATCCTTCACTAAAATATTATATCTTCATATCTTTATATCTTCATCTTTAAACTGAGATCTGCTACATGTTTGATGTTTTATTTACAGTGTTTAATTCTATTATAATAACCTTTATTTCTTGACTGATCTAGACCTCATTTGATTCTTGATATACGTGACTTTAACAGTAAAACAGTCTAAGGCCTGTAAATAGTTTTATCTTATGAATTTATTACCACTTCTGGAATAAAATTTCATCCTGAACATGTTTTTCCCCTTGTCAAAGAATTGCGTTTTCTGAAAGCTCCTCTTCTCATTAAAATGAGTCACGATTGCGTTGTCGATCCTGAGCAAAGATTAGTTTGCTTTAATAGGCGTTAAGCACTCATTTTTGGCATTAAGTCTCATATTTAAAACCTTTCGAGGCCGCTTTTCGCAGATCTCCGATGAGCAGCACGATTCGAGCCAAGATTAATTATGACACAAACAGCCCGAGAGCTCCTACGAGCGCAGGAGTGTTATGGCACGGAGAGCCGCTGCTACCATGAAGCATTTATGACTTCGAGGACTGTTTGGCTGAGGATGTGCAGGATATCATCTCAAATAATTTAATCTGCGGGTCTGTCGGGGGCCTTATCGGCTGTGCGGCTAACCGATCTCCCTGCGGACTCCGACAGCAAAGCCGAGTGAAGATATGGAAGAGGGACAGGCGCAAAGAAGCACTGGCACTTCCATCGTCCCGCTCACTTTCTTCTGTGGAGTTATGTAGGTCCAGACGCACACACACACACACACACACACAACCACAGCCTCTTACTATCTTTGTGCTCAGCCAAAAGACCATCAATTTTTGTTGTTCAAGTAACAACTAAACTTTCTACAAAATTAAGGACACGTTTACACATAGTCAGGTCAGATAGTGTGTTCACACAGACTGGTCATATATTCTTGCATTGTCCAGAGGTCTTCAATGCGTCATGTGGTGTGTACTCTATAGCTAATGTTTTTGTGTGAACAACATTTTATTGGGTTCTCAATGGTAACATGAAAAGGAGATGCACAAACAGCACCAACACAGGTGGTAAACACATAAGCGCGGTTGTGGATGGTGGCGGTCTAATGGTTAGGATTTGCCTCTGGATCAAGAGGTTGTGGGTTCGACTCCTTCCTCCACCACTAGAGGTGTGAATCTTCACTGGTCTCACAATTCGACTCCGTTACGATGTTTAGGTCAACAATTTGATTCGATGCGACATCTCGACGCATCCCGTCAATCCCTCTCAGTGAGACTGGATTACGTCACAGACGTCTTGCTTCCTGAAAAGTTTTTGCTGATTGTGACAGGTACCTACTGGGTATGCACAAATATAGTTTTGGTTTTACTGCATCACGTAGGAACTCCGAGAAATAGACATTGATACGTTTACTGACAATAACGTATTTAGTCACGTTGTCTTCAGAACTGGGTGTTGGTGGCCTAGTGGTAGGACACTCGTCTTCGAATCAAGAGCTTGGGGGTTCAATTCCGACCTCTGGTGTTACCTGTAAAGGTAAAATGTCTGGTGCGTCACGTTGCAGTGTCCAACGATACTCAGCAAGCATCGACGTATTTCAGTTGCCCTGGTATCGTTTCTCCATCTTTCACCGTGTTCGTCACTGACAGCACTGAGATTTGTGGGGAAGAAGTCCAAGTGTGAATCTTGAGTGACATGTTGCAATTCATTGCCTTGTATGCTTTAAGAAGTTTGTCTACCAGTTTGGGGCTCTGTAATTGCCCAGAAAATTGTCAACAACGTCTTTGAAGGCTTTTCAGGCATGCCCAGGATGTCATCTTCCACAGAACAGCTTCCAACCTGGCCTGATTCCATGGCTGGACATGCCCAGGCTGCACAAACCGTTGTTGATAAGTCACTTACGGGAGTGAAAATGTTTGGACACAAATATAAGTAAAAATCATGACAAAACTGAAGATTTCTCTGAAACGGTACGCGATGGGTAAATGTTAATTCGTGATCAGCACCCAAAAATCTATTTTAAAAAAACACCCAACAGTGTTCAAGAAGCAAAAACTTTGTTGTGCAGTGTTATGGTCTGCCACTGCAACGGAGCAATACCATCTACCACCATTAGGTCCCTGAGCGAGACCCTTAACCCCAGGTTGATCTCAGGAAACTCTGGATACGAGCATCTGATAAATCATACAAAAAATATTCCCATTTTAATTCTGTTATTTTGGCACATTTTTAAAAACTTGAATTTAGTTTCACTGTGTTCACTGTTTTGTTTTCTAGCCCAATTTGCTTGATATATATTGGTACACACACACACAAAGGACCTCCACACAAACACTAAGCACTTAGCTTTGAAGCCCAATTCATCCCTCAGTGGGAAACATAGGTTGTTCCTTCTGAGCAGAACCTATGAAAACTCAACAGGCTTGTAAGAGCTGCGTGGGATGAATAAATCAACTATTACTCCACAAAGACTTCATAACTCTAACGCTACACTCAATATTTTAATTCCGCTTTACACTCAAAACCTCCTCGTTGGTGTCCGGGGAGCGCTGTTTAAAAAACGCGTCCTGAAAATAAGCATTTAAACTCTGAAGTATGAGGAACCATTTCTCCAAACGTTATATTTAACTTGTTGAGGCATGAATTATGAGCCAATAACCCAAACCCTATAGACCCTTTAACTGAGGATTTTGAGACTGGTTTGAAAACACATTTTGAAGCGTTTTATTCTTGCAAAAAACGAATTCGAAGTACTCCTCAACCGAGTCAGGACGCGGTATATGAGGACCTGTCAAAACAAGTGTTGTTATTCACTGAGCTTTGAACCGTCTCACTAGACAACCAGCTTCAAAGCGTGAAAGTGCTCGCAACTGCTCCACCGAGAGACCAATTAGAGAAGTCGGACCTGCGACCAGACCCTGTTTCTCACCTTCTACCTCGCTGCACGGCCCGACTGGCGGAATAGAAATCCGTCCGGACAAACAACAGTAATGATAGGCAATTAAAGACAGCTCGTTAGCTCTCCGAAAACAAACGAGATCTCCTGGAAGCTTCTGGAACAATCTACGCTATTACTTCACGGTCCAATAGAGCCGTGGGGAAGGGTGTATTACTCTGAGGCTGAGTGGTAAACCGACGTCCACGCTGGTTAGAACCAACAATAAATCTCCAGCCAAGGTTATCAGATGAGTTTAACGGTGCACTAAGAACCCAGCTGTTTAAAATGAACAAAGATCCACACGAGGTATCAAAGAACACAAATAAGCAAGGTGTAAGAAAACATAACTTACACGTAAATGTTATTCCTTCATTGCCGTTATTCATTTGTGTTCATCTTCCTACTAATTTCACCTACAGCAGAAAGACTGCTGGATTTTTATGGGCTTGTTGACCACCCACAGCCGAGCAGTGATAATGACTCAAGCTTGACTGGTAAACCGGCGCAAAGATAATATCGTCCAGCACGAGCTAATTGCAGATTAGCAATCGCTGTCTATACTGATAATGATAATAAATGACAATTTTAAGACGACTGAGAAAGAAAATAAATCCTTTAATCGTCTTACGAGTGACCAAGCATGAGTGACGACAATAAGGTGTTTATTTTTCAAATGCATCGTATCATATTACCTGGGCGACAGCGTATATATTTATATCAAAAATATGACTGAAAAAATAATATCCACTAATATACTGTATTTCGTTTGAAACGCTGAAATCGACCTTAAATAATTCTTGCAGTAAAGGCTGACAGCTATACTTACACCAACACAGCACACAATTTCACCTCTAACCCTGCTGTGTAGAAGGGAAGCACCACGATATCGGAATTGTATCGGAATTGGCAGATAATTGCTTTTTTAAAAGTCATCGGTATCGGACCGACGTTTAGATTTGCCGATATTTCTAGACGATATTTGGTTACACATTTCCTGTACGTCGGAAAGGTCACGCTTGTGCCGAGGTCGGATTTTATAAGGGCCCACGACTTCTGTCTTAAAGCGTATGGAGTTATTTTGTGCCAAAATAATTGTGTGGAAAGTTTGCGAGCACGTGTGTTTAGAATGCTCTGCCCTCACTCGAGTCTGCCTTCACGCTCGATCAACTTAGCACTGTGTTAGGAATGTCAGAGCTACGGTGTTAATTTTTTCGCCAAAATTCCGAGCGTGCAGTGGAACTTTGGTGAGCAAAATAATATTCCTCATTTCACCATGTTGACGGAACACACGTGCCAAAATGATATTTAATGAATATTTATCTTCCCCCAAAACACGGTGAGTTCCAGGGAACTGTTTTTTTTTGTGTTTGAAGACAGCTGATTAAAAATATAGCGCATTTTATTTTAAACTACAACTGTGTTTATTGGCATCGGCAGATATAAACATGAAAAACATTGGATATCTGCATCAGTCTGTAATTGCTATATCATGCATCCCTTCTGTGTAGAGAATAATAAATAATATCAGATCAAGTGGAGTCCTGCAGTCAGAAAAATGATTCAGATTTTCTTAATTAAGTGGCTAACGATTACAGATTTCAATAAATAGTCTGTGCAACGGCACATACTTTGGTTGGGGGTAAATTATAAATAGATGTAGCCGGAAAATAGCACACAAAGTCCCAAACTTTCATTGTCAGCCAGGTAAAGGCCACCGTGTCGTAGTTGCTGTAGCGGAATTTCATGCGAAGCGGGCGTGTGCGTGCATGAATATTAATGGCGTTCAAGTGATCGCCGTTGAAAGTCTGCATCTGTTTATTGTTGAGTGTCATCTTTTTTATGAGGAGCGTATAATCTTGTTCTCTTGTTTTACATATTTAAGAGGCTTTCTGTTCGTCGCTTCACTAGTGGGCGTGTTTACATTTAAGATGTTATCAGCACTGGAATAAATCATGAGCATACATTATAGATGTGGCCTCATCCTCTCGTACGGCGCACAGATGTATGAGAGAGTAGAGTGTGTGTGTGTGTGTGTGTGTGTGCACATGTGTGGACCAGCTGTATTTTCACAGTACAACAAAGCCAGTACGTAGAACTGTAGCATGACAGGTGAAGATCAGAGAGCACAGGTCATGTTAGTGTGTGTGTGTGTGTGTGTGTGTTCATGTATTTATCACATTGTGGAGACCTTTTTGTCCCTTTAAACTTTTATCTGTTTTTGGGCTTCTAGGGACATTTATGGTGTCCCCATGAGGAGAAAAATGACTTTGAGAAAAATGTGCTTGTTTTATTTGAGAAAAACTAAAAGAGGTAAAAAGATGTGCATTTGGATATTGAGGTTAAGGTTAGGGTTAGGTGTTGGTGTAAAATTATATACATCTAGTCATTATGGGAGCCTGCGGAAAGACCCTCACAAAGACAAGTTATAGATGTGTGTGTGTGTGTTTTCCTTCTAATCCATGACTTTATATATCACCAGGCTGACATATGTCAGTAAGTAGTTTGTGTGTGTTAATCTAATAGGTCTAACGTGACACTGGCTATCTGGTCACAGTGTGTGCAGACAAATACACAGGGTGAGTGATTAAAGCGCAGCACAGTTAACGTAGCAGAAACAGTGTTGGGAAGGTCACTTTTAAAATGTATTCCACTACAGATTACAGAATACATGCCCTAAAATGTAGTTTGTAACGTATTCTGTTAAGTTACTCAATGTGAGTAACGACGGAATACTTTGATTATTTAATATACTGGTCATAAAGCTTTTACAACTACATGAATGTAGCAATCACATCCTGCAAATTCTTGTTTGTTTTTCTCTACCAATTGGCTGTTAAGCCCAAATCTCCCTGAATAGACAATATATTTACTGTAGAGGAGCGAAGACGAAATTTCTGAGTAAGAGATGCATTCCTGCCCGGGCACTGCTGGCTCTGTTGTGCTGCTCCGGGTCCATTGTGTAACTGGACGCCACCAACATTAACAGGACGCTGACATTAGAGCCTCTTGCTGGTGGGTTTTGTTTGGGTGCAATACGTGGAATTACCAAAATTAGAGAGAGAATAGCCTAGTACATAGGTGGAAGGATGCTGAGGTTGGAGCCACCAGGCAGGAAGCTGAGAGGAAGACCAAAAAGGAGATTTATGGATGTGGTGAAAGAGTGACATGAAGTTAGGTTGGTGGAGGGGTAGAGGATGCAGAAGATAGGACCAGATGGAGACAGATGATTCGGGCTGTATGCACTTTGAAGGGAAAAAAACCGAAAGAGGGAAGAAGAAGAAGAACTTATTCTAATTATTCTAATTAATCATTTAAACGGTAACTGTAACGGCAGCCTTCATATTTTGTATTCTAAATACGTAACGCCGGTACATGTATTCCGTTACTCCCCAACACTGAGTAGAAAGAGACGGAGACCAAGAGAAAGACGGAGAGAAAGACACAGGACTGGGGGTGGATTATGATGGCGATGGAGGAATGAAATTTTATTCTTGTAAAGCATTACAACACCATGGCAACACAGTCCTCCTTTGAGGGAATTCCTGCCTGACTCTGCTCTTATCTAATCAGATACAGTACACCTGTCAGCCGACACACACACACACACAAACCTTTCTCAAGTGTAAGCGGTGGAAATGTGTCATCCACAAAAGTGACGTCGCCTTACATACTTAATGACTTCCTTGGAACCCTCATTATTAAAGAAGCCAAACAATGGGCAATTTGATTAAACTTAGGGTTTTTTTCTGTATAGCTCAGTGCTCTACGTGATCTTAAGATTGGGGGTTCGAATCCTAGGAACCACTGTTTGGACCCTGAGCAAGACGCTTAACCCTAAAGACACAACTTTGTGAACTTTGGAACTCTGCTGTGAATGCAAACGTACAGTGCATTCGTTACAAAGCAGCTGTCGTGGTAACAGGTATGGAGTAAGCTCTAAGGGGATCGGAACGTCGCCGGTTCAAGTCCCAGACCAGTAAAGGTACCACTGAGGTAGTCATGAGCAAGGTACCACTGCCCACAAGCATTGCTACCTGGGTGCTGGGGTCAACTTCAGAGGTCACGTTCCGTGGTCGTGCTGCGTGTGCTGTGCTGTGTTGGCGATGACAAATAATCAGCCACTTAAAAGAGCAAGCCTTGGAGCAACAGAGGAAAGGAAAACTCATTCTGTGTTAAATAAGAAATGTAGAGAAGAACCAAGAAGGAGTCCATCCGATACATTTAAAATGCAGATTTTAGCATTAAGATTCATGGCACTTAGCAGACGCTCCTATCCAGGCAGCTTTATTACGTCCTGCCTCAGATGGTTCATCACTGCTTTTTTAGGCTCTTCCAAGAATCGTATGGTCACTGACACAGTGTTTAAGCTATGCAGACCCCTACAGTTCCCCCACCAGAGAGCAATTCTACAAGGTTCAAGAGGTTACACTACATGTTGGAGGTGACGAGGCCATGTATTACCCAAGTGGTCAGCCAGTCCAATCTATCTGGTGGAAAATTCAATGGGATTTCTGCAGCGTCCAGACCCAGGTCCACATGAAACCAGACAGCAGTGTTGGGCAGTAGCTAACTAAACTGTAATATGGCGTGGTAAATTGCTACACGACAGTATCTGATATTCCACCATACACATGCGGCACATGCTCACTGCATCACCATCAAGACTCTTGCGCTGTCAGAAGGAGTCGGAGGATGGAGTCCTCCTGGTGAAGTAGGAATCAAGAATCTGCAGCTGTCTATCAAAATGTAAAGTGAATGTGAGTGATTGTCATTGTGTACACAGTGCACCACAACGAAGAGTGACCTCCGCATTTGACCTGTCCGTGGAAGGAGAAGTGGGCAGCTGACATGGGCAGCACCCGGGAGCAGTGCTTGGGGACAGTATTCTCATGAGTACCTCAGTGGTAACTTTAATGGTCAGGGATACGAACCGGCCACCTTCTGATCAGGGGGGGACACCCTAACCATTATGCTACCCTAAGCCAAAAATCAAACGCTTCTACCTGTTTATTTGGATTTTCATACATTTAACATTATGTTGTACAATTATTTCGCTTTTAAGAGCATCCACAGCACAAGAGTTAAGTATTACTTGATGAAATAGCTTGTTATAGTCGGCTACTTTTATAGTGGCTGAAGCCAGCAACCATTACATTAAAACAGTCGCTGACTGTCGATAGCGTTTTTAATCAAAAGCTTCCCTGATACTGCCAGTGATAGTCCATTCAATCCACACAGGAATTTTGGTGGATGCTGTCTCTTGCACGCCCAGCACGAAAGAAAACCACAAAACGGGCGCACTCCACGAGAGTCAGTTCTTTCGGGCTGGCTCCAGGAGGTAGTGGAATCAGAGGCAGCTCACTGAAGAGGAGGGAGCACTTATGATAAAGGGTGCTTTGCCAATTTTACAGGTTTTTAGTCCGCTTCAATTAACTCGACTGCTTCTCTTGGTGCGTTCGCCGTCTGGTGTGAACACTGCATCGTGACTGGGTGTGTGGGACTAAAAATAAATGCACTGAGACCCCAAAAGAGGTGGTCTCATCCAATCAGTTAGCTTAATCCTGGTGCAGTCCTGGTGAGAAAGCATGCCAACCAAAAACAGTGGACCAAAAGGCTGCTAATCACCTTGATATACAGTAACATACCTGTTGATCTTGGAAAAAATTTTGCATGATGAGCATATCACTGTTCCTCCTTATTGATGCGCCACACCGTATTTCACATGATATACTTTCTCGCTAACAACCAGTCCACGTAGGTTCTCCATCTTGAAACAGTCAACACAGAATCTTTTTGCTGTATTTACGTTTTTGTTCACGCGGCAAACACGTCTGACCAGTAAGCTGTGAGGACGTTGATTTAAAGTGACACATTTTGGTACGCTTAATTTTTCCGTGTGAAAACAAACCGAACCAAGGAGAAAATGCTACAAGTTTACAAAATTATCAACTGATTCTGGACCAGAGCAAGCGCTGCAGACATGTGGAAAGCACCTAAATGTCTAGCAGTTCACCAACAGCAAGCAGCACCTTGATGAAGTGTCTTGGTATTTTGTCACTTTTTCACAATGCTCAAGTCTAAGACATGGCCCATTTTCCGCTGGTTTCAAGGTATACAGGGGTTTGAAAAAGGTACCCGGAAATAGTTTTTGCGCCATAAATGCTTCCTGTGGTGATTCAGCCGCCATGACTCATTAATCCGCCAGGTCACGCAGCAGCACAAAGTGAACCCCTTAGAACACCACACCATTTTAAGGCTGTTCTTGAGTTGCTGACAAAAAGCAAATAATCCTAATAATAATCATCACGGGGAATGAAGCGTTGATCAGAGGTCTCTGAACGGTGGTTTTGATTAATTTGAGGAATTGCCAACCCTATATTTAAGGCGATCATACTGTCAGAATGTCCTACTGGCTCATGTCTGCTCAGTTCATTTCTGATCTCTCTCTCTCTCTCCGCTTAATCCAGAGCACGGCCCTCACGCTCCCTGCGCTCTCCGGGTGGCCCCTGCCGGGCAGAGTTGTAGCCTGCTGGAGGTCAGGGGCTTTAGCCTGCCTAATGCGATCAAAGGCTATTAAAACCGGGAGCCCGCAGGCCCGGAGTCAATGAGCCTGAGAATTCAGTGTCTGCTAATAAGAGGGGGACGATACTGTGAGATTAAAACACACATATATACACACCAAAAAAGTGCTGAGGTAGCGATATATACTGGCCAACATTTGCACAAACGCTGCCCACCCTCGATGGGGAAAGGAATGGACTTATCACCTAAACTAGAGCCGCAGTCGACAACAACAGAAAAATATCAAGACTTGGAGCTTGAGTCACAATTCAGAATCGCACACACACACACATACGTTTGTTCTCTTCACGCTCCGGTCGCTCTCTCATTACTCAGCTGCTGGGCGTATGGTGACAGAATCGAATAGCCCTAATGAGCTTTTCACATGGCTACTTGATTAAGGCTATGAGAGTCGGACTCCTCGCCGACACTGGGGGTTACAAATCATAGCTTTGTCTGTCTCAGGCCTTGCTTTAGGACCCCTCAATGACCTGGCTAATTCAAGACATGGCCTAATTTCAAATAACCTCTAATCACGGTTCAGAGTTACAAAAATAAACCTTTACTCAAGAAACAACAATGACACAGAAGGAAGAAACTTATGGTGCTCTGGAGATCAAAAAGTGAAATGCCCTGACATTTGGCTTTGAAGGCAGGCTTTCCATATGGCTTCCAGATCAGTATTATGATTTCTTTTTATGTGACTGAACGAGACATTAAACAGGTATTTTTAAAGTTTAAGAGTAAAATGAAGCCATTAATTTTCGCTGATAAATGCTGGTGCGTAACTACGCAGGATTAGATATACGCTTATAAAGATTTCAGCTGGAATTACTCAAACGCATTCCACTTCTCTGTCCCACTTTAAAACGAATGTGAAGCAGCACCCAGAGTAGTGGTTCTATGCAGTTTTAGTGCCTGTGCATTTTTTTGCTGCTTTTTATGAAGGGGTCGCACCGATTAGCTAGCAATAATCGGTATCAATATCGACGAGTTTCAGAGCAACGTGAACAAATCCAAATATGTGACTCTGCACGGCAAAACCAGTCGCTTGTCAAATTTTCATGAAAGGGCATGCAACCGTTTCTCAAACGATAATTTAAGGAATGAATGACTACATATGACCGAGATATCAACATTCAGTTGAGTCGGTTTTCCTGTCACGCCTAAGTGAGAACGGAGAAATCTGGTCGTCGGCTGACTATCGTCAGCACTCACAGACGCTTGCGCAGTCGCGCTACGTTTGTATTTACGCTAGCTCACGCTGCAGTATTCACAGCCACGGACATCCTACCCATGCGAAGTTAACTGAACTCGGGAGACGGAGAGATGGATTCCTGAGAAATATTCTCTACTAGTCAACCAGTGATTTAGCGTGTTATTGGAAGTAGAGCGGTCAAAAACACAAACTTTTAACATTCTGCTGGAATTGAATTTCACCTCAAGAAAGTCACGCTTTTAGATGGAAAGGTAAGTTTTTTCAGCCAATTTATTCACAACAGTACAGTATAGACCTTCCACTGCCTTCAAAACACTAAAACTAAAATCCACAATTTTACTCATTTAAACATAAACGCTGCTTTTCGGAAATCTCCCTTTATGCATAAGCTTACTGGTTTGGTCAGGAGGGTCACATATAGTGTTATCTCAAACAAAAGACTTTCTACATTAAAGATCCAGCTGGAAACACATCAGTTTGTGTCTCCAGTGGATAATGACCCTTGACACTCTATATGGTTTATTTAGGCAGAGAGGATTCATTCATTCATTATCTGAACCGGCTTAATCTCAATCTGGGGTCCTGGGGAACGAGTGGGCGCAGCGGGGAACAACGCTGGGCAGGCGCCAACACACCGCAGGGCACACACACGCACACACTCACATTCACACCTTACTGGGCCGATTTAGGGTCGCCAATTAACCGACATAACATGCTTTTGGACTGTGGGAGGAAACCGCAGCACCCGGAGGAAACCCACACAAACACAGAAAGGCCCCATGGTCAACCCGGGGCTGGAACTCAAGACCTTCTGCAGGGGAGTACGGCTCAGAAGAAATGTCTTTTGAAGGTGCATTATTGGGCAGCACTTCATGCAAATGAACCTTGGTTACGCCACGCTTAGATGTCCTTTTTCAGAAGCAACAGGTGTCAGCAGATAATTTTCATTCAACGAAAAAGATAAATATTTGATTATCGCTTCCTTTGTGTTTTCAAACTTTCACACAACTCCTGTCTGAAAAACTGCATTGTGGGATTGTCTTCAGACCAGACCCAGATAAGACCCTTTAGAAAGTCTGCCAAGACATTATGCCTTCCAAACGGGACACAGCCTGCATCCCAAGGTAGTAGAAATGCTGTCTGAAATTCCTATCTACTGTGCAGCCGTTCAGGAATGGAGCTAAGTCAGAAAAGAAGGCGACTTGAACGAGAGAATTAGGGCCGGTCAGAGACATGATGATTAGGGATTAATGTAGAATGATGAGAGAGAAATTATCCACTACTGAGTAACAAGACGACCGCTTATATTCGTACCATTAGGAGGTCAGGACCTTACAGGCTTAGGGTCTCACGAAAGACAGCACTGCACTGCAACATCGGGATTCGGGTGCTCCTCTCGCACCTTGTCCAGCCTCGACCCACGTATTCTTAAATGATCTCCCGCACAAGAGCGGGTGAACCTCAAGACCTAAGTTTCACAGGCAACAAAGAACAGTTCCTTCTGTAAGGACTTCCCAAATAAGGCAGATGTTCAGCTGAAGGGGAAGGATGTGAAGGATCACCAAAAGCGAGGCACGGCAGAAGAATTCACATTAGAAGAAGTTCTCCATTATACTAAAAACGGTGGTGGTGGGTATTATTATAATTATAGTAAGCACTGCTCTAACATGGGTACAAGATGGAGGGTCACTACCCTAACACTTTAACTTCCGAGGTTACATGAGCAGACGGGCAGTAATCCCAGCTGACCAGTGCAATTGTTTTTTTATAGTCGGTTTGTGGGTGTGGACATGAAAAAGCTCTTAGCACTTTTAAAGGCGCAAGCAGAAACGAAGCCGCACAATGCATCTCAAATCGCATCAGAGAGCGAGAGAGAGAGAGGGGAACGAGAGAGACAGAGTGAGAGAGAGACCCTGCATCACCTAACGGCTAACAGAAAAAGGAGAGATGAAGAGGAATGAATAGAGGATGATGAAGTGTGCGGAGGTAACTGCCTGATCGCTTAACGAAAGAAGTTTACTCTCACGGGTGCTGACAACGCCATTCAGTCATTTTTACACTAGTTTGACTGCTCTGACCATCTGACCATCATCTTTTTTTTTTTCTTCCAGACTGGCAGCGCCTAACTGCACACAACACCAATGTCAGGCTTAAAGGTTCTGAGTCACAACGATAAGAGATTAAAGACTTTATTCTTCAGAGTGAAGATCTGTTATCGGTGAAGACTAGTGGACACCTAACACAACCTGCTCATAGTAAGACAGACAGACAGACTGTGGCCACAAACTGGACAAAAGCAACATCAACCATGAGACCCTAATAGTGTCCACTGAGTGTGTATCCATTATTCCTTGTCCTGAGGCTAAGCCATTTCATCAGTGATCAAAAATGCTTGGGAGAAAGTGTAGTAAAAGGTTGGCATTTAATTGTCTCCTAAAAGAAAGGAAAAACATTAAATATTGTTGACGCTCTGAGGACCAGCCCCAATTAGGGGGAAACACATAGCATTACATTTATTAAAACGCTTGTTTGGGTTACTGAGGTTGATGTTGGGATTAAAAGTTGGTCTGACTTTTTATTTAGACTCATCTGTAATTATGGATGTCAGTGGAAGTACAGCAAAGACTGTGTGTGTGTGTCTCTGTGCAAGACAACTGTGTGTGTGTGTGTGTGTTCATGTATTAATCGCATTGTGGGGACCTTGTCTCTAAAATCACTTTTATCTGTTTTTTGGGGTTTTGGGGGACATTTGAGAGGTCCCCATGAGGAGAAATGACTTTATAGAAAATGTGCTTGTTTTATTTGAGAAACCAAAAGAGGTAAAAGATGTGCTTTTGGTTACTGAGGTTAAGGTTAGGGTTAGGATTAGGTGTAAAATTATATACATGTAGTCATTATGGGAGTCTATGGAAAGACCTCACAAAGATACATAGATGTGTAGAGGGAGAAGGAGTTTCAGGTGTAAACAGCCTGTAGGTGATGTTAAATTAGGACAGAACTCTGTATGAACCTTCTTTGGTCTTCAGAAATGAGTTCAGTTCTAATCAGCAAAGTAGAACCGTCTCGGGTACGGAAAGGTAAAAAGGAAATGAACAATAATTTATCATAAACTACACGGACCGGTGATAAATTCAGCAAAACGCTTCCTAGTTCAAATGAACGAGACTGTGTTTCATTTCATTAGGAATTGATGTTTCAAGTGGGAATTACAGGGCTGATGCGCATTATTTTGAGTTGTGGCTTCTAATATATAACTCGGTTTTCAGTTCAACATAATTGTTGTGTAAGCCATCCTAATTTTACGTGACTAAAGTTATGTTTCTAATACAGTAGAACTTGCCAGGGTACATGGTAACGGAGTATAAAATAATGTAATTTTTAATTAGGTGTGCAAAAAGAGGAGAATTGAATCATGATTCTTTTCTTTTGTTGATTGAAATCAGAATTCATTCATTCCAAAAAAAAGATTCATATTTTGGTAATGGCATTAGTTTACTTTTTCCCTCACACAAGTTCAACTCGCCAATCTTATAGATTGTGATTTGCTGGATCAAGCAAGACTCTCAAATGTAGTAAAATGACATTTTTGACACTTTTTATTTATACACACACAATGCAAATACAAAGTGTGGACCTCTGAATTTGACCCATCTGTGAAATAGCAAGGGCAGCCTTGGGGAGGAGTGGCTGAGAACGGCACCTCACTCATGAGTACCTCAGTGGTACCTTTCTCCACCTGTGACTTGAACTGGTGAACACGGTGAAATGGCGTTTTGCCACTATGCTGCTCGTAACGTTGAACCAAGGAATATCAGATTCGCTCCCCAAATTGTGCAAGTTTTAAAGGGATGCTAAAAACCGCATCTTTCTGTTGCTTTTTGCACACTCCTGAGTGTTGAGCTTATTGCAATATTTTAAATTAATTAAAATGGATTTTTAAAAATATTTTTATAGCAATTTTAATCGTTTAATTTCTACTTTATCTTTATTTTCATTCATTTTCTCATTACTTTATCTTTTTTATCTTTACATTTAACTTAACAATTGATTTGTTTCTGTAACGTACACATTGAATGACCCACTGGTATTATAATGTGCTCTATAAATAAACTTCCCTTGCCTCTGATCACGGGACCAACATATATATTTGAAAGTGAGTGATTATTTGTCATTGTGAACACAGCACAGCACAGCACACAGTGCATTTAACCCATCCGTGAAGCGCCTGGAGCAGTCGGTAACCTGCTCATGAGTAATTTAGTGGTAACTTTCATCGTCCTGATTCGGGAACCAACTGGCTTCAGTTTGTTGTAGCGTTTCACTGCTTGTCCATCACAAAACAAGACCGGAGAGAATCCACAGAAAGAAAGGCAAAGCGAGCTCTGTAGCAGGCGGGTAACAGTGCCAGTTTAGGCATGACGCTGTGAGGTCGGATTAATATTAATTCCCTCTGAATCATTTTTCGTCTAATTAGCCGAAAAAGATGCAAACCCCAGGCCCACATCATTCCACAGAAATGCCTCTCTTAAATTAGGGTTTGTTTGTTGCCTTCTCCGTTTGCCGGGGTTTAAGGCAGCGTCAGTGCGATCTGCTTTTGCATTGTCAGTTCAGTTTGGCTGCTAGACTTCAGCGCAGCGCTCTAAGCGTCGCTAACGGCTAGCCCTGCCTTCAAACGTGGCGGCTATCAAACATCCTCTAATAGTGCCATCCCCACCTCTCTCCCACCACGGATGAGTCACCCAAACGTCACACGCTCCGAACTACAGTTACAGGCGCTGATCGCATCCTCCACACAACATTGTTTGCTTGATTCCTTCCTTCGCTTCTCTCTTTCACTCCATCGGTGCCCTAATGTTTATCACTGCTCAGTAGATCTGCTGTTCTTTATGAATTCAGATTTCAATTTTCACTGCACCCTGCTGGGTAATCCTCATCTTTTCGCCACTGCCCCTCACTTTCTCTCTCTCTCTCCCCATCCTCCCCTCCCTGTTGCTGCAGGGGTTGTCGGTGGTCACAAACGGAAGCTCAGTCAGAGCTCACAGCAGAGCAATAAGAGAGCAAAGAAGGGTTTAATCAGATCCGAATATTGAAGAAGAGTGTGTGAAGGCGAGAGAGAGAAAGAGACAGAGAGAGAATGAGATACAACCATACACCACTTCCACTGTTGGCTCAAGAACTACTTCAGTAAAGCTGGGAGCAGTAGTAGAGCCCGCTTCATGGAAAAAGGAAGCAATTATTTTAAACATATGTTCAGATCTGAAAAGCAGCGAAAAAAACCTCACTCAAGCTTAAAGGCTTTTGACTGTAATCATACGGTAAGTAGGGAGACTTTATTCAATTAAAATTTAACCACTAAACCACAAAACAAATCTTAGCATCCAAAATACAAAAGTGGTTCTTAATCACTTTGTGTTAAATTTCCACATTTCCGTATACACTTGGATGAGCTGAATCTTACCTGTTTTGTGTCAGAGCCCTTAAATATTAAAGCTGTTGTACTAAATATGTGATCAAATTAATGGGTGTGTTAATGAAGTTCAAGTTTATATATATATATATATATATATATATATATATATATATATATATATATGTAGCTTGACCAAATCAACTTTAGAAGTCATCCGGCTGGAACTAATGTTCATTCCGAACAGCACAGAGGTGAAGAACGCCATTTCGGGGTTTGATATCAGACACGGGGAAAAAAGAAACACACTTTCCATGTCAGTGCATTTCAATAGGGCAATGTCTAACGTATGTATGTAATATGTATGTAGGTACGTGTGTGTGTGCTTGTGTGTGAGTGAGTGTGTGTTGATATAATGGAGCCCTAAGGCACCCGCTGCCAGGCAACAGCAGCTGAATTCAGATTTCAGGGACAGAGTGTGTACTCCATTATGGATAAAACCTTCATTAATCTGGAAATATCATCGCAAAACACACTTCCCCGGAAACACACACCTACCCTGAACTACTCAGGCGTCGTCTCTCTCTTTCTCTCTCTCTCTCGTGTCATCACCCTTGCAAACAGTCCTCCCCCAACACGCCAACTAATAATACACACACACGCACACACACACAGACAATTTTTTATATACAGTATTATCATTACTCTCTTATGCATTATCTATATGTTCCACAGAGTCGTAAATCCATCACAAATAACCTTCAAACACACCAAAATAGCTTGAGGTCATTCAGTGGACAATTCACATTGGTCCTGGTGTACTTAATACATGAACTCCTGCTTTCTCTCTCTCTCTCTCTCTCTCCATCCCTCTCTCCCAATCTCTCTCATTTCACACACACACACACACACACACACTCAGACACAGTCCAAGGACTCCGGCAGCGATATTGGAGGCTTTGGCTGGGGCGTGATATTAAAGAGAGCCAGTGCCCCGGAGCAGCTGCTTTAATATAAAGACCTGTGTGACATCTGCTCTTAGCTTTAGAACAATAATATCAGCCCCGTAATTCCTACATCAGTCAGTAACTTCAAGTCGTCGCCGCTGCAGGAACAGACTGAGGGATTTATATCGAACCCAAGTAAAAATTATCAATAGAGGGAATTCTCTTTAATAACGGAACGTGTCGCCGAGCCGTTGGGAGGTGCGCACGATGAGCGATCTGTTGCAAAGGAAGATGAGACAAAACTCTTTTTCCCTTTCTGTTTGCTTTCAGATCTGGAAAAGACGTTAAAAATCCCTCAATAGGTAGAGAGAATCTATAAATGCGGATCGATTATGTGCATAATAAGACATACACCCCACACTTCTGGGACCTTGTTGCGGAGAGAAAGAGAAAAATAAAAGAGAGGGAAAGAGACCGAGGAGAACGACTTATCATATGGAGAGAGAGAGAGAGAGAGAGAGAGAGAGCAGGAGAAAAGAAACAGAAAAGCAGAGAGATAGAGGGAAAGACGGATAGCATAAAGCTGGAGTGAGTAACTCTGTTTCTTCATTAAAGTTTCATTGGTGGACTGATTTATTCCTTTCTGCAGGACAAAAGGCAGACCGGTCCATTGCTCTCTCTTTCTCTATTTTTTCATTCGTTCCCTCACTTCCTTCCTCCCTCTCTCTCTCTCTTCCTCTGATAAGGGCGTCACCCTTCCGTCACGGCTCATGCATAATTCACGCCACCGACACCGCACAGGTCACTCATCAGACATGCAAAACCATCTATGGTATTGGGGTGTAATTCTGCTCTGAATGCCAAACCTGCCTGAGAGGAAGACCAGCGCTGTTTCTGACGGACCAACACCACAAATAACACAGGACAGAAGAATAAGAGACATACCTGTAAGAAACTGAGACAAACCTACACAAACATTTCCAGATAATTTAGGCTTCTTTATGAATAATGAATTTAATGCAAATATAAAAAAAAAAAAAACAGAAAAAACCCACCTACACACACACACAGTGGACAATCACAGACTACTGCTTAGTCTGAGTGGTGGTCCCTGAGACAGAACCAGTTGAAAACCCAGTGATTATATGATAATGACACTGCTTGCTGATTTCCTGGCTGCGGCATAAACATTCTATTTAAAAAGAACATCACGGTAGTAACTGCTGTGCCCGGTCCGCAATCCACACTCGGTCTGTGTGCAATGTGAAGGAACGTAGAAAAATTGAGGGTGATGCATCAAGATATCATATTGAATCGAACAGTTGACATAATTATTGTAATCGAACTGAATCACGAGACCATTCAGCTCTACAATCAGCTCCATCTCGGGAAAACAGACATGCGGCATTTGTATTTAAAGTGTAATAAGCAAGTCACCGTTTTAAGTGTTCTCTGAATATTGCTTGGAAAACGCACTTTAGCATTTCTCAAAAATTAGACAAGCACTCAAAACCGCTCGGCGTGACTAATATGGGCAGAGGACAAGGACATAGCGGCATGACAGAAAGGCATACTGACTGGATACAACTGAATACACACAGACACTACGCTTCATAAACTACTATTAATTTACTGTCACTTTATAAGGAAATCAGCTTCTTCCTCACCTCACCTTGGTGTCCAGATACAGACTGTAGTCCATCTGTTACCAAAGATGTGAACATCTGCCTTCAACAAGTCATTATCCAGTCAGGTTTTCATCTATCCGTGTGCAAAATTCTGGCCAGGACTTTGTGAACCTGCATCGTAAAATCCAACTTTTTGCTAAAAAGTTGCTACAGAAAGTTAAGCCAACACTGAGAAGTGTGTAATTACAGCTTAAAGAGAGTTAGGTACAAAGCCTTGATCTTTCTATTGCTGAATCAGAGAAACAATGATATGTGCAGACTTCAGACCTGACTAGAGATTTATGTACGGTACATCTCTCTCTTTTACTATGTGTGGTTGATGTTAGCCCACCTCTAGCCCTTAATCAATGGTTGAGCTTGACCACTGAAATCTTCTCTGGTGAATAAATGGGCTTCTTGACCGCTCCTAACCTAGCAGTGTCGAAAATGAGCTGCCACTTAAATAATATGTGTGGCAGAGATAAAAAAAAATCACAAGCCTCATCACGATACGATATTATATCAATTCAGTGGACAATGCCAGCTGATATGACGAAGTCGATTCCAATTCAGTTCCGTTAAGAAATTGATGAAAAAATATCATATGCCGATGTGGGCGTGCAGAAAACCCAATCAATGCATACATGTAGATCGATGTATCGTTACACCGCTATCTTGTAGCCAGTAGCGTTTAATATGATAAAGAGTGGAAGACGGATTGCACATGACAACAAATGGGTTAGTCACTGACAAGCTAATCGTTCTCAATAAAGTGCATACTTTAATAGCGAAGACGTAAAAAATGATCTGATTTGGAAAGCCCACCAGCAGACCATCCACCCTACAGCAGACAAAAAACCTGTTAGTGGTCCACATGTGCCGGACCCAGGAAACTTCCGTTCTTGCTAACAGCGTGTGGAAAATGACAAGCAAGCAATCCATCATGTGGGGAGAAAGCAGTGCAAGCTGAGAGGGGGAAGAGAGCGAGAGAAAAAGAGAAAGAAAGAAGAATCAATTTTTGATAGGCCACATGTTACATCTATATTCATGCTGTGGGGAGAAATGACTGACGGCTGGTTTGGGTATTTCTCTATACAGTCCTGTTGTGGTTTGACTGATCAGCCTGAAACACATTCATGGTCCAGCTCCGCTACGCTGCACGCATATCTGCGGCTCAGTAATACCACACAGGTCCGCGTAGACACAAACACACACACTTAAGAAGTCTATTCACGCTGCTTTTACCCCTTTGGCTATGGGAGGAAGAATTTTCTGATGCTGTTTTCTACGTGGTCCTTCTATATTGGATGAGTGCTGTACCTCTAAGTGAAGCTTTATTTTTCACATGAGGTTCCCAAATGGCTGAAGACCACAGATTTAAAGTAGAAACCACATTCTACTTGTTTGCGCTTTCAAAGCATGTAAGGTTGCAACAGAATAAAAATGTGTTTCAGTTAAGGAAAATGTAAATGTTCAACTAAAACAGAAGTAAAACAATAATATTATACTAGTACCATGGTTTGAATTACTGGGAGACATCACCCCGCCGGATCAATATCCAGACCCCTACAAATAGAGAAAAACAACAGTATGGAGGGGGGTGAACCATTTGGTATATTCTGACGTTACTGTAAAAAAATATGATAATTAAAGTGCCTTCCATTCTTACCACGTGGAAAGATTCTAATGTAATGGGATTTCAGAGAGCCGTAAAGTGGACCGTACCATTCCTTAAGCTCTTCAGGGTTGCTAGAAGCAGCAAATTATTCATTCATTCTAAGAGGTGACTGGTTGGCTGGTATTGTCTGTCATAGTGCTGTTTGACATGCGTTGGTAAATGTAAGTAACCAGCACAAGTTTTGCTTGTGTATTGTGTAAGGTTATTTTACAACCCTCATTCTGCTGTCGTAAGTGTTTGATCAACTGATGCAAGCTAACACCCAAGTTGAATTGTTCACCATTGCCTATACGAGGCCGCTTCAGTCAACGTTAGTCAGCTAAGATGGATAGACAGTACTAAAGTTAAATCAGGCGTACATTTTGCTGAGGTAAAATCCGTCATGGCCGTTTTCCAAGGAGATGAACTTCCCATGTTTTCATTCTCATTTTTTCGTGAATAAATTAAACTCTAACACGTTAAGTGTTAAGCTGTTGCAACGTGGGAGTAAGTGCAGTGGTTGGTGATGACTTCCAAAACATTCCAGAGTAAGGAGGCGTAATTCTTTCTCTGACTAGAACCAACATTATTAACTACACTAGAAGGCAAACGGTCTGCCGTTTGACATTTGTACAAATACAAACATGAAAATAATCATCAATAATAAGTCTACTAGCACACTGCATCTTGGGAAGGGTTTGCAGACTCGTCAGAAAGTCATGTTGCTACACACACAGCTTTTTACACTTCAAATGAAATCTCAATCCAAACAAGCCCAGAGCAGCACTGAAGGCAGGTGAGTGAGTCACAACTCTCAAACTCTTAACACACGTCACTCCGCCTGTGTGACAGCTGCACAAACTTCCAGTTTGTCTAGAGGGGATTTGCTACAAATACAGTCTCAAAAGTCGACAAGTCTGAAATTGCAGGAGGTAGAAGGTACATGAGACACAACATTAAGATACTATTACCACCACTCTAAGGGTGAACTGCGAAAAATATATTTTTCACTCACTGAAAGAATTTTTAGGAGACACCTAGAGCATACGTAGATCTTCACTGCTATGTATGTAACTTTGGCTAATATTAAATTGCAGTGTGTCATGTTAGTATCAGATGCTAATGTCAGCATTGTAGAGGCACAGAAGAACAAGAAAGAGGGATGCAGGATAAGCAAAATCGGAACAAAACCAAACACATTTACATTTACGGCACTTAGTAGACGCTCTTACACAGAGCAACGTTCATTCTGTAATTTCAGGGACAGTCTCCCTGGAGCAACTTGGGGTTAAAGGTCGAAATGAACGCCCTCTGAACGCCATACACGTTTTTGCTGCATTTTGTAGCTGCGTTCGATTGGCATTTTGCAATAGCGTCGTTTTCCTTGCGTTCGTCGGGATTTTGACGCCACGAAAACGTTGCATGCAGCGTTTATTTGACGCCGCCCGAACGCCCAGCCGGCCGAACGCCGGTACCGAACGCCCGTGTGGACGCTTTGATTTGCTCCAATGATCAGATGATCATCACCTTGCGCCACAAACGCCAGAAAAACACCTGGTCCAGACGTCTGTGTGAACGAGGCCTTAATCCCAAGGGACCCTAAGGTGGTAGTGCTGGAGGGAGGATTCTAACCCACAACCTCCTGGTTCAGACGCGCGTATACTAACCGACAGACCACTGATCCATAAACTCAACACAAAACACATCCCGAAGGACACAAAATGCAAGACAAACGCACAGAGCGCAGGCAAGCTTAAGTACATTGAAATCCAGGCACAGATCAACATTAATGAGGACTTGGAAGATAAGTCGGCGTCTGGTGGCCGAATGTGAGATCCTGGGGGTCGGTCAGGTTGTGACAGTTAGCAGAAATTAACATTACATAGTGACCTAGTGACAGCTTTGCATTTGTTTTTAAAAGTGTGAGTTATTAGTTTGCACATATGTGAAATGAACCATTTTTGTTTCATATGTTGATTACCCTTATTAAGCCAAGCACAAAAAGTTTCATACTGAAAAAAATACTTTAAACTATTTTGGGGTTTTTTAAAAGATTTTTTACATTTAAAATGGGTCAATTTGACCCGCAACATAACAGGAGGGTTAATTAGATTAATATACTTTGGACCCATGATGAACTCATTAAAGCACACTAGGACAACAGGGGATAATAAAACGAAGGGGAAAAAATACAATTGTCTTGATTTGCTCACTTTTGTGCACTTTTGATGTTTCTGAAACCTGGTGCTAAACTAATGACAGAATTTGAGATAATGACGTGAAGTTTCTGCTTCCTGTGCCCTCAGTGAAAACGCTCACTTGAGTCACACTCACCAAAATTAGCAAATAGGGCGACATTACAGCTCACTACAGCCCTTCCACACTGCTGTCCAGTTCTATTATGACATAATAAAGAGCATAACTTAACAAAATAGTGAAGCAAATAAAGAAAAGTTAATCGCGTAATTTACTGTCACGCCGCGTCTGCAAATTCGGATTTGCCTCCGTCAGCTTTTCCAAGCTTTAGTTCAGCGCTTTTATGTGCTTTCTTGGTGTGTTTCGTCTCTGTGAACTATGACTTTATGGAGTTACAATAGAGTAATATGAAAATTCTTAAAGTTTCCTCACAGTTTCTCTCGTTTTTTGCATCCAAATTACGACTAACTCCTGTGGAAGGCCACGTGACGCCGGCTAATTTCGTTTTATACGTTAATTATTATTGCAGCGTTTTATTCAAATTTATATTTATAAATCCTAATTTCATATGTATGCATTAAGGACACCTCCTAGACATTCGCATGCTAAGGGATCCAATTAATTTTTTATTATAGGCAGAAAAAGTAAGCAGGGATGGATGGAGTTAAAGTTTGTGGTCCACCGATTGTCCCTTTTCTACGTCCAAACAGAACCTCCTAAAAATCTACTATTCTGGAGGCTGTTATATAAAATAAGGCCAAGATGGTACTCAAACTCATAAGCCGGCCTGGCAGGAGTGATACACAAACCTGCTTATCAGCATTCTCCTCTTGGAAGGTCAGAACTCTTCAGAAAGTCAATCCAACTCGAGCTGTGGAGCTTACCATCCAGATCCCAGCCTCCCAGAGACCATAAAATGCACAAAACAGGCTGATGAATCTGTCTAATAATCTGCAGCCGTTCAGCCTCAAAACCCAAGCAGCACCTGCATGTGAGACAATAAGCATGGATTTTATAATAAGCATTAAAGCAGCAGGTTTCCCAAAGACACTAATGTGGCTAATAATGAAAAGCTAAATGGGGGCTCTTGTGCCTGTGTCTCATAAGGGCCAAAGATCTCACTGAAAAATTGAGAAGGTTATTGTCACCAACATAGACCTATTTTATTTAGTTTAGTTTTTGGAGACCTTCATGCTTGTTTTAGTGGCGAAATCACATTTTTCAAGACTTTGAACCTTAATTCCAGCAATGAAAGATCTACATTTAGGTGAATGTATTTAATTTCTAGACATGTCATGTTTTACTTGCTTTACGTGGGCAAGTAAAAATTCAACAATAGCTTTATAAAGCTGAACCCTCCATTATTAGACCGAAAATCAGATTAAAACACATTGACAGGTCATGTATGATACAGCAGAGTTTTACATGTGAATTAAGAGTGAGCGGATCTTTAAGAATATATTTAAAATTAGATTTCATTCAGTATTACCCACATTTTGTACAGGAGTGACAACTGGAAGACCATTTGGACTGTTGTGGCTTAAAGGTGAGTACACACGCTTGTCCTAAAAGCCACCATGAGCTTTCATGTATTGTTGCTCACTTTATCGTCATTGACCCTCTAAAGAGCATTAATGTTGCTAAAGCAGTCAACACCACCTCAGTGTTGTGGCCCCAAGGCAGAACTGTCATTAAACCTGCAACTGCTTGAGTGAGTCTTATCAAGCGGAGAGAAAGGCAAACAGCTTGTGTTGACTGATTCTCCAAGCGCTGGCAGCAGTGCAATTGAAGGGGCCCAAGAGAGAAATTTATAAGCAACACTCTATTGACGAGGTTAGTGCGGCGCCTCTAATCTATATGAATGTGCTCATTAGGCCAGAGCCTAATTCCTTTAACAATTAAAAACATACACTTCAAAGCTTAGCATGGTATAAAAGCAGCAAGCCATAACATTAAACATGAACCTATTTTACAATAAGCAATTTTTCATTGACACAGTTTTATTTTCAAAACTCACAGCACATATGAGACATCTTCAGCTCCCCTTAGAGGAAATACTTGGGCAAAAAGAGCAGAACAAAAGATGCAGTGAAAATATATTTGGTGAAACCCTACATGATCATTTACTCTGTGTGATAGGAATGGTCTCTGCAGGAATAATTACTCAGTTCTCACTCACAGAACCCACTCAGTGCGTTCATATTCACAGAGGAGAAAGAAGAAGAAAGGCCCACTCACTGACTATAAAATATTTTTTCCACTGAGTCTTCACCAGAAGTGACACTGTAGCTCCATCTAGTGGATAGAGCACTGGACTCCAGGTCAGATGATGTAAAGCACAATATTACAATAATTGGAATGGAACCTTCAGTTGAAGACACATGACATCCAAGAACAACACAATCTGTAACATCAGACTAAAATTCATTACACACTGCTTATAAAAATTAAAGGACGAAATCACTGAAAATAGAGAAACAAGACAGGGAATTAGGCTGTGTTCACAAAGCATCTGGATTATTTCCAATACCTCTAAAGGTGTCCCGTTGGTCCAGCTCGTTGCACCATCATTTACACTCATGACATTTAACAGACTCTCTTAACCAGAGCGACATCCATTTTCTAGATGCTGGGACAGCCTCCTTCAAGCAATTAGGGGTTAAGAGCTTTGCTCAGGGGGAAACATTGACTCCTGGGATTTGAACCCCCAAATTTTATGGTCACCAACACAGGGTTTCAGTTACTTATACCACTGCACCCCCACCGCCCCCATCACAGCCAACAGGTGATGGATTGGATAGAGATATGGAGTTTAGGGAGCTCAGGGCAACCTGTTAATGTGCCAATGTTCACGTATCTTCACCTGGTAAGTGCTGGTTACGACTCAGAAAAGTCTGGCAACTTTCTTCCAGTGTTTAAAGATTTGGTTCCAATTTCCCCTACGACTTACGTCATATGTCTCATACTTCTGAGCCCCTTCATATGCAGCTGGGTTTGATGCATTGCGTGTATTAAAGCGCAATCCCAATGACATTTGGTGACCTCTTGAATCATTAAGACGCGGATATATTACACAGTGGTGTGGCATTAACACACCAAAAGAAAATATGGTTCACAGGGATGCAGAAGGTCAGTCTCTCCACTGAGACATGAGGCAACATCTCTATAAGAATTCTGCAGCATCACACAGAGGCATGATCAAACATCGGCTGAGGGAGGAACACACAAAGAGAGGAAGGTGAGCTTCAAATGCAGGTTTAGAAAGGAGGCAGCAGCAACTGTAGGCATGGAGAGGCACGGTCTGCTAACAGTTAGACGGCCTCTCCCGTTGTGGTGCGTGTGTTGCATTATTAAAACGATGGAGGACGGGGAAAACCCAGACACAACAGCGAGGCGACGTGAACTGTCCATGGTGCTGAAGCAGGGTGGAAGTGCTTGTAGTTGGGGCGTGATTTTTATGTCATTACGTTTTTGTTTAAAGTGTATAAAGTGTTACCTGGGTATAAATGGGATTTGGCAGGAGGTTTCTGTCTTTAATCTTTCCATTATTTTAGCTACAGTACTTTTAGAAAAGGTGTGCGTTATGGGGAAAGAATGACGTTTTTAGTTGTAATTAAGACCACCAATTCCTGCTGTTTTAATGCACGTTTCTTAAAGGATAAATGCTGCTGTTCAAGCACACACTTCTATGCAATTTATTTCCACCTACAGCGCTGCCTTAGGTGAGTCTGAATTGCTCGCCAGACAATCATCCTAACATTAATGGACCTTAATAAACGTAATACATAACTAAAATGACATTTTCTCTACGTGAAGCTGTCAGTCTGCTCCTGTGCACTTAGTGCGTAAGTGGTGCATTGTTAAGAGTGTGATAAACATGAGGGAACCAATTATTATGGGATGAAACTCTTAAAAAACAAAAAGTTCAAAGCGCAAGAGACCAGACGCCTACATCAACCAGCAAATTACTTGTCCTGTCAAAGAATGCCAGCAATATTACTGCTTTATATTTCTCACTTCACCTAATCGGTTTGGTTTGACTTCTTTAGAGACCGTTTAAAAAGAGCTGGGGAGAAATGAGGAACAGCAAGAGAGCGAGTTGAGATATACACAGATATGTGAGCGACTGAGTGATTGTCATTGTAGGGCACAGCACAGAATGCTTTACCACAAAACGTGACCGCTGCCTTTGACCCATCTGTGAAGGAGCAGCTCTATCAGCGCATGGGGAGCAGAGCTTGAGGACGGTACCATGCTCATGAATATACCTCACTGGTACCTTTACTGGTTCGGGATTTGAACCGCCGACATTCTAATCATGGGGCCAACGCCCTAACCATTATGCTAACAACTGTTCCTCAGATACAGAGGTCTCGACAGGTTTTCCAAATAGACAGAAAGGAGGTTTTAATTGTTCTTGAAAGATGTTGGTCCAAGAGTAGAATACTCAGCCATGGTACAAGAGATGGTAGGTTTAAATCCAGCTCTTGTCTTACTACTAAACCTACCACCTCTGCAAGACCCACAACACCAAGTTGCTTCACGAAGACTGTCCTTGTAAATAGAAAATGGAAGTCGCTCTGGAGAAGAGCATGTTGGATTCACAGAAGCTAGACTGTAATCTAATCACTGCATATAATCAAATTCAAAATATCAAAAACGACAATGTTAGAACGTCAATTTCCTCACTGACTGCTAATCGTTGCTAGGTCTAACAGAACACTGCAGTTCCCATAGGCATGCTACGCTGGGTGAAGTGGTCAAGTGAGTGCCTGTTTGTCACTGTGAACACACCACAGCACACAGTGCACCAAAACCAATAGTGACCTCTGCATTTGACCCAGCCGTGTTGGAGCACTGAGCAGCTGACGAGCAGCTGACATGCAGCAGCCGGGTAGTTGTGGTTGGAGACAGTACCTTGCTCGTGAGTACCTCAGTGGTACCTTTACCAGCCCGGGACTTGAATCAACAACCCTCCGATCGCAAGGCCAACTCCTTAACCGTTATACTACCAACTAGCCCCCGAGTCATAGATCATGGATGAGTGTGAATGCAGAAATAACATGAACCGTCCAGTTCTAATGAAGATCCAGAACTGTTAATAACCATTAGTCAAAAATCTAATAACACAGTACATTTAAAACACAAAATTAGAGCTTGCGTTCAAACCTTGTTTGTTAGTACGGGGCCCCGACTGTGCCCGTGTGTGTTGCTTTCAACAGCTGTTGTGGCTAAGTACATGCTGCACCTGCTGACAGTGTTTCCAGATTACGCGTCAAATATGGATAATGGATATAAGTAGCACAAATTAATGTGAACTAGAATATAAGTGTGTAACAGCAACATCAAACTTAAGAGTCACCCACGTGCTCAGTGCTGAGACACTTTTGAGTGGAATGCCTTTGTAGAAGAAAAACAATGCTTACTGTAGCAAGGTTAATGGAAGAGTATCTCACCTTTTGCTAATTGTAGTTATTATATTCTTGCTGCTGTTGTCCATCTACTTCAAAGTGTTTCAGTCAAAAATGCACATGCTGGTTGTAACAAAGTGTTCTTTGAGCTACTGTTGCCTCTGGAGTCTGTCCTTTCTTCTCTTCAAACAACTGTTTTTGGCATACAGCTAGCTCATGGTTCTCTGTTAAATGTGTAAAAATTCAATTTCTCAAGTACTCGAAGCAGCCCGCCTGGCACTGACAGGCACCTCTCCTCCACGTCCTGATGCTTGGCTTGAGCTTCAGCAGACCCTCACGACCACGTCGTCTACTTGCTGCTGAAAGAAATGTGGCTCCACTAATGAAGTGGCTGGTGAATATACGGCACTGTGCAAAAGTTTGAGGCAGGTGTGAAAAAATGCTGTAAACAAAGAATGCTTTCAGAAATATAAATAATGATTGTTTATTTTTATCAATTGACAAAATGCAAAGTGAGCGAACAAAAGAAAAATCTAATCAAATCAATATTTGGTGTTACTACCTTTTGCCTTCAAACCAGCATCAGTTCTTCTAGGTACACTTGCACAAAGTTAGGGATTTTGTAGGATTATAGTCATTATATTATTTTGTAGGATTATAGTCATTATATTATTTTGTAGGATTATAGCACAAAAGGCAATGTCACTTTAAGGGCCTGTGTCCACCAAACGTGTTTTTTTTTCCACTTAGAGCGCTCAAAACCTCACTTCCAGAGTGCTTTCTCAGCTTGTTGTTGCCAAGTTACGAAAAGTGTGATCGGGCACTTCCACGTTCGTTCCTATTTCAACGTGTTTCTTCGAGAACGCTAGTTCAGTCGACAAGATGGACAGGAATCGCATCTTCTTAGATTCTTGCGTCTTCGAGACGAAACTGGGTGCGTGAAATCATCTCCAGCTGCGCCTCCTTTTCTAGTGAGTTCTTGACAGTGTATGCTCCGCCCCTTCCTCGATTTTGATTGGCTAGCAAGAGACAAGTGACACTGACAAGCACAGCTCTGTTCTAAAAGCTGAATGAATTTCAGCTTGAAGCGCTCTGAGCACTGCAGCTCAAAGGATGTGTATTAAGAATAGGTGCTGGCAGCGGGAAACAAAACGCGTTTGGTGGACGCTGGACCGAAATCATAAAATATAGTGTTGGTTACAAGCCATGGATCTAAAAACAGGAAAATTACAACTAAATTAGCCATCAGAAGTTGCATAAAGTATCAATACTTTTATTAAAGGTAAAATTATGTACAGGTAACCAAAGACAATATCTCGGAAATTGGTACAAATTGTTTATACATATATATAGATATTTATATATTTTTCCTGCAAATGATTTCTTCTGCATTTTTTTTTTTATTTCAAATAAGCAAGGAAAAAAAAGGTATAAAACAAAGAAAAAGGGGTCCGATTCAGAAAAGGTCTAACATCCGTAACATCAGTCTAACATCCAGTAAAGCGCTATTTACAGAAAATATTTACAATTTAAAAGGTTACAGGGGAAAAAAAATCACTCAAATAAACTCATCATAAAAACACGAGGACCGCCGGGGTTTTACAAACGAGAGGAAAGAGGACTGTTGATTAGTCTTTATGGCTCTGTTATAGCAAGCGTCTGATAGAGGCAGAGGACACTTAGCTAAGTGCGGTCAGGGACGAGGGAGTCAACCTGCTTTTTACGACCAGTCGGGTCTAATTTGCTCTAAATCAATACAAAGGTAGAGGTGGCGTGAAAGCCAAAAGGGAGGAGGACAGCAGGTCTAATGAATATCAACTCAAACACATCTTAAATGTCACACTAAAGCAAGAAAGCTAGAAGTAAATAAAAAAATAACCCCACTTAATTATTAAAACTAATATTAAAGGAAATTCCAAGCTTAAAGACATTTTTAAAAACGGAAACCTGACCAGTCGTGTCACTGTCTCGGAACTGTAAAACAAACGCAAGACCGAATGTCGCAAAGCTCCGCACCCAACTGAGCAATATGTACAGAAAACTAAACTCAAAGCCAGACCAAGTTTGGCCACGGTTTTGGTCCTGCAAATACTGAACAGCAGCTAAAAAGGAACAGACGTTAGTTTGAACTGACACTGAGGTCACCCAGTCCTGCTGATCGGATGCTTCTTATAACAAACAAAATCAATTTAATATTTAAATAAACAATAAAATAAAGATCAGATCAAGACGTCTAGCTATACACTAGCCTTTTCAATCATTGGTATTCAAACACACACTTCTTTCTACATGATTGTTTTTGTCTCTCCAAAGGCAAACTTTCTACAACTACTTGGACAATCGGAGCGGAAATGGGAGGTTAAAGACCAACGTCCTGCCAAAACGTCCGGTTAATATCGCTAACTCTCTGATGAGAATTGGTTCTAATTAGCAACTAAACTGAACAGATGTCAACTTTGTACTTCAGTAATTACTTCTTTCGTTCTTATATGCAGAAAAGGAAGATTCTACAAATTATAACAAGAACGCATAAAATGGAGTAACGAACCTTCCGATTTCTTTCCACCAAATTGAAATCTTCAAGCTTGGACTGTTCCAATTTCTCAATGATTAAGCTGGAATCGTTCGTAATTACATACTTACCGCTTGAACAGGCAAGTCTTCTAAACACCCACCCGACTCACAAACGCAGCACTGCTGGCATTCAGACGTTGAATGTAACATTAAGTAATTATTACTAACGTTAAGCATACGGCACACACCGGGGTGAAGGTTTCAGTGTGTCAAACGTTCATAAACGCATCGTTCAGATTCCAGCAAGACTGACCGAAAGGCTTCATTGCTTTTAAAAGTTGCACAGGTCAGTGTGTTTCTTAGTGCCTGGAAAATTGTATCCGCTGTAAAATAAATAAAACCTTTCCCAAATCAGTACAACGATCAACTGCTGCGACAACCCCTAAAGGGCAGACGAAAGAAGACGGCAAAGACTAAAAGCGGTGACTTTGTGTGTGTGTATGTGTGTGTGTGTGTATTCACCCCAACACAGACTCTACAGCTACAGCTAATGCAGATTCATAAATTGAGGACTGTTAACCTTCAACGATTCGAAACGTTTCGAATTAAACATCGACATTTGCATGGGCCGGGTGAGACTTACAACCTTGCGCTATTCGGCACGCGTGTCCAGGTGGATTTCTATGACAGCATTTAAACAATGCTTGAAAAGACAAGTGACGACATGTCTCTATGGTGACGGTTACCCAGGGCGACGGCGATCGTAGCGACTCTACCGTAAGCACCTCCCACAGCTGCGCTCTTGAGTCTCTCCAGTGACGTCTGGCTCCGGTATCCCACTTTTACAGACGGGGCAAACCTGTGCTAACAGTGCTCCAGGTAATCAAGCACCCGAGAGATGGACTTCTGGCCCGTGGTGCCAACAGCACACTGCGAGGGGAGACGGTGAAAGAAAGATAAAAGGGGAAAAAAAGAAGTGTGTTGATGGGTTAATAAGTCTGATAAAACTTTCATTTGTACTATATTATTGATGAATCTCTATGTTTAAATTTGTAAAAGCTGCACACAAACCTACACCATCAGAACAATTCAGATCATTACAATAATACACATTTTGGAGAGTATTAAAGATGCAAGATTTTCTTTATCCACTGACTACAACACACACTTTTCATCTGCAATCAATCAGGATAAAATAAACCTGACCTGATTTTTCTGGCTGATGCACAAACACTGGCCTGTGTCGCTTCCTGACTTGAAATGCATCTCTCACTTCTGCTGTCTTCAGTGTAATAATACGCTGGCTGCGACCAGGTGTGAACTGCACCTTCCCTTCATTATTAGCCGCGAGTCATGAGCTGGCAGAACTGTTAGAACGCTGGCCGATGATAATCACGGAAATACAGGAGAAAATCTGACGCTGATGTTATGTGAAGACATCCCGCTAACCTCCACTTCCTATTCGCTCCTGTGCGGTAGAACTACTGGGCTGAGAGGGTCAGCAAGATCAGAAATATCCAGCCCCCCAAAATGCTGACCACCGACGAGGAGCTAGGACTAAGACAAACTGTTCGTGATGTGAGATTAATAGAGCCTCGAACCGAACCCTGACAGACAAGGTGAAGTTCCTCATAAAGTGAACAGTGGTTGATGTATAACAACGCTTAGAAGTATCTCACAGTTTGAGATTGTGGAGTTTGACACGTCATCTGTTCTTACCGTCAAGTTCATGAAGTTCAAGAATTTCTTCAACATTTCCGTCATAATGGAGAAGTCGCCTCTGGGAAGGTTCTCCCTCACGCACTTTACATTCATCTGAAACACAGCAAATACATTAAAAAAAATTACTTTTATGATATTTACATCAGGCATCGAGCACATTACCAGGATTACAGTGGGAGTAAAAAGCAGCTGGCAGATTAACATCTGTACACGCTTCAAGGCTACAGAGTAGCGATGGGTATCATTAAGATTTGAACGGTACTACTACTCATACTGGTACTGCTTATCGCTTCGGTACTTTAACAGTATTCTTATTGGCACTTTTAAAAGAAAAAAATAGAATTAACAACACAATTAATGTTGCTTTATTTAACAAATCTATTATTATTTAACAATGCGTTGAGTAGCAGTAAGCTGACAAACATTCCTCTCACATGGGAGTTCCAATATCAATAAAATTATTATAATAAAATAAAAACACAATTGTGTGCAATTAAGCCGTGCATCCGTCTGGCAGGCAGTACTTGTCATATTTCAATGTCTGCTTACCGATATTAAGTTAAACATCATGTGACCGTGTGCGTATATACATCTTACAATTGGAGCTGTGCAAACAAACTGAATCGAATCACGATTCTTTCTCTGTCGATTCAAAACAGATTCATGCATTCCAAAAAACCTATTCATATTTTTCAACTAACGTAATGGCACTTTACGTTTACTTTCCCCCGCAACACGAGTTCAGCTCGCCAAACTTATAGATGGCACCATTTGGAAATTTGATTCAGTGTGATTTTCTTGCTGATCTGCCACGGTGAAATGGATCAATCAATTGAACAATGAATCATGACTTGTTTATAGATCGCTTATGAATCGTTTTTGAATCAAATCAAAAGCCCAATTCAATGTGAATCGAACTGCGAGATTTTCAGAATCGCACAGCCCTACTTACAATGTGTTAAAACGTCATTTCAAGTTTACATTTGTGCGCAGACTCTCACCGGTTCATTTCTCCAGTACCAAAAGCAATACCGTTAACTCCAGCAGTTGATAAGTGCTTACTAAAACAATGATGGTGCGTTAGCGTGTGTGTGTGCGATACTGACCGGACTATCCTGACACAGGCAGCCCAGCAGCAGGGCGGTGTAAGACGCTACGATGCTGTCCTCCATGTGCTTCCCAGCATGCTGCAAGGCTGGCACATAAACGCACACACACAATCAGAGTCTGATGCTTCACAAGCAGATGAAAGTTGATTTATAATTCAATTCACCCACTGGCTTATGAACTTAAGATTTAAATACAGCATTAAAGGGGCACTCAATCGAAACAATCAGCTTTACTCAAATCAGCATCTTTGCCACTTCAAGCTTCCATGTGGCTGGAGCGGGATTTTTCTCCCACTGTTCTACCTTTATTGAGGTCAAGCTCCTCCTCCTCCTCTTCCTTCTTCTCCTTTGTGTCTTCGGCATCGTTGGCGACCCACTGGATCTCGCCGGACGTCTCTTGCCACTCGCCACTCTGGTCCGCTTGAGACTTGGGCGCCTCGCTGATGAGGTCGTCAGTCTGCGCCTCGGCCAGGACGGCTGCCCTCTCTCGCTCCAGGAACAGCTGCGTGCAAAACACACACACGCAAATCCACACAGTCATGTTTGTGTTAAACACACAAACTGATCGAGACCCGGTCAGTCCGATCCCAAGTCAGATACCTGCACCAAAGCAGCGAGGGCATTTATCGACTCCTGAGAGCTTTCGCTCCCCTGAACTGCCCCCTCCGTCCCGTCGTTCGCCTCCTTCTTCGCGTCTCTCTCTATCTCGGGCAGGCTGCTTCTGTCCATCTCCATTTCAACCAGACAGTGGCGGTTCCTGGAGCTGTATTCTACCAGGTTTATCAGCAGGCCAAGACCCTACACACACACACACACACACACTAATTATACCAATACCAACGTCTCTAAAGAATTTGAAGTCACATATTGATCCACGGTGCGCGTGAGAATTTGCTAACTAGAGATGACGCACCAGGACTCGGATGTCGAAGCGTTGCTCCTGAGGCAGGAAATGAGGCACTTTGAGGACACAGTTCAGTGCTGTTAGGATTAGAAGATCCTGTTCACCAGTCTTAGTGCTACCCCACTCTGGAGAGGGAGAGAGAGAGAGATGAAAAAAGAGAATGAGTCATGTCTGTGCGGCATGGGTTAACATCAGCTCCATTTGACGTCCATGTTTGGTTTTGGTGTTTTGGGAGTCGCTCACTATGTTAATATTCAAAGAACAATTGAGATTCTAAAGACAAATGTGACCCTCCACGGCAAAACCAGTCGCTTGTTGCAACAGAGGTTTCCTAGAAAAACGAGCGTTTATGTTGCGTGGGGTAAAATGTTGGATTTTTGGTTTTTAGTGTTGTGGAAGGTCTATACTGTACTGTTGTGGAATAAATTTGGGCTGAAAAAACTTGCATCTTTTCCATCCCAAAAACGTGATTTCTGGAGGTGAGGAATTCCAATTCCAGCAGAATAAAAGTTTGTGTTTTGACCGCTTCTACTTCAATATTTACGCCATTAAATCCACTGGTTGACTAGCTGAAGAAAGGTCTATACTGTACTGTTGGGAATAAATTTAGCTGAAAAACTTACCCTTTCCATCCTAAAAACGTGACTTTCTTGAGGTGAGGAATTCAATTCCAGCAGAATGTTAAAAGTTTCTGTTTTGACCGCTCTACTTCAATATTTACTCTAAATCCACTGGTTGACTAGCGTGAAGATATTTCTCCGGAATCCATCTTCGTCTCCTTTGAATGTTGATATCTCAGTCATATGTCGTCCCATTCATTCCATATAGGTATTGTTTTGAAGCTTGATTTATGCCCTTTCATGAGAACATAATAACTCAACTTGAGAATAACTTGAGAATTTGCGACAAGCGACTGGTTTGGCCGTGGAGGGTCACAAATGCTAAAGCAATTATAAAACTTCGACTTAAATAACGAAAACATATCAAAAACCACTAAACAAAAGATCTAAAAGACTGTTTCAATGAGGTTGTGTTTATTCCAACCGTGAGATCAATACAGATTGTTATCTGATTTGGACTGTTTTGTGTCATTACCAGTTACAGCACAAACAGGGGAGTAAATCACAATACAACACCAATTCAATGGAGAACAATTCAATGTCTGCTGCTATAACGAGGTCTAATATGATGGAATAGAAAGTTGATCAAATCCCGGAGCAAGCGATCAACATGAGACAACATCACATGCTGATATAACAACTACTTCCATTCAAATCAAATCACAAAAAGCAACTAAAAGATCAGTCAAAGTTCAATCAAACATTTAAACGAAAATCTTCTCTTTTAACACACAAATACAAATCATTCCTCTTGTTCAATATCAAGTCACTTTACAATATGTATGATGTCTGATTGATATTATCAACTCCACAATTTACAGAACTGAGTTTATCCCTTTCTGCGAGACCACGCCACGTGTGAGGCTGAAGTAACTAACTTGCTAGTTAAAAGTTAACTGAACTAGTTAAAACTGATAGCTTTCTTTACATAAATGGTTCGTCATGCGTAAACCAAGCAAACATGGGCACAAATGCCATTAGTTTCACTCAAAATCACATAGCCGCTAAACGTGACGAGGTGCCACATTGCGTCTGTGTTTGAACCATCCGTGAAGGAGCAGTGCTTGCTCATGAGTTCCTCTGTGGTACCTTTACAGGGACTTAAACAGTGTAGGGCCCTATGATTTGCGTGATGCGGAAAACGCGGACGGAATTCAACAAATAAAATGGAATACGTTGTAAAACGCGAAATGTCGTATAATTGGCTGATATCGGTGTGTGGGCAAAGCATAGCAATGGTTTCTAATCAGTTTTGGCCGCTGCAGCCCCCTGTACGTGTTACCTGTTGAGGCGGGACTCAGCTTTCCACACACACAAACGCACAGACACAGAGGCGGAAACGTCAACGGTCAGCTATGGTGAAGAGGCTGAAACACCCAAGTCCTCAAAAAAATGACGGAATTGCTAAGTTTAGAGCAGAACAATACCCACATGATTTTTATGAATCGGGAGAACAACTCTTTTGTACGTTTTGCCAGCACACGATAGACTGCACCCGCAAGAACACGTGACGACCACTTACAGTCAAACACTCACATCAGAAACGTGTCGTTTTGCAGGAAAAAATGAATGTTTTTTGTTGTTTACAGGTAAATGTTTTACCAAAGCAGAAAATGTTCTGCTGAACCCCACTGAACCCCAAAGTGCTGAAAAGCACTTTGTTGAAGCTGAATAATAGTCATTTAATGTGAATTTTTTTCTATTGCCTTGTTCTTTTTTCCATCCACTCCATAATTAGACACTTTTTAGGTGAATAAATGTCATTAGAACGTAAAACACGGAATTCAGAAGAATAAAAATGGAAAAAATAAAACGGAATTTAGGAAAAAACACAACGGATTTCATAGAGCCCTAACAGTGGACCTTCCCAGCACAGGGCCAACTCATTACGCTACTAACTGCCCCAGCATGCATATAGAGCAACTGTATGTGGTACACTACACAGCCCCGATCTAATACATCAGACAGCAATTATCCAGTTCAGTAACTACTGGATGATGGTGTGTGCGTGTGTGTGTGTATGTGTTACCGTTGTCATGCGTTAAGTTCAGCAGCACTCCTATCACAGCTCTCATACAGTCCTCCACGGCTTTGCCCACGCTGAGGGTGGAGCTGTTGACCTCGCGGCTGTAGCGCTGGATCATGTCTTCACAACAGCGCAAACCTCTAAACACACACAAACACACGTTACCCAGTAGTTTGGGGACTAAACACTCTGTGCGGATGAACTAACCCCAACAATGTTACTGTGCTTAACCGAGAACGGAAGCTGACGCTGGGGAGGACGATTAGCCAACAGTTGGCCATGGCACACACACGCGCACACGCGCACACTCACCGTGCGGAGGACACGATAAGCTGCGAGTCTTTGTAGGCGATTAGGTAGGCCTGGTTCTCCGGGTTATGAACTGTTACCTGAAAGTGAATAAGAGACACACAAATTGAAACCCCTTGTTCTCTCCGTCACACACACACACAGACGCAATCATCCATACACACACTTTCATGTGTACTTACACTCTCCAGAACCCGTAAGCAGCGTTCGGCTCCCCATAAAGCAGCCACCAGGCTTTCCTTATCGTCTTCTTTATTCAAGCTCTCCACACACTCTTTCACTGTGTAAGACGGAGGGACACAAGACCACTGTCAAACGCAATACACAAGGTTCTGATTTCTTCATTACTGGATGTTTAAACTACTGTTAACGTTTTCAAGGCTACTCTCCAGAAGCGTATTTTAGGTTGAACTCCACCTTTAACCTGTGCCATCTCCTTTTACGCTACCTTTATCCACGATGTGGTCCAATCCTCCCAGTAAACGCAGCTCCTCTTTGAACCAGTCGCCTGCTCGCTTAGATGTCAGAGAGAGCAGAGTCTCCATCGCCAAGTGACCCGACTAAAAAGAGAACGGTAAAAAAAAATAGGGCTGCGTTATTCTCTCGATTCTTGAGTGATTCGCGATTCATAAACAATTCCCTATGACATTTTTTGAGTCACTTTTTCTCATGTGACTGTGGCAGATCAACAACAACAACAAAAAAAAATTCATACTGAATCAAACGTAGTTTACTAAATGTAATTTCCTTCATGCTCATACAAAGGAGGTCCATTTGGGGAGATCTTTAAGACTGGCGAGCTGAAGTCGTGTCGGGGAAAAAGTCACCTACTGCCTTGACATTACTTTAAAAATATGACTGATTTTTGAGAATGCGCGAATCAATTTTGAATCGGCAGAGAGAGAATTGCGATTTGATTCTTTTCACACACGACTAGTAAAAAACATCCTCTTTATACAAAACCCTCACAGGTAAAGCCTATTTCCTGAGCCGCAGTCACAACCCAGCAGGAAGTGTGGGTGTTTGCACTCACTGTGATGTTCTCCAGGTCCAGATGTTTGTTGTGCACCGTCTCACAGAGTTTGCGGATCTTCTCTTTCACTTTGCTGATCTCTTTAGCGGTGAGCTGGTCGGCCACCGAGTCGTCCTGCTCCAGCTCCAACAGCCGGATCATCAAGTCCAGACAGGCCCGGTCCAGGTCCATGTTCAACCGGTCCCGGCTCAGAATGTACATTAGGGCCGCTGTGCACAAGGCCAGGTTCTGGAGACCGGCAGGAAGTAAAAATATCTCAGATTAACTGAAAATTCTGGTCATAGATAAAATAATTTTAAAAAATATCTAAATGGGCTTGATTTTAAGTCCTGAACTGGGGAACTGTGGTCCAGATTCAAGCCCAGACTTACAATTACTACGCTACTTTAGACATGATGATGATGATGATGATGACGTTCCAGACCTTAGTTTGGACCTCTTTGAGCTCTAATTTAACACCCCTGGGCTACAATACGCAGTCAACGTGCGAGACCAGACACTGCTGCGGTAAGGTGTGCAGCTCACCGGGTGTTGTGGCGCGTCACTGAGCATCTTGAAGACCTGAGCCACCTTCCCTCTCGCCCGAAGGTGCATGCGGAAGCTCGGCATTGCGCATCGTGCAGCCAGACTTATGATACTAGAAAATGAGGAAGACATTTAGGAAAGAACACACACTGAAAAGCATGAGATCTTGTGGGTTTGATGGTGTGTGTGTGTGTGTGAGTGAGTGTTACCTAAGGCAGCGTGTGTTGAGCGGTTGGCTACTCTTCAGTCCAGTCTCCAGATACTCAAAGTCGTCAGTGAACTCCTGGTTCTCCCCAAACTCCACCACGTCATTGAAGTGTTTCACATTGTGGACCACTGTATAGAGCTACACACAGACAGACAGACAGACAGACAGACACAGACACACAGACAGACAGAGACACAGAGACACAGACACACAGACAGACAGAGACACAGAGACACAGACACACACAGACAGACACACACACAGACAGACAGACACAGAGACACACACACACACACAGACACACACACACAGACACACACACACAGACACACACAGACACACACAGACACACACAGACAGACACACACACACACAGACACAGACACACAGACACATGGCATATACACATGGGTATGTAATTATTACATTGTTTTAGATACGAAAACAGAATTTAAGTCAAGTCAGAGAGAAATACACAACTTCTTAATTAAAAACTAGTATCGGATCAATACTCGGGATGACTCATTCATCAATATTAAATTTATTTCATGAGAAAGTTAGGACATTTAAATAGTAGAACTGCAGAAAACCCAACTAATGCTTCAAAAGTTATCGATTCTGTTTAGAACCTACGTGAAAACTAAGTGGGAATTTCTTCCTAAGAATGGTGGGGGGAAGAGGCCTATTTAACTGTGAGGGACTGTAAAGGAGCAATTCTCACCTCTTTGTCTTCTTTCCTGCACTTGACTGCCATGTTGGCATCCGGGTAAGGTTCGGTGGGGGTGCTCGTCGACTTGACAACTTTAGGAGGAGGAGGAGGGGCTTTGAACACACCGTCGTCTTTGTAGGAATTTGCATCTTTGCTTCCCCCTGACACACTGGGCTTCTACAAAACACACAAACAATCATTTGCTTGTTGGCCCGATTTTTGTGGAGATTTTCACATCATTCATAACACGATGACCAAAATGTTAATAGAAAATCAATTATCAAAAGGTCTACGAGGCATGTACTGTTGCATCACACAAAGATTTTCATAAGGAGCTATGTGGAGCAGAGGAGAGAATAAACTAGTCCTAATAGCAGATTAAAGGTGAAAGGACGTTAGCCGTTAGAAGACGACATACGGGTGCGACGACGGCGCGGGAGGGAGCCGGAGGAGACGCGTCTTCCGGTTCCGGCTGGTTCCAGTGCCGAGCGTTATACACCGCCTTAGCTGGAGACTGGAGACACACGCAGACATAATCACAGCCAAAAAAAGATATTACGACTGAGATGGAATTTTATTACAGAATTTTTTTATTACTGAATTTTTTACTACGGCTGGAGCGACGCTCTCCAAACCTGCCGTGGTCATACCTTTTTGGGCCCGCTGAAGATCTTTCGGCTGATCTCCTTGGCCTTGTCGGTATGTTTTCCAGTTCTCTCCCGCTGTGAGTTGGACCCTGTAGAGGCGGCGTCCTCTGACCACTCCTGAGAATCTGAGTGAAGACACCGAATTGAAGCAGATATTTAACACTCATGTTTAGACACTTTCTTGTGCTTTACCGAGTTTTACAGCTCTACCAAAAACATAGCTCTAGAAACCTCTCTCTTTGAAGTGAGTGATTGTCATTGTCATATACACCACCTCAGCTGAACAATCACCTCTCGTGATTCACGTCTCTTCATTCTCTACTGTTCAACAAGCACAGCCATGCTTACTCTCCTTCCACTTTCTTCATGCTGCCCAAATCCTGTCTCTCTCTCGCTCTCTTTTCAACTTCCTCCTTTTCTTTTCTCTTCCTAGTTCCTTTTTGGCAAAGCAAAATGTTTAAGCAGTAGATTTTTTTTTGTCTTTCCCTGTGTTGCTTGACAATAAATGCCCCAATAATGCAACAGTTCCTGCCTATAGAGATGTTTGTTAATACAATGTGTGCTGGGGAGGAAAAAAAAAAAAAAATCAGACGTTCTTTGGGGCACCAACAGAGACCGGATTTACTGCATCTGTGTTACTGAATGTTGCCAAAATGTTTATTTTCAGCAAAAAGATAAATACACAGTAACAACACGAAGGAATGAATACACTTCCTGTACCACAACTTTCCTTCAGCGGTATTTCACAATATCACCTAATGTAGTCCTTGCTGATGGGATATATTTCTCAGACGGCGTAAAATATTTTGTTTATTCGTCTCATGACCAATTCTGAGCAAATTTCACTACATGTTGCACATATATAATGGTGTTTGTGACAAATAAAGAATCTTGAACCTTGCTGATGCGATGTATTTCAGATTTAGAGGTGATTGTACCCTGTGTGGTAGGTCAAACACGGCTAAGCTCAATAATACAGGGTCAAACACGAGGCCATAACATGCGGAATGCTAGACACACGCTAGCTCCTGAGCTAACTAGCATGCTAGTAACAAGTGCTAATCTATAAGTTACTAACACAGTTGGATGTTACTGTGTATTAATTATATTGAATCAAACTTTGGCTGTAATAACTATCAAAACATGCATAATCATTTATAAAGACCAGTTTTACTACTGCTGCTGCTGCTTTAGCTTATTTATACCGACAGTGCCATTAATCATGGATGGATGCGGAACGTGACTAGATTAAATCACGACAGTCTAGATTAGGGCTGCACAATATATCGCAAATTTATCGTCATCGCGATATCAACATGCGCAACATACATATCGTGAAAGACTGACTGAATTGCGATAAATGGTGTTTTTCCAAAGCTCTTCATATCAACATATTTGGCCAATCAGATGGAGCCTACTGCCTTATGCCCGCCCCCTAGTAGTCAGCGTCTGGAGTCTATGTTAGCAGCAAATCCAAAGCAGAAAAACATTAACATTATAAAGGCTAAGTTTTTACTTACTTATCGCATGTGATATCACCATCGCAACACTCAACAACATTATCGCATATCGCATGTTTTCCTAATATCGTGCAGACCTAGTCTAGATGTAAGCGGTTTGTAACGAGGCCCTGCTTTTCTTAAAAAGATGTGTTAGCGCAATCACGATAGTAGCGATTTTGTAAATCACTCAGCACTATTTCTGACTGCGTGATTTTTGTGTGTGTGTGTACCTGCATTAGTGCTCGTCTGACTCTCCTGCGAGTCGCTGGTCTGCGGGCTGTCCACTCCCGTCGCTAGGCTACCCGACAACAGCTTCTTGGCCTTCCTCCTGTCCTTAGCCGACGTCTCCTCTTCATCGTCCTCACTGTCGCTTTCGCTCAGGTCGTCGAAGCCGAAGTACTTGATTTTGTAGCTGGTGCTGCCAGACGCCACAGGCTCGCCGTCCGCTTCTTGTCCCTCGCTCTCATCGAAGCCAAAGAACTCCAGTTTAGTCTCCTTCTTGCTCTTACTCTGAGTGGGCCTGAACCTGTGGCAGAGAGGGAGCGAAACAAAACACGAATGATCGAAAATGAATCAAAAAACCGGCGTTCAGAACCCCCAATTTATGTAATTCAATCCAATTATTTCGAAAACCCATGAAACAAAATAATCATGCATTAATCTTCATCGACACAAAATGTTCAATTAATCATTGGGTCATATCGTCCAGCCCTATACACATACAAAATAGTTTTACCTAAAACATTCTACGCAAACCTTACATGTTTAGGCCTAAACACCCGCATGTGTGTGTTAGTTACCTCGCAGGTTTGGCTGCCTGAGCGTCTGTTTTCCTCCGGAAGGTTCCGGCCTCCCCCAGATCGGCCGGCGCCGTGCTCACCAACTCGTCCATGCTCCTGTCCATCGAGTCCTGGATGGTGACGTTACACACGGAGACACAGGACGGGTGGAGAACCGTGTAGTCCCTCACCCTGCCTCGGCCTGCGGCTTTGACCGCCGAACTCCCAGCCCCCGCTGCGGCGGCGCTCTTCGTCGTCCCGACAGTTGCATTACTCGACCCAGTCACGGCCCCGGTTCCGGACCCTCCCGAACTCTCCCCGGGGAGGCAAACGTCCGCCTCTCTGTTCCGATTGGGCCGCCGGTACACCCTGCTGCTAGACGGCTTGAGGAAGGGGAGCTGTTCGAAATCGATCGGCTGCACCGGCGGTTCCGCCTCGGCCGGACCCTGCTCTGAACTTTTAAGCCCGTCCGAGACGCCTAAGGTTTGATCCGAGGCTCCCTCTCCGGCCTCGGTGGCAGAGTCGTCGCCCGGTGAGTCCCAGTCATCCGACGAGTCTCTGGCTGTAGGTTTAATAGCGAAAGACTGCAAGACGGGCTTGCTCGCTGCACTCGAGGACTTAAACCAGGCCGTTCCAGTGCTGGCATTTGATGAGGTCTGCAGAGGCTTGGCTGAGAGAAAAGGAGGGGTTGGGGAGGAAAAAAGAAAGATATTCAACCTCCTACTATTTTAATGCCTTTTTTTGGCGAGCATCTCTTGCTCGCGATTAAATAAACTCAGCTCTCTTCGTTCGGGGATGAAAAGAAAGAGCCGAGTATTGAAACGGGAGGTTTAATGATGTCTGTATCCTGAAGGCATCAAACAAATGGATCACTTTTTAATGGACTTCAAAGGGGAACACTACAGTCTACCAGGACTGAGAAAAAAGCTATAATAGGAAATCATAAAACGTTTATTACTCTCCTTTAATACTGACTGACTACAGTTTAACTTTCTAAGTAGAGCTGGGTACTGGCAGCAGTTTTATATGCCACGACACACATCACGATGAAGGATGTAACGGTTCTGAAACCAAACTGAAATACCGCAAAACAAAGATTGTGGTTTGGGAAGACAGAACTGCAACAGGAGGCGCGGAGAGACTTGCATTAAAGGTGTGCCTCATAAAGCTGAGCTACTTCATAGCTAAGCACTCTATATATCCAATACTGATAACAACATTGTATATCTGATGGCCAGAGCTAAGCGCTTTGACCAAAAACCTTTATCACGGTATTTTTCAAAATTATATCGATTTCACGGTATACGGCAGTATTTTTTTACTGTCGTTTTTTGTTCTGTTTTATTTATTTTTTTTAAGTATGACTGGGCGTTTACCACATTTTAATGGATGAAATGAATTATTGCATCTGACTGAACTTGCTTTTTCACCAGCGTTACCTGAAGATCTGGAAGCCGACCGTAGTTTCATTCTCTAAGACATGTTTTTGGCAAAACTATCCTTTTCACAACATATTTTCAAGCATCCAAAGAGTTATTAAAGAGTTAGTAAAGTATCCACTGATTATTGGTTACACTTATAATTACATTATATAAGTGAAAAAAATCTGTTCAATTGAAAATGAAGAAATACTGAAGTTTTGAACAGGTTTGATCTATAAAATAAGCTGCTTTTGGCCTTTCTGGAGGAGAACTACATTTCCCACAATACCCCGCACGGCCCTCGGAGCCGCGTCACAACAAAGCGTTCCGGAATAGACTATATATACACGGCTGTATTAGGAGTAGAACGCTGATTGTTGTGGTTATCTATCAGCTAAAATATGCATTTTGTTTGTAATAAACGGGACATTTGAACCAAACTACTGCATTTCAGCGAGTAATGGCGCTTATGCGCCATTTCATTTATGTGTTAATGTCATTTATGCGCTTTTACGCATTTACTTCTGTTTTTGCGCACGGAATATCTCACAAATACGTTCACATACAGAGGAACGAGGTCTTGTCTTGACCGCGCTACTGAAAACGTTGTGCATCATCATTAATAAGTGTCCGTGTGAAACACAAGCAGCACATGCTCTAGCGAGTGAAATGAATTAAACGAAGCTTCGATTCTAGAAAAACAGAAAAAAATATTTGTTATAAAAATATTCCGTTTCAGCTCTACTTGTGTCTCATTATTTTCAACTCCAGCGTCAGTTACATCTTCCGTTTCTGAACGTTTGCGGTCCATGTTGAGCGGTGCAAGAGTGATTAAGTCCCCCCGTTCAACAGTTTCCAGCTGCACCACTTTCCGAACGTTTTTAGGCTATTTAAACCGGTATTGCAGGATAAGAAAAAACGATATCATAATAAAAAACGGTTTTCGGTATGAACCGGTATACCGCCCAGCACTACTGATGGCTGCCCTATTGCGATTTTCCTTAACGTTATTAACAGAAGGCCTTTGTGGATACCAATTTTGCCTTAAACAACATAAAAACTGCAGCCTCAGAGCGGCCACTTCTGCAGACAAGAGCCGAAAATATCTGCAGAAGCCCTTAGTCAGAAGCAGACATGGAGATTTGGTCTCGGTGCTGATTTACTGAAGTGCCCCCGGTCCCTCGACATCGATTACGCCCTCACACCTCATCGCCAGACCACAAATCTAAACAGGCGTTATGGAAAGCCATTTCCACATGCCGCAAACTAGGGCTGAACTACAAAGCAAAAACGATTGCTTTAAGATGCAATGCTTTTCCCTGTACATACTTGGAGGTTAAAATGACAGGAAATCAATTGACACATCCTGTGGGATGACACTACATTCTGTCATAATCTTAAATTATCAGACAGGACTGTCCTTTTGTGTTTCCATGACAGGAAATAACAGAGATTAATTCGAGTTCTGCTAATGGAAGCAAAGAAACCCATTTAAACAAATAAGCAAAAAAAACTCAACAATTTTGTTTCTCATTTCATACCACGGTTTAAACCAGACCTTACTGTAAGAGAATCAGACCTCTCCTGATGATCAGACCAAATAAATATCCAACCTACATGAACTTTTTAGTACTCTGGCTGAAATGAGAATAAATTCAAGTATTGGCAGACAATCCTGGCATTAATTACTAGTATTTTCAAGCGAATTAAAATCCAACTTCTGTCTTACCTGCAAAAGTACTGTCGGTGCCAACGATGGCTTTAGCAGCAGCGCCACCGACCCCCAAAGCCGAGGCGCCGGCGCTGACCCCCGGAACCGTCCTCCCCAGTTTGGGTTCCACATGGGCTCTCTGAGGTTGCCTCTCTCCGGGACCCTTACAGATCTCACTCTGGGAACTGGCCTCATCCGAGCTTGCGTCAGACTGGCCCATTCCTCTGGACGTGACTGTCTTGGACTCATCGTCGCTGTCGAAGCCAAAGGGGTCGTCAGATCCGTCGTCGTCGTCGAACCGAGACCTCTTGACGAGCTCAGGGACGTCGGGCTTGAATGTGGGTCTCTTAGTGGCCAGCTGAGCTTTGTATGTGGTCTCGCCCCATTTGGTGCTTAGGGTGGCCTTCTTATTAGCAAACACCTCCTCGAACTTGGAGTTCGCCTCCCCTCCCTTGCGAGTGTACGTTTTACTGAACCTGGATGTCATCTTGGCACTTGGTAGGTATGTTACATATTCACTACAAGAAACACAACAAGAAGTTAAAAACTGTAGCCATGAATAACATAATCCTGCGAGTAAATAACAGCCTACAAAACATTCAGGTATTTTCATGGGATAGATTGAGATGCGTGTGTGATTTTAAACCGATCTAGCATGGAAGTTGTCTTTTTTTGGAGTACTTAAGTGTTTATCAGGGCTGTAGTTTTCCTCTTACTATTTATTAAATACACAAACAAAACCATCACTCAATTTACAGCTATTTTTTACTTTATTGTTTTAAGGTCAGCTAACATATTGCTGGGGTACCACAGGATTCAGCCAGTTAGCTAATACATATACACTAGGGCTGCACGATATTAGGAAAACATGCGATATGCGATAATGTTGTTGAGTGTTGCGATGGCGATATCACATGCGATAAGTAAGTAAAAACTTAGCCTTAAAGTTTTAATGTTTTTCTGCTTTGGATTTGCTGGTAACATAGACTCCAGACGCTGACTACTAGGGGCGGGCATAAGGCAGTAGGCTCCATCTGACTGGCCAAATATGTTGATATGAAGAGCTTTGGAAAAACACCATTCATCGCAGTTCAGTCAGTCTTTCGCGATATGTATATTGCGCATGTTGATATCGCGATAAATTTGCGATATATTGTGCAGCCCTAATATACACACAAGTGCAAATAATTGTAGAGAACTGAAAAACATCAGGACGACCACTTTTACAATAATAGGTTCAAACAAATGTATAATTTCCCCATCACCCATAAATATTTAATAACTGGCTCAAATGATGACTGGTTGAATTATTTTATTCAGGTTTTCTTTTAGCCTTAACAGAAGCGATGTGATGAGGTAAAGTGTTACCTTTACACTCCTCAGAATGCCTACTTTTACAAGCTAATTAAATATCAGCAGATATATGAAAGTAACTAATGCTGATATCAAATACTTTTCAGATTATTCTGAACCTTTACTCTGGTATTGAAATAACCTTTACACCCCTTATTAATAACACTATTAATAATAACCCTAAAAGAAACTGATTCCAGTCTTTTATATTAACAGCTTCTGACGAAGACGATTAAAGTATCATAATCAATAAAAACGTAAGATTTGTGCTTTTATGACGGACAGTGTCGTGTTGTCGCGACAGTCAGATCCTGACCTAAAAAACGGCTAATTCTAGTTCTCTTTATTGTACTTCTCTCTCCACTTTCCTGGCTTCTGTAGCGAAATGAGTGGCGTTCGGCGCCAAAGCGACTACAAATACCGTCTTTGCTGCTGCTGTTGCGTGTTTTTTCGGCGTCGTTAAGTCTCAGCTCCTCGCTGAAGTAGCCTAGCCGTGCGGCTAACGTTTTATCACGACAGCTCGTGTTTACGTTAGTCTGCGACGCTCCGCCCACCTCTGCGCGAGACTTTGGGCCTCAATGCGCTAAAAGGGGTCATTTAACAATCGGTAAAGTTGGATAAAGCTGCCCGCTGTGCGTTTAACGGACTTAAGCCGGTCGTGGGCAGCCGCGAAGCAGAAACGCGTCGCCGCTGAAGGCCCAGGTTCTCTCTCACCGCTCCGGATCTTCTCCGCCGCCGCCGCTCTCTTCTCCCAGGCTAGCTCAGGTTAGCCGGTGAGCTAAACTTGCTCCTCACACCTGCGCCCTCGTTGCGGTGTAACGGCCGAGCAGCGCCGGTTAAGGGACGCACGAAGCAGCGGCGCCGCCGCGCAGCCGACGCTCACGACTAAGCCCCGAAGTCTGGCGCACTGGCGCTTTAAGCTGTTTACTGGGAGCGGGACAGAGCCCCGTCTATCAATGCGCCATTAAAGTCCCAACCGTGTGGTCGCGTCCCGATCCGCACCGCAGCGCGCAAGTAGGCCGCCAGGGTTTCACGCTCCGCGCGGGCTACCGTTTGGCAGAGTGTCTAGTGCGCCGTCGTGCGGTTTGGGACGCGCCCCCCCTCCTCTTCCTCCTCACTCCAGGACACACGTCACGGACACAGCCGGGGTTTGTCCAATCAGAGGAGGGCTTCAAATGAGGTCGCGAGAGTGGCAAGAAATCCAAACGCTATTGGACGAGACCAAACGCAAGCGTTGCAGCAAGACGGCTTTTAATTGGCGGAGGAGTGCGACATATTATACAGAATTAAATGAATATGTGAATAACTACTTGGTTCCAAAATCACTAAGTAATAATAATTACTACTATTTCTATTGTAACATCTATTTACAAGTAATACTGTATATACACAAGTAGTATCTGTATTATTTATATTGTATTATAAATGTTAGGTGTTGGTGGCCTAGTGGTTGGACACTCGCCTTTGGATCAAGAGGGTTGTGGGTTTGAATCCAATCTCTGGCGTTACCAACACTGGGTCCCTGAGCAAGACCCCAAGTTGCTCTCAGGGGAACTGTCCCTGAAATTAGGAAATGTAAGTCGCTCTGGATAAGAGTGTCTGCTAAATGCTGTAATTATTATTTTAAAAATGAAGCATGACGTAGCTTTTCATGCCTATGTGGATGACTGCCAGATCTATGTCCCTTTAAATAAAAAAGACTCAAAGTCTATTTTGCCATTACTAAAGTGTCTTAAAGACATTAAGGCCTGGCTGTCTTACAATTTTTTAAAGTGTAATGAAAAAAAGACAGAAGTGATAGTTTTTGGTAGCTCCACTGAGACCCCTAGCCTAGATTTAGGCTTTTTGGCTCAATATATTAAGCCAATTGTCACTAATCTGGGGTTCAAGGTGGATGCTGACCTCAAATTTGACTGCCAAATCAGGGCTGTGGTTAAATCGAGCTTTTCTGAGTTGAGGAAGTTGGCTAAATTAAAGCCAATTCTTTCTAAGCAGCATTTTGTGGCTGTTATCCATGCTTTCATTACTACTCGGCTCGATTACTGTAATGCGCTTTACGTAAGGGTAGGTGAATCCTATTTTACTCAGCTTCAAAGGGTGCAAAATGCGGCTGCACGTCTTCTGAGTGGCACACGTAAATATGAGCACATCTCGCCTGTTTTATCTGTGCTCCACTGGTTGCCTATACAGTTTAGGATTCATTTTAAAATTCTTTTATTTGCTTTTAAAGCTATTAATGGTCTTGCCCCTCTCTACCTCTCTGAGCTGTTACAGCCCTACACACCCTCCCGGTCTCTCAGGTCAACTGGCCAGCTGCTCCTGAGTGTGCCTTTAACTAAGCGTAAGCATAGATCGTGCCTTCGCTGCTGTAGCTCCTAGAATGTGGAATGACCTGCCCTTGTATGTTAGGCAGGCTTCTTCTTTGTCTGTTTTTAAATCCCGTTTGAAAACCCATCTTTTTTCTTTGGCTTTCGATACCCTGTGAGATGTTGATTTTACATTGATTTTATTTCATTTTATTCATGAACTGTTTATATAATTTTAAATTGTTTCATTTTTCTCTGTACAGCACTTTGGTCCTGTGTGGTTGTTTTAAGTGCTTTAGAAATAAAGTTGGTATGGTATGGTATGGTAAAAATTATTACGTCTATAGTTTATCAGTAATACATTTCATATGAAAAGATCATATATGACCTCAGTGTATGATGATCTGTTATCTAAAACTTGAAGAAGAAGAAGAATGTGCCCTTCTGTATTGTTCAGCCATTCTCCCTTACTAAGGCCACCTTACCATGGGTCAGTCCGTTGTCCATCAGGCCTTCCCCCTTCGGAGTTACATAAGAAAGCAGTTCCTTGGTCATTTGCCCCATGTAATCTTCGTAGTGAAATAGAAATTAGTTTCCCCTATTGCATCCTGTCTTTCTCATACATACACACCTGATACATTCTTTAATAATTGCTTTAATAATATCATGAATTTGGGGTATTACTGATTAATGAAAAGGTACTAAAGTCTTTAAATAGGTAATGTGTGCTTTCTCAACATCTGCACATTATGCAAGTGTGTGTTGACCTTGTGTACTTCCACAGGTGCAATTCCTCATCTCTCCACTGGGGGGCGCTTTTCCCTTAAGTCTCCATAGTAGGACTACAGATGAAGTGTTACTGTATGTTTATTTCCTGCAAACAAGAAAAGATGTATAATCCTCAAGTTCATTGGTCTCCTTAATGTTTATGCTTAAACAAACATAGCCCGCCCGTGCTTTGCTGGAGAAACAACCAAAGGAAAGGCTGAAAGTATGAAAATAACTGTGGTACGTTTTAAGTGCATGTTTTCCTTCAAAATCTTACCGTTTTGGAGATGTTTTAGCTTGTTTGTGAGTGGCGTTCAGGCACACACATATACTCAGACACAGACAGACAGACGCACACACAAAAATGTGCAGAACACACAAGCAAATAAGAAACAATTTCAAAGCCGAGAGGATTTTAATCCACCGCTGGGCGAGAATAACTGCAGCACATCTGGTTTTCTCTCACTCTGTCATTAGTTGTATTATTAAGATGTTTGGGGTGTTGGACAGCATCTGAAACGCTACTAATTTGCCCTCTCAGTATGGGAAGATTAAAATTAGATTTCACACGCTTGACATTTACATACTTGCCTGAAATCCTTTTTTTTTACTCTGGGTTTAGTGGAGGGGCGGTGTGTATTATGATGTACAAATGTGATGCATTTTAACATCTATGATACAATTAGAAAGAGGCAGCTTACAGAAACGATTAAATTAGGTGATATTAAACATTAGTTACAGTAAATATTGTGTAAAAGAAAGCACTAATGCAATAGTTCATTTAGACATTTATAATATATTTCAGCAACTTTGAAAGAGAAAATAACAAAAACTTATCAAGTTAATTCTTATCAAGTATAAAAATGCAAAAAAAAAAAAATCCAATGTATTTTACAAGAATGGTGTAAAAGCCATCATGAGCTTGAAATTGCTGTACAATGCTTTGACATTAAGGGGCTACGTACTGGCTTCTGGAAAGACATCAACCAGAACCCGACTAATTAACCGGCATGGTATTGGCCGATATGAGCTAACTGTAGGAAAACCAGTATTAGCCTTTAGAACAATGACAAATAGAACAAAAAAATGTTATGAGTGTTGTCATGGTGTAGTTTGTCCACTAGAGGGCGGACTTTAACTCTCATTTACGCAAAGTGATGTTTATGGGAATAAAACGAGTTTATATTTAGACTGGACTATGTCCTGTTATTTTAGTAAATAACCACATACAACAAATGGAAAATCTTTGGTTATTTTTGCATTTTAAGATTAATGCTGCATTTTTAACTATGCAAATATACAAATTGGCATCGACCTTAAACATCTTATATCGGTCAGGGTCTAATCTCAACTACAAGAAAAGAAAAGAGTATTTTGAGAACAAACCACAAGCCATGGCTTAGTAAACAGTAGTAAAATCTGTCTTGAATGTACACTAAATAAAGACGAAGCACACGAAGAAGGATCTGAGCCGCTGTGCAGTCAGCAGAGCCTTTGTCCTGCCCGTCGTTGCCAGAGGCCGTCGGGGTTTGGCCAGAGTCAGACCGGTGGGCGTGGCCTTCGGCACGCCCGTGAAGTTCATTGGCGGGGGGAGAACGGGGAGCGGCTCGGTTGGGGGTCAAGGGTCGATGTCCATGGGAACCACGGTGAGCATGACGTCCTCATTGCCACGGCGCACCACCACGCGCAGCAGGCCGTCCTTCTTGATGGCGGCGCTGACATCCGGGGCCGAGGAGATCTGCTGGCCGTTGATGGAGATGATCACGTCATGCTCCTTCAGGCCCGCGCTGCACGCCGCAATCGGGGAGAAGGAGAGCAAATAGTGAAAAAGAGGGAGACACGTGCAAGGATAAACAGAGAAAGATGACAGAGAAAAGATGGAAAAGAGAGAGAAAGTGAAAAAAAATGGGCAAAGATGGAGTGATTTGGACAGGAAACTACACAAACGACCAGAGAGAGAGAGAATAAACTGACAGGGAGACAGAGAAAAGGGAGGGATGACAGGGAGACAGAGAGGTGGAGGGAGGGAATGACAGAAAAAGAGAAAGGAAGACAGAGAGAGAAAGAAAGTGACAGCATACAAGAGGAAGAGGGACAGGAGAATGATGAAAGAGACATGGAGAGAGGGGAGGGGAAAGCATAAAAGAGGGAGTGAGAGAGAAATACAGAAAAAGATGGAGAGATTAACCAAGAGAAAGACAGGAGAATTATAAAGACAGGGTGAACCTGGGAGAGAAAATGCAAGAAAAAGAATGAAGAAGGAATGGAGAGAAGAGAAAACTGGACAAAGAAAGAAACAGGGTGAATAGAGAAGGAGAAGCCAAGAAAACAAAAAGGCAGATGGTGGAAATAAAGTACGAGTCGGTGTAAGAGAGGAGAGGTGCAGCGTGTGTGTGTGTGTGATGAGGTTGTGGCCTTGCTGAAAGCGCTCCAGTAGAAATCACACCCCAGAGCTTTTCCCACAATGCTTCAGGAGCCACTCCAAAGCCAACGCCAGGCCTCACGTGTGTGTGTGTTTAAACGCTCCACAAGATTTAAACTCCTGCAGGACACACCAAGTCTCTGCTCACACACCTAACACTCGTCCAGTTACTAATCAACAACAGATATAGCATTGCATCACTACACACACAGTGCAAGGGCCGTCTTTATTAAACTCTCTCTCTCTCTTTATATATATATATATACTGTACGCTGCCCTCCGAAAGTTAGGACACGTCCCTGGCAAAGTGGGGTTTTGGACGATATCAGCATAAATCCTCATCATTTTTTGGTGCAAATACATTAAAGTAACTTGACATTATCTTTGAACACCAGCAATAATCATTTTTATTTTGATGACATAATAATGGCAATATATCCATGTCAAAGTCAGACATGCCCCTTTGCCAGCTGTGATGTCTGGTTACTGGTTTAAACTTGGTCCAGGTTTTTAAAAGATTTTTGGCTCAGCACACCTTAATAGCTTCAACAACTGATTGGTTCATTGGCAATAGCTGCTAATGGTGGATATTGTGATGAATCCCAAATTGAAGTATTTTCTAGGTATAAACTGTTTATGTAATAAAATACGTTTTGGTAGTTTGTGTTCAAGTGCAACATTACCACAAATGAAAAAGGATTCATGGCAATACTGTCCAAAACCCCACTTTGCCAAAGGCGTTCCCAAACTTTTAGAGGGCAGTGTATATATATACAGTATATATCCCCTCTATATATCTATACTCCTCTCTCTCTCCTCCCTCTATCTATCCCTCACTCTTTCTCTTCCCTGTATCTATACTATTCTCCCTGATCTATTCTCTCTCTCCTCCCTCTTCCTCCTACCATTACACCAGTGTCATCAGTCGCCTCTGGATGGACAGACATGAACCAAACTGGCCACTGTATTAGAAACCCAAGCCATGTAGGTGTACAGTTTGCTTTAACACTTTCCTTCAAACTTCCATCCTCCATCATCACATCAGGAGACGAGTTTTTGGGCTCTCGCCCAGCAGTGGTCTGTAGGCCTTGTTCAGTGGTAACTCTTTACATACTGTATGTGAAATAAAGGTGGATATACACCAATATGCATCAGAAACTTTTATCTGATTATTGATGCATGAAGAGGCTTTGATTTCAAACCAGCCGAGGTCACACGAGACAGGATAATAGGAAATGTGAAAATGTAACGGCTGTGTCAGCATCTGGCACACACACACACACACAATTTACTGTCAAACTGATGGTCACAGCAAATACTGAGAGGATTTCTAAAGGATGAATAAACATGTGGGTTCGAGAGGCTGAACCACATTAGGGTCTGTGTGTGTGTGTGTGTGTAACAGTCAGTCAGGGGGATATTACAAATGTAAAACATATGCTGTGTAGTGCGATGGAGCCAAAGTCGACAGCAGTCCAAGTGTGACGATACAGGTTTAAACTCTCCAGCCAGTGAAAACTACAGTTACTGGCGAACCTTCAACACTACTGACCTGCTTGGCACTATGGGATTTTGTTTTTCGGAACTTACACAGCAGCGGGGGTTTTGGAGATGACCTCAATGACATACGCCCCGGATGTGATGTCAGGAAAGTCCCTGAGTTTGGTCTTCAGGTCTTTAGCCAACCTGGGGGTAGACACAGAAAAGTTAGGAGAAGAACACACCAGACTAATTTACCTTTATATATAAGTTTAAAGGAACACTATACCCAGTGATGCTAACCTGGCTTGTGGATACGGTGATTATTAGCCACATTAGCATATGGGGGTAGAAAAGCCCTTAAATGCCATACTCACGTAGGAGTTAGAGTCATCATCCGAACACCAATGTACTTCTTTTTAGACACTCCTCTACCTGCCACAATGACCGACATAAGGCATAACAGTATTTCAGAAGATGTAGTGTATTTCAATCTCCAGATTAAATATAACTGCAAGCAGTGATTACGGGGGCCATGTGTAGTTTGCAGCTTTATCAGTTTTTGACGAATTGAAGTGGACAGATGTTAAAAAAATGACACGTTTCATTGACGTTCAGCTTATCGACCGCAACTGAGAATAACAATTTCTTTTGCCCGAGTAGGGTGGGGTCCCAGACCTACCTGCCAAATTTCAAAGCTGTAGCCCACCCAGAGCCGGATTTCTATGACACTACAGAAATATGAAGACCTAAATAAAAAATGTGCTCGATAATAATTAAAGAAGAGTGTCTAGGGATTCTGATACCAGTTGCATGCAGATTGGACAAAAGTCCAGGAACCAGTTTGCAAGGGATGGTTTTGCATATTATGCAAATTAGCGAAAAATCAAATATGGCAGGAAATTAGATCACGAGGGTCTAAAGGTTAAGTCTTGACCCAAGGAATAAGATGGTATAAGATTTTTGAGAATCAGAGCTATGGTTCAAAAGTTATTAGGCAAAATGCAAATTTTTTTGGAAAAACGCAAAATAGCTTATGTTGGTGCAGTTTTTTGCCTGAGTAGTGGGTGGGGATCCGGACCTACCTGCCAAATTTCAAAGCTGTAGGTCTTACAGTTTTTTCTCCACAACGCGTTTTAAGGCAGAATTAAAAAAAAAAATATATATATATATATATCAGCCGCGATTCCAACAGGGTTCAAGTGTTCCTGCGGCCCTAATAAAACATATTTCTATTCGCCAATAAGCAAATGTATAGAATATATACACAGATACACAGCAAGAAAACAATTATCATGCGGGAAAAACAATGAACCAGACGACATTTCTAATGGGAACTGGACTTTCTGCATGCCTTCCAGGAAGTTTAAAGTTATTCAAGGGTTTATGTTTGAAGGCAAAACACGAGTTCAGTTTGCATCAGGTTGGCAGCAGTAATTCAAAGAAATCTGTTCATGTGTTACATGAAATTAGGAAAATAGTCTTATGTCGCTTTGAAGATAAAAAAATATCAGAAACCCAATAAACCAGCACACACACAACATACACACACACACACAGAATAATCATCAGGCCAAAATCATATGTTGGAATATTAAGTTGAATTTGGATGAGGTCATAGTCTTAGCACATGCTACACGGATTACGTTCGCATGTGCGTTACAGATGTGTGTATGGAGACGGAAACCTCTGGATTGTCTGTCGTAGGACTCGGCGAGGAACTGTCTGATCTTGTCTGAAGGGATGGCGAAGGAGATGCCTGCGGTGACCTTTAGTGTGTTTATGCCGATCACCTCACCGTCCTGCATGGGGTGGAGGCTCAGGTCAGATCTTCAAAACACATCCCGCAAACACACAGAAAATGGAGGAAAAGCAAATGGGGAAATTCTTACCAGATTAACCAGGGGTCCACCTGAATTTCCAAACTGTTGGAAAGCAAACAAGGTTGGTACGGTTATATTCTATGAATCAATGGTATCTGTATTGTGTGTGTATTCTTAAACGACTGGGTACTAACATTAATGATGGCGTCCGTCTGGATGTAGTCCATGTCAGAGTTTCTCAGGCCCAGTTCCTTCCCTCCTCTCTGAGTGGTGCTGACGATCCCCGTGGTGACCGTGTTTTGGAGGGAAAACGGGCTGCCGATGGCAACCACGAACTCGCCCGGCCGGAGGTCCGCAGATCGGCCCAGCAACAGGACGGGAAGCTTGCTCTGTGGCACAGAGAAATGGCAGCAGGAGGAGGGTTCATGTTACTGAGGGCCGAAGTGATATGGGAAACAGGGACATTGGTGAACTCCCAAGGTGGCGAAAACAGCCATTTCTTCTGTCTACCTAGCGTTTGGTCCGGAGTCATATATACACAGTACACTGAGGAAGCTGAAATAAGCTATCGGGCTGAATGGTGTGACATTTAACATCACACGACAAGAAAACGTGCAGAGAAGACAGTATTCAAGGCAAAAAAAGTAGTGCGTGACAGCTTCAAATACAGAAAAACACAAGGCAATGTGCAGTGCGATGTGGTAAGTATGTAGTAGTCATGAAAGACTGTACCGCAACAGTATAAAACCAGAAAGAAACAACATAAAGCAGAGTAAAAACCAGGTAAAGTGTCAGATGAATGAGGTAGAGTACTTGGAGAAAAGAGACCTATTCTAACATCTTGGAAAACTGAAGACTGTTCCTGAAACCTTACGGCAACCTTTAGCAACCGCCGCGGAGAAAATGTCATGAAGTGCCTCCAAATGCATTTCCCCATTCCGTCCGGAACCATTTCTGGAATCTCCCCCGCCTCCCGAGGGAAAGGCCGGCAGACGAGTGTCGTGACAACAGAGACCTGTGTTTAGCCATGGCGTTGGTGTCCATTTTGTTTACTGGCAGCAAAAATAGAGCTCGCCAACAGACAGGTGGCGGGGGAAACAAGACTGATACGGACTGATGCGGACAGTAGAGCAATGCACACTCTAACATCCGTAGGTCACTACGAATTATGGGTCTGGCCAAACGGCCCGTTGACGTTATTGCGCCGTTTGAGCTAGTAAGTGTATAAACAGACTGCTTTTGCGCCCAACTGTCTTCGTCTGCTCACATAGAAGCGCTAATCTGATTATACCTTTCTGACGTAAACTGGTAACATCTCAAGTGCATTTCTGATTTCCTGGAGGCAACAGTCCTGACCTCCTTCTCATAAACCTGCGGTCCATAACAGAAAACTGATCTGTTGGTTGGCACCGTGACCCTGGCATGAACCGGACCTGAGTTGTCGAGGTAGGTTTATAAATAGAGCGGCATAAAGCGCACGACCACTGGTTTAGAAGTGGAAGGCACTCCGTATTCCTCTCTTCTTCCACCCAAGTGGGACACCAAAGAGGAATAGCATTAAGGTAGTGCTGCCAAACAGACACCGCTCCAAGGAAAACAACATAAAAATATGGGAAGTGGGGAACTGAGCAGCCAAACTTCACTTTTAGCAGTGGGTGGCCTGGCTGTAGGATACTGGCCTATGAACTAAGTGATCGTCTGTTTAAATCCAGCTCTAGGTTATAACCAGAACTACCACTGTTGGGCCCCTGAGCAAGACTCTCAACATCAAGTTGCTCCAGGTGGTCTCCCTCTGTAATTAGGAAGTCTTAAGAGGATGAGAGTGTCTGCTAAATGCTGTCAATGTAAATCTAAAAATGTTAATCGTTCCCATATTGTTTCATTCTCATGTCTTTTCTAAGTTGTAGGCAGTGTGGGGGTTTATGTCTCGTATGAGGAAGGACATATATGTGACCCTCCACGGCGAAACCAGTCGCTTGTCGCAACGGAGGTTTCCGAGAAAAGCAGCGTTTATGTTGCGTGGGGTAAAATTGTGGATTTTTTGTTTTTAGTGTTTTGAAACAGTGGAAGGTCTATACTGTACTGTTGTGAATAAATTTGGCTGAAAAACTTACCCTTTCCATCCTAAAAACGTGACTTTTCTTGAGGTGAGGATTCAATTCAGCAGAATGTTAAAAGTTTGTGTTTTGACCGCTCTACTTCAATATTCGCTAAATCCACTGATTGACTAAGCGTGAATGTTCTCAGAATCCATCTCCGTCTCCCGAGTTCAGTTAACCTAACGCGGGTAGGCTATCCGTGTGGCTGTGAATGCAGAGTAGGCTAGCGTAAATACCGCTTGTGCTTGGACCGCACCAAGCGTCTGTGAGTGCTACGGCGATAGTCAACTTCAAAGGCAGATTTCTCCGTTTCTCACTTGGTGCGACAGGAGAAACCCGACTCCTTTGAATGTTGATATCTCAGTCATATTTAGAGTCGCCAATTGACCTATATTACACGCCTTTGGTCTGTGGAAGGAGGAGCCCACGAGAATGCGGGGAGAGCTCCACGCAGAAAGACCCTATGGCCGACCCGGGGCTCGAACCCAGAACCTTCGCTAACCAATGCGCCGGCGTGCCGCCCCACCTCTAATGTATATACTGTATATACCCAATATCGGAACTGTTCTAAACTAAAGTTCACACCAAGCCTTCTTTCAATATTCATTCAATTTAGCCTTTTTATCTCCCTTTTATTGTTTTCATTTCTGATTAACTTTGAATTCACACAGGTGTCCAGGTCAATTTGACGTTTTGAAGTGCTGGGTCCCAGGACTCACCTATAGGGATGGGTTAAATGCAGAGGTCACATTTCGTTGTGGTTCGCTGTGTGCGGTGCTGCGGTGTGTTGATAATGACAAATAATCTCTCACTTTCAGCATCATAACAGCTATCACACTGAGCTCTACCGTAAAACATTGGGCCCCTGAACAAGACCCTTCATCCCATGTTGCTTCAGGCAGTCTAACCCTGTACTTAGGAAATGGAAGTCACTCTGGATAAGGGCGTCTGTTAATGTAAAAATTCAGATCTAAGGATTTAAGTATTCTAGTTGTTCTCAATCTCTATTCCCATGCAAGTGACATGTTTAAAATTCAAGGCTTTCACTTGCATTTCTTCAGCAGAACAGTACAACCACAGTGGCAAAAATCAGGGAAAAGATTTGTCTGCAGAGTTAAATGGAAAATAACAGATTGCTCCGAAAATGGTTTCTAGAAAAAGATGTGAACTGCACAGAAGTATTTCCTGTGTATCTCAGTTCGGTTGCTTTGGTTGAAGTTCGTAAGCCTATGAGAATGAGTAAAGAAAGCAAGTAAAGGTGATGAAGATTTATTTAGTTTTGCTATTACCGCTTAGCAGAGAAGTTACCACGTCCATCCAGCTTTGCCAGTGAATGATTCAACCCATCTGACTAATCGTGTGTATGATGGCAGGGATGTGCTAAGAGTCAATATTCACATCAGATTCCTTCAAGGAAAAGCGAAATTAGCAACACCGGGTCATCACCTTGTTACAGTCCTGGCAAACTGAGGTCACAATGCAAACCCTGTGGTTTCACCCCAAATCAAAGTTCGGCTCATGCTTAGTCGGCCATTTTGTGGCCGTGTTGAATTATTAGTCAGCCATTTTTCCAGCTGTGTGAAATAACTTTGCTCTTAGCATCTAGCCACGAAGCACCTTTTGCTTCACCACAGAGACGAGTCACTTCTCGTTTTTTCATGTCCTTCCCCTTAAGGTCGAAGACAAGCTCAGTAAATAATGGAGACGATAAATGAATGAATGAGCAAAGCCAGGAAAAACAACAACATCCTGGAATTTATGGATGATTAAGGCCTACAGGCTAAACACAGAGCAAGAAACTGCATGAAAAGTGGGAATTTCTTACCAACGTTACCAAAAAAAACAGCTTTATCAAGTCCTGGGAATATTTCATTCTGGCACTATACCACTTGTAACATAAGCAGGGAACAAAACACAATCACAATTCTGTACAACTAGCACTAACACCAAAGTGCCAAGTTCATACCCAAACTGCCAAAAAAACCCTTTCCATGTTGCACCTGAAGCAGCGGTTTCTTGAGGTCACCAGCCAACGCTATGATTCATGAGACAAGCAAACCTTCTCTGCTGTTTAACTACCTCCTCTAGCTGCTAGACAGCTGTTTAGTAATTAAACAGTCTGATGGTTATTATTAGTCACTGATCCTTATTAAATTATGTAAGGTCACGATTAGCTGATATTTGGAGCTATTCAGACTTTGAACATTAGTTTACCTAGCGTTCAGATCGTTAAACGTCTCGTCCTCTCAGAACATCAGTCGCTGCTCGTCTCGAATTACCGATACTCAAAAGAAGAGGACAAATTCGTCCAGATAGACCCGCCATAAACGCGCATGTATACATTCGGTCTTCCTGTAATTTCCTGTGGTTTTGCAAGAACGCATGCAGGCGGTCGGACTCTGTGCGAAACGCAGGATTTCTCAGCGTACGGCAAACAAGATTCCGAAGAAAAAGAAGACCAAAAGCTCATGTGAGAAGCATAGAGCTTCTTATTGATTTCCGATATCGATATCGATTTCCTTATTGAAGTCCCCTTTACCAACAGTTACCTAAGCGATGTAGCACACACATCACTGGAAAAAATGCCTTTTTAAAAATAAGAAAAAAATTACTATTTTGGGAAAAAAATACTTATTTCAAGCAAAATTATCTGCCAGTGCAGCAAGAAAATTGCACTTGCTAAGATTTCTTAAAACAAGAAAAAAAATACTCAAAGACTAAGCATACACAACTTAAATTAAGCAGAATATACTAGTTTTTTTCTCCAATTCTCTTGAAACAAGTAAAAATATACTTACAGTCTACCTGTTAACACAACTCCTTCACCAATGTAGGTTGTTTTAAGAAAAAACTGCTCAAAATTAGTTGTATGACCTAGGTAGGATAACTCAAGATACATTTTCTTGAAACAAGTCAAATAATCTAAACAATATTCAGTCTTACCAAGAAAATAAATCCAAAAAAATGGTGTAACAAGATTAAAATGCTGAATTCAAGTCAAATACACTTGTACAGATTTGTATTTTTTGCAGTGATGACGACAGGGCGGTGACGTTGGTGCGTAAATCGAGCTACCCCTCCCACTTCTGGGGATTTCTTATGCCATTCAAATCAGCCGTTAACACTGCAGACGTCCTGCTGTAAAATAACATTACTCCACCCATGTTCTCATGTTAAACTAATCCTGTCTGAATAGTTCTGTGCTGTGCAGTGGGCAGCTGACGGGCAGCCCACTGCCCCTTCACGGATGGGTCACTATTATCATTGCTATGGTGTGTTCACAATGACAAGTAATCACTCGCTTACAACCCTGATATACACTTAAAAAAAATACAAGGAGGGTGCATGGGACTTGAACAAAGATGATTACGAACTTGAAGGTGTTTTTGTCACCCTGCTGCCCTTTGCTCGCCCTCCGCCTTTTGTCCAGCTGGTCCATAAAATCCGACGTTACCCAGGTGCTCTGTTTATGACACTGCCTAGTGGGAATACCTCATCACCAAGAATGATAACATGGAAAATCCACAAAAAGGGAAACCTCTAATCAGACATACACACAATGATAAGACTCCCAAAAGAGAGAGAGTGTCTGACCGGGGGGGACGAGGAAAAAAGGAAAGAAAAGAATAATTATCTTCCTTCATCTAAAAAGTAAAAGCGCTTTTGAAGGCGACGAGTAACATTCTGGATGAACAAACACTACGAGTCCTTATACATCAAATCCAACTTTCTAGCAATGCAGCTGTTCCCTTTTCAGAAATGCAACAACTGAAGAAGAAACTAATTAAAAATACGCTGATTTTTTAAACCACAGCTAACCATCGCATATATTTTCAACATATCAGTGTTCTTCTGCTCTAATTCCAGACTTTTATCCGCTAATAGGTTCGTCTTCCTGGTGATTAAAATTTGGTTAGAAAATCTACACTCCTCAACAAGCTCTCATGCAGTGTACTACGAGTTTACTTATTATATACTAAAACTGAGGCAGTATACTTGAAATTTACTTTTTATATGTGACCCTCGACGGCAAAAGCAGTCGCTTGTCGCAAATGTTCAAAATTGAGTTATTATGTTTTCATAATAAATCAAGCTTCAAAATGATACCTATGTGGAATGAATGGGACGACATATGACTGAGATATCAACATTCAAAGGAGTCGGGTTTCTCCTGTCACGCCAAGTGAGAACGGAGAATTTGCCTTTGAAGTTACCTTCCATCGCCGTGAGCACTCACAGACGCTTGGTGCGGTCGTACATGTTGTTTGCATTTACGCTTAGCCACGCCATTCACAGCCACACGGATAGCCTACATTCTGCGAAGGCTTAACTGAACTCGGGAGACTTAAGATGGATTCCGGAGAAATATCTTCACTAGTCAACCAGTGGATTTACCGTAAATATTGAAGTAGAGCGGTCAAAACAGAAACTTTTAACATTCTGCTGGAATTGAATTCCTCACCTCAAGAAAGTCACGTTTTTAGTATGGAAAGGGTGTTTTTTCAGCTAAATTTATTCACAAATAGTACAGTATAGACTCTTCCAATTGCTTCGCAAAAACACTAAAAACTAAAAATTCAAACATTTTACCTACTTCCAAATATAAACGCCGTTTTTCTCGAAACCTCCGCTATGCATAAGCTTACTGGTTTTAAGCTGCGGAGGGTCACAAATAGCCTATATTTTATGTTAAGAATAGTACAGGAAGAGATTTAATTTATACTGATAGTATAAAGAAAAGTCTGATTAAAGTCTAAAAGTATACTTTGTAAACGTAAAATGTTCCTGCACCTCTAGTCCGAAGAAGCTTAAATTAGTATACTTTCTAGCACACTCACAGGGTACATGGTACATGGTCCGTAGTATAATTTGCTATACTTATACTTTCTACATACCTAATAAAATGAACGCCGGTTGCTACTACTTTTTGCTGGAGTGGAAGGTATGCTGGCTGCTCACAGTGAAACTCCCGAGACACTTACTAAAGTTTCCGGAAAGCTTCACAGGTCATCGTCATGCTCTTCTAAAAGTGTACAGGGTGAAGATGATCAAATCATAAATCATCAGATCATCTAAATCATAGACCATTTCTCGTGATGATATTCAAATAACTGAAGAAATCATGCCGAACGAACAGGATTCTGTCAGGTTAGTGAACACCAAAACCACTTCAGGGCCAGTTTCAATATTTATTAGGCAGTTAGAAGTAACGGTTCGAAGCAGACCTGGTGATAAGTTCCGGATCGGAAAAGGGCACGACCGAGGTACTGGAAGCATGAGCAGCAAACCCAAGCACTTGCTCCGGCGCCACAAAAAAGCTGGATGATCAAATGCAGAGGTCACATTTGTTATTTGGTTGATAACATAGTATGTAAAAGACGTGTGCTGATGTATTACGAAACGAGCCACTGTGGGTGAGATAAGAAAAATAAGATAAGAAAATCCCCAGAAGTGGGAGGGGTAGCTCGATTTACGCACCGACGTCACCGCCCTGTCGTCAGCGGGTGCATATTGGTTTAGGTAACTGTTGGTAAGGGGGACTTATTAGCAATAAGAAGCTCTGTGCTTCTCACAAGAGCTTTTGGTCTTCTTTTTCTTCGGAATCTTGTTTGCCGTACGCTGAGAAATCCTGAGTCCGACCGCCTGTACGCACGCTTGCAAAACCACAAGAAACTACAGGACCAAACGTGTACGTGCGCGTTTACGGCGGTTTCATTACCACGCGTCGTTGCCCAGACGCCATCAAACCACTGAGAAGCTCCCCCTCGTCCTCACGTGAAACTAATCTTAAAGTGAGTGATTACTTTGTCATTGTAAACACACCGCAGCACCACAACCAAATGTGACCTCTGCATTTAACCCATCCATGAAGGAGCAGCGGGCAGCTAATAAGGGCAGCGCCTGGGGACGGCACCTTGCTCACGAGTAACTTTACTGGCCTGATTCAACTCATGCACCTTTCTGATCACAGGGCGAATACCCTACTGTTACGCCACCAACTGCCCCCGTCCAGATAGTGCTTTAAAGTACGAGTTTGTTTAGTATAACTCTGTGAAGTACGTAGTACACGTTAACGGAGAGTAGGACTCGAACCCATGACCTCTTGGTCCACAGGCGAGTGTCCTTCCATCTTGGTAGCAGACGCTGAACGGATGTGCATTGGGGTTTCTAGCGCGTTTCTTCCTAAACGATTCAAGATTCGGGAAGGTGAAAAGCAGAAGCCAGTAGGCGGCTGCACCAATCACCAAGTGGACGGAGGAGGGGGAGCGGTGAGTCATTCAATATGGGGATATCAGCTGACAAATTGTTTCCAAATTGCACACGACAGATCAACGGCGAATACACCGCCACACACAAACACGTTTTGGTAAAGTTCTTCCTATGTTTGTGCAATGCTCACACTGTCCCCTTATATCGGCGTGACCTACCTTGCCCCGGACATTTTAAACGACCACATTAAAGCACGTTAAGGAAACTCTGCGTTTGCGCAACGGACCGGTCGGGCGGGAGGGAGAGAGAAGTCCAGATCGACAAAAATAAAAACGAAAAGAAGTGGCTTTTCCTTGGCACGTATCCGCACCAAGCAGTGCGGAGGACGGGAGGACGTGGGAGAATACATTTGCGGGGAGCAATTAGGGACGAGGGAGTGTGAAAGGGGATTCGTTCGCCCCGTCGGAATTCCGGGCTGGGAACGCTGAGCTGGGAATTGCGGGAAGTCGGATGGCACACAGACGAGACGCCACTCTGAGGTGGGTGCTTGAAGGGAGTGGCTGGGGACTTCTGCCACAAAGAGCTGGAAATGTGACACGAGGACGCAACGCTTCAATATATGACTGAGAGGCGCCAATTATTTTCTTCATTTTTACGGAACGATGAGAAAACGGAGAGACACCCAGAGAGAGAGGCCAAATGAGCTTGAGTCTGTTTTCGAGGAGCAGATGTGTGTGTGTGTGTATTTTCTTTCTCATCCACACACCAGGCCAAGCATCGAGTGAATCCTGGTTGCCTTTCACGCATGGATCCGGTTTTTACATGTGTGACCACATTCCCTTTCAACTCTCCTTCTTCTTCAGACCTTCTCTTCCTCTCTCTCTCTCTTCTCTCTCTCTCTCCCCAAGGCAGGGAAAGTGACTTTCCCTCTTCCCTGGGTCTGATGGTAGCTACAGTCTGACTAATGCGTTCCCCAGAGAGTAACATATAACCACAGAGACAGAGGGAGAGAGAGACTGAAATATCAGTTAAAAATGAAATGTTAGTAGAACAGGAAAAGTGTGTGACATCGTCAAGACTTTCTGAAGAATAATAATTCTGCAGAGAGAGAGAGGGAATGAAATATCAGTGAAAGTAAGAGCTGAAGTGTGTAATTGCAAAAAAATCTGTGTCAGAAAATAAGAAAAAGAAAAGGATAGTAAGAAAAAGGTTCAGAATCAAGCAAAAATATTCACAATATAGTGAGAAAATCTATCATGGAAGATCTCCAAAACAAGAAATAAAATCTTTCCCTTTTCCCATGTTTTTAGCTTTAATATTCTTAAAATAAGCAAAGTCGTCATGAAGTGGAGAGCATGAGAACTCCGTCCGCTCTTCACTTAAATTTCTTATTTCATTTTAAGTAGTTCTTATAATCGATACATTTTTCTTAATGAGATAATTGTAGCCAATGTTTCTTAAAATTAGATTATTTATCTTACACATACAAGTCTAGTCAAGTAAGTTATTCTCAAAATAAAATTAAAAAAACAAGATCTATTTTTCCTTTTTAAGATTTTCTGGCTTGTTAAGATCTAATTTTTCGCAGTGTGAGATCATCTCATTTGAAAGAGGAACAGAATGATACATCGAGAGGGAAGGGAAGGGAAGAGAGTAAATGTATGCAGAACAAAAAATAAAACCACAGCGACATTCTCGAAAAAAGAAGAGGGAGAAAGAGAGAGTTCCGTCCTTAGTTTCCTCCCTGGAGAATATATGCTATCCGCTCATGTGCTCCCTGCCTGGCTGGGTGGGAGTAGTCTGACAACACTGACCCACTTAGTTCCACACATATCATCCGCTCTAATACGTCTGGTACAGGACCACAGCCCTCAAGTTAGGACCACACACACACACACACACACACACACAGGATAATTTCACAATATTTGAACTTACTGTTTCTCTATAACTTTGAATGCGTTGTTGTGCCTCTACCATTTACAGCCTCTTTGTCTTACTTCGAGTGCCCATTGAACACACACACACACCCTTTGCCCACTCTTTCAAAAAGCTTCAACACTACTGCCAAGCTCACATGACTCAAATCCATAAAATGATAGCTCAGCAGATTCTCTCTCCTCTCCCGGTCTCAGTCTCCGCCGTTCCCCTTACACTGACCACAGTGTTGGGGAAGGTTACTTAAAAATGTATTCCACTACAGATTACAGAACACATGCCCAAAACAGTTTGTAACGTATTCCATATACTCAATGTGAGTACCGTATTCTGAATACTTTGGATTACTTAATATACTGTCATGCTTTTTACAACTACATGAATGTAGCAATCACATCTCGTAAAATTTCTTGTTTGTTTTTCACCAATTGGCTGTTAAGCCCAACTTCCCTGAATATTGGCCATATTTACTGTAGAGGAGCGAAGACGAATTTCGAAAGTAAGAGATGCATTCCTGTTCAAGTAATTGCTGGTTCTACAGTTGTTCGGGTCCATTATTGTGTAACTGACGCCACCAACATTAACAGGACGCTGACATTAGAGTTTCCTTATTATGCGGTTTTGTTTTGGGCTTCCGGCAATACGTGGAATTACCAAAATTAGAGAGGGGATAGAGAGGGGATAGAGAGTGGACAGCCTAACATATGAAACAGGAAAAGACCGCCGTGAAATCCATTTATTTCAACAAAGTAACTGTATTCTAATCATCACCTATTTAAATCGTAACTGTAACGAATATATATCAGATTTTGTATTCAAATGAACGCCGCTATATGTATTCCGTTACATTCCCCAACACTGCACTCGACTCACTTCACTAATGCAAAGGAAGACTTCGAATGCCGTCACGTTCATACACAAAGAGCACAGCAGACGTACAGCGATGCAGCAAACCCCGGTACAACGTGGATTCAGACACGCCCACAGTAAGCAGCGTTTTCAATGTGTTTTCAGATAAGACAGTGTGTGTGAGAGAGAGAGAGAGAGAGAGAGAGAGAGAAGGAGAGAGTGGGAGGAGGAAGCCGAGGTAACTATCAGAAATTCTCAGCAAAGCTGGTGGGTGTTCATCTGAAAACAGAAATGAGATGCATATGGAGCAGTGTGGCGAGTGTGTGTGTGTGTGTGTTCACATATTAAACAACAACGAAGTCATACCATACTTCCCTTTATAAGGAAGGCAGGACATGTGCATATGGGTTTCTATTTAGTAAAACTAAGCCAACCTCATTTTGCCCCATTATCTCTCCAAACATTATGCAGCAACGCAGAATGCCAAAAATGCTAAATATCGTGCCAAGGACCCAAGCAGCAATTTTTTCTCTCGTCCGGTTAACGGTTTGGACCTCTGGAACTTTCTGGCGTACCGCTAACGCATTTATGCGTATTTATTCCAGTTGATTTGAGCGAGTTGTTGGCCCGATTTGTCCAACAGTGTAGAGATTTCATCCCAACGCTAACAGGTCGATGCACCGCACTGTCGCTTGCTTCGCCTTACCGGAGATCGATCTTTGCGAGAGCGAGCGTCGCCGCCCACGCCTTTTGGATCTGGCGGCTGCGACGATGCTCCGCTCTTCAGCTCCACCTTCACTGTTCTTACGCGGCTACCACGGGCGCTGGTCACGGCGAGGCCACAAGGTCTCGACACGGCGAAGCTCAATCACACACGCCATCTCCCGCTTTTGAGTACAATTATCTTAAGAAACGACAGAGAGAGAGAGAGAGAGAGAGAGAGGCGTTAAGAGACAAATATTGTAATATTTCAGATGGAAGCAGGTAGTACAATAATCGCTTATAGCATATGATGCTACTGAATTGTGTTCTGAGTCCGTATACAGCCTGAAGGTGTATGAAATAGGTTCGCACGATAATATCAGAATCATATCGGAATCGGACGATAATTACCATTTTTTAACGCCATCAGCTTCGACTGATATGGATTTGCCCAATATTTTCCTCAGACATTTTATGATGCTATTGTATGTCGGAAAGGTAGCGCTTGTGCCAGATATGTCCAAAAGCCTGAAGTTGGATTTATAATGCACGTTTCTGCCTTTTTCAGTAAAATGTGACCCGATCCGTCAGAACGTTGAAGTTGCCGACATAAGGAAAACATCACAAAATATCGATTTTTCTTATTCGAGACCAGATTAATTTTGAAGACCTTTTCTTTCATATAAGACCAAAAGAAAAATCGATATTTGTGATGTCGGTTAACATAACGTCAGATCTAACAACAGAACGCACTTCCGACCTTATTACGCAGATCGTCACAAATGTATTAGGTTATTTTGTGCCAAAATTCCGAGCACACAGTGGAGCGTTCGCAAGCGAAACCTCTTGTCTTTTCACGCTCAACTGTGCCTGCACGCGGCAAAAAAGCGCGTGTTTGCGTCACCTAGAATGCATCTCAGGAAATGGCGAGGGTTGCAGCTAACGGCTACGGTTAAAGTAGTGCACATGATGTGTCACACGCAGCCTATTTGATTTTGCACATCACACTTGTGCAATTACGCCGGAAAATGTGCGCTGCTCGGTGACTTCACAATACGCTGCTTGACTCGGCCAATAATTCCCATATCGTGCGTCCGTGGTAGGAGCAGCAGCTGAGACACACGCCAACGCACGGAAGGACGGGTACAAATGTGACTTGCAAAGTAACAGCCACGCCGAAGTTTAGGGACAAATATCTGAGAGCTTGAAGTGATGGTTTGTCACATCTGCATCAAGATGAAACGTTGAGTTGTTTGAAGAAAACATTATAACGTCAATATCTGGTCAAACGCTTTCGCCTCCTCTGCTGTTGTAAGTTACGCACGCTAGTGCATGGCAAAAGTCACACACACACACACACAAACATAAACACAAAGATTGCCTCATTTCTATGTAGAGTTCATTGATGTAAACTAAGGTGCTGAAGTATCTTCTCAATTGATGACACTTCAGCAATGAAGTTGTATTTGTACCTGAGGCTGTTTGGGTTTTCGTGGGCTACAGAGGAGACTGAAACGGGGACAGGAAACATCCAGGAAAAACACATGAGAACAAACCACAAAAAATATTACATCACTTTTGCAGGAAATGATCCAAACTATCCAACTAGTATTTAGGCCAAAAAAAAAGAAGAGTGTTCAATATAAATACACACATGGGATGTTGGTACAGTCATCCGCGACACACACACACACACAAAAACACACACACGCAGTTCCCTATTGGACATGTCTGAAATGTTGACTCTGGTCCTCTGTGTACTTCCATTGATAGCAAAAGTGAGAGGTTCTTTTTGTTTTTTTCTAATAAACCTAACACAGAAGACACACCAAAGGCCTGGCTATAAACATTCCTCAGAAATAAAGAGTGCAGAAAAACACATTATTTTCTCCCCGTTTTTTCCAAAGCTTAGCGCCAGTTTTTGGTGGAGCTACACACACACACAAACGTTGATCCTTCGGGGTCTTCTGGACGTGTTCACGGCAGGTGTGATGTATTCAGGCCTGCACACTGCAATTTGATGTAAAGGGCGATTCAGCCCCTCAGCGACGTCAACGCCATACAATTATAGCGGGATGAGGAGAGAAAGCCTTTTTATGTTAGAGGTGCCTGCTGGACCGACGCTACGGTGCAACATTTCACCTGAAACGAAAAGGGAATTACAGTATTCAAGACACAACTCGATGAAGACATGAGTCGAGATTGTACATCACGCTCAAGGCTTGGTGAAAATGACATGGAGGAGAAATAATACAACTGGCACATTTCGTATATTCAAGTGATAAGGCAAGTGCCGATAAACCCAGGTATTGAGGTGCCAAGTAATCCCGCAACATGGTGCGTTTAGCGCGATAAAACATCGAATGTGTCCAACACTTTAACTAATGCTAAACGCACTTGAAGGTTTTGAAGAAATAACTAAGGGAAATTGTATCATGAAATCAAAATATTATCCTGCCTCGAATGTCTCAGCCCAGGATTTCTCATTTCTCTCTCCTGATTGGCTTGGGTTTATCTTTGTCTTTTCGTTTATGGTATTCCATATGTTTTAGTTTTGTATTCTTTTGTACATGTTACTGCTCTCCTTAGATTCATATTCCTCGTTCACAGTGGATTTTGACGTAATACCTTTTTGTTATCATAATCTGCGACAAGCGCCGCAACTGCAGCTCTTTTTTCTTCCTTTTCCAGGGTATTATTGGTAATGAAAGGTTTTATATTACATTTGTATTCACGCAGCTTCTTTTTACAACGCTGCACTAGAGGTGGAAGGATATATCGATTTTATCGACACCTCAATTCTACAGTTCAGGAATTATGTTTTATGAAAATCGACTTTGCCATTTATTTACACGCTGGCGCCTAAACGAACTAATGACGATCGCTCTACATCGGAAAATTAGCGACCCAAACCCAGTAGATTCACATGGCAAAACAGTACAAAACAAGAGCTTAAAATGAAAATTTAGCAACGTGACAGCACTCGAACAATTAAGAATCGAAGGTTAAATGTGACCCCCTCACCCATATAATTAGACACTTTTTAGGGTGAATAAATATGATTATAATATAAAACACGGAATTCATAGAAGAATAAAACATGGAAAAACGAATTCAGGAAAAGTAACAAACGAATTCAGTGAGCTAAAATGAAATCTGATTTATTAGGGTCTTGATATATTGCAAAATATTGACAGTCACATACTGTGAAAAGCCGTATCTCACACATGCCAAAAAGCTTTTTAATCTGGCATGCTTTCCATTTCAAATATTTTTTCAATTTGACTTGTTACAATTGTATAATGAAACACGTCAAAGAATCTGGTAGAAAGAGTTGGAGAGTCAGATATTTCGCCTCAACTGACGTGGTTTTGAAACCATTTTATTTGCTAATTGGTAGTTTGATTTGGAGTAGGAGGAGAAATCGATTAAAATCAGAAAATCGATTCATTGCAGCAATCGAGATTTTAGTTTTGTATTATATCGCCCAGCCTCACGCCTGCACAATCTGTTATGTCAACGAAGAAATAGTAGCTATGGATACTGCAGGGTATGTCCAGTTCTCGTCCTGAGGCCATATTCGACGTTTCACTCTTGGACTTCAGAACATTGACACTTCGCCTTGAGGTAAAAGCTCATCAGAATTGAATCACCAGCTAGGGATGGAAATCCTCCAGGATATTGGCCTCCAGACCGACCGGACTAAAGTGCATATTCTCACCGACATATAAACCGTTTCCGCACATTGTTGCCTTTACCGTTCCATGAATCATAAGTGATTATCCGTCACAGAACAATACAGCACAGGTTAGTACCGTCAAGTGTATAGTTTTGGGATGGCACCTTGCTCACGAGCACTTCAGTGGATCTGGATTGGTCCAGGATTGGACGGGCGACCTCGTCACATCGCCAAGTCTCTATCACGCCACAACTCAGAAATCGAGTAGGAATATGGAAATATAAAAGTCTAGGTAGGACATTTTTGAATTCTTTTCTGGAAACCATAGAGTATGCGAAATAAGAGTCTCAAAATGTTCAGCTGAAAGGGGAGGACTATTTATGGTCATTGTGAACACACCTCACACAGAAAAGGACTGCCAAACATTTGACCAATCCGCGAAGGAGAACTGTACCACGCGCGAAATCAGAGCAGCAGCTTAAGATCGTACCTTGCTCATGAGTACCTCAGTGGTACTTTTACCGGTCCTGGATTCGAACTTCGGCGACTTACGATTACAGTGTTTGAAAGCGCCTTGTTAACCGTTACGCATTTCAATCCTGCCAAATCGTATTACTTTTAACGAAAACACGATGTATGTGAGTGGCTTCATCGGATGGGTTGAGTCATGTGACAATACACGGTATGTTTTTAAAGGCTCAGTACGTCATTCATTTTATATTTCATTTCAAATATACAAATATTGTTACTTTCAAACCAGATGTCATGACGGTGGCAGTTGTATAACAGCATTTGGGCAGAAGTTAGGTCTCTGGGCATTGTGTATAAAGGCGAGTGTTAGGTGTTTAACCTTATCCGCAGCAGGTTTTTGGCACTGTCCACATATTTTGGATATTTCAGACATTTGAGACTGTCCATCTGCTTACATACCTGATGGAATACCCACAGGAAGGAGAGAACCACAGGACCTCGGGCTAAAACCACATCCATAGCGTGGTTGACCTCAGCCCGGCCAGTGCTATTCTTTAGCAAATTACAGGTCCCAACTGCCTCGGGCTTGTCCACAAAAGAGGAAACCATAACCTGTCCTCTCATTAGTCCTCATGTCCACTTGGAGATTTGTTGCAGTTTTATGCAAATGGAAAGATCTGCAGTCACAGTAACTGTTAAAAACACAAAAAACTCCACACCAATGAAGTGCTAACTGATTTATAAAAGAAGGGACGGAGGGTCAAAGCTGTTGTAAACTCTGTCAAAGAGAACATAAAAAAGACATGTTATTTTCTCTCTGAAACACTCAGCCGCTTTTTATTACACAATGTGATTGGGTATAACAAAATTTCTTCAAAAAAGTATCACAGAAAAGTCGTTTTGAGGTTGCATCAGATTTTTCATGCTGACTCTAGTGAAGATGACGGAACTTTTAATTACGTTGCACGACACGTATTTCAAATTTTAGAAACCGTGCCAGCATTAAGATTTTAATAGTGTAGTGCCCCAAAAACACAGTTGAATAATTACGAATAAAACTATCAAACGACGGCGCAGAAAAAATAGCGGCGATATACGACTTCATCCAGCTTTTTCCGTCAATTTGACCAATTTCGTTGTGGTGCCCCTTTACCACTGCTGCCATGTGGATGGATCATAATACCAGTAAAGACAGGGATTCTGACCATGTGAGGCTATTTAAAAACCAAGAGGACGAGGTATCATGAGTGCACTGTCTCTCGTTATTCCATCAGGGCTTCGACGTCAGTAAAACGATGATGGACTGAACTGAATCTGGCAACCGCACCAGGCGGTTGTCACAAGCTGAGCCAAGTTTAACTTCTCTTCAAAACATATTATAGGTTAAACTCACCCAGGACTATATTATTAGGTGTGTGATGTGGTTAAACGCTTAAAAATGCAGAAGGACAAGTACTCAACCGTCCTAAACTCTGTCTGACACCAGCAATGGCTTTCCACTGTTGGACTCACTTTAACGGTGCAAACCAAGTTACCAGAGATTGATTTTGCACTCATCTCAAATCATTTTCTAACCCAAGTGCCTGAGAGGAAAAAAACAGACTTTTTGGTGACATCATGTCAAGATGGACGCCTTCCAAACCAACTTTGCGCCAGCTTCAAATGCTCCCGCTAGAATAAACAAATAAATGATGTCATTTCAGGAGGACCAAGATCTTCACAGATGCTGGTGTGCAATTTTCTGACCAACGGTAACTTATTTTGCCCAACACAATGAAGCGTAGGAGCTTAAGAATATGCTCCATCCTAAGCAAAAACATTAAACAACTCCAGCTGTGTATTTTTAAGAAAGACAATGCCAGATAAGAACATGTGGTGGGAATGAAGGCACTGATTTCAGTTTCTTTGCTTTCAGAGATCTAAAGCCGACGTGTAGGCTGAGGTAACGTTTTTATAATCAGTTGAGAAGATCTGAAAATGTTGAGTATGCGTTCTTTTTCCCTTTCTTAGTTCTACTACTACAAGACCTATCTTCGCTTAACTAATTAACTTAAATCCCTAAAATTCTGGGTTCATACTATGCTCGAATATAGAGGGTAAGTGTCTCCTGGTGGATTTGGCAAAGAGGGTCTATGAGCAAGAGTAGAATCATAAAACATGGCTGTTTAAAAGAGGTTCTTTTTAGTTTGGCAACACAATGTACAAAGATGTGTTAAAATATACAGAGGACAAGTTAGGTAGCATAACGGTAAGCCGCAGCTCGCCACATGATCGAAGTCACAGTGCTTAACCCCGACCGTAAAGATACAAAATGAGCTACTCGTTAGTTATAAAGCAGTATTGATGGTCCCAACTGGCTTTATTTTCTGATAAGTATAAGCGCTTTTGGAAAGTATCAGCCAAGCAATGTTAATCTGAGATATAGGACTTCCACGACAAAAAAAACCAGTCGCTGGTCGCGAAATTTTCAAAAATTGAGTTATGAAAGGGCATAAATCAAGCTTCAAAACGATACCTATATGGAATGAATGGGACGACATATGACTGAGATATCAACATTCAAAGGAGTCGGGTTTCTCCTGTCACGCCAAGTGAGAAACGGAGAAATCTGCCTTTGAAGTTGACTATCGCCGTAGCACTCACAGACGCTTGGTGCGGTCGCGGCTATGTTTGTATTTACGGTAGCCTACGCTGCATTCACAGCCACACGGATAGCCTACCTGCGTTAGGTTAACTGAACTCGGGAGACGGAGATGGATTCCGGAGAAATATCTTCACGCTGGTCAACCAGTGGATTTACCGTAAATATTGAAGTAGAGCGGTCAAAACACAAACTTTTAACATTCTGCTGGAATTGAATTCCTCACCTCAAGAAAGTCACGTTTTTAGGATGGAAAGGGTAAGATTTTTTTTATTTACAACAGTACAGTATAGACCTTCAACTGTTTCAAAACACTAAAAACAAAAAATCCAAATTTTTACCCCACGCAACATAAACGCTCGTTTTTCTCGGAAACCTCCGTTGCAACAAGCGACTGGTTTTGCCGTGCAGAGTCACATATATGTATTAAAGCCCAATTATCGCGATATTAACTAATCACACTGCAAAAAATGCCTTTTTAAAAATAAGAAAAAATGTACTATTTTTAGGAAAAAAATACTTATTTCAAGCTAAATTATCTGCCAGTGCAGCAAGAAAATTGCACTTGCTAAGACTTCTTAAAACAAGATAAATTTTTTTGAAACAAGTTAAATAATCTAAACAATATTCAGTCTTACCAAGAAAATAAATCCAATAAATGGCATAACAAGATTAAAATGCTGAATTCAAGTCAATTACACTTGTACAGATTTTATTTTTTGCAGTGCACTACTGTGGCTTCACTGCCGTCTCTTCTCTCTGTGCCGTTTGCTGTCGACTCACTGCTTCAGTTAATGTCCCGCCCACAACGGTCTCTGATTGGCTACATGTCACACGAGTAGTAGCCAATCAACGCTGAAGCCTTGTTATCACTTTGTCAAGTTATCAAGTTGTCATGAATTTCTTAACTCGTAGTGGAGATCATGAGAACCTTTCCGTTCTCTTAATTAAATTTCTTACTTCATTTTAAGAAGTTCTTATAATCAGTAAATTTTTCTTAATAAGATAATTGTAGCCAGTGTTTCTTAAAATTAGATTATTTATCTTACACATACAAGTCTAGTCAAGTAAGTTATTCTTAAAATTTAAAAAACAAGATCTATTTTTTCTTTTTAAGATTTTCTGGCTTGTTAAGATTTCATTTTTTGCAGTGTACTAGAGTGAGACTAAACATCAGTTAAATATCACACATCTTAAATATCAGGTTTTTGTGACTTTCTGGTCAAAATGATCAGCGAATCAGTGCATTAACACGAACCAGAGCCAGTTCCAAGTCTCAAAGTGACCAGTGCAGATCAGGTCACGTCTGAAATGCTGGGTTCATGAAAACCTGCAGGTCTGATTAGCCCGATCACATAAACATTCACATGGCTCCAAGCTGAACAAAACCATATGTCTCAACTGTCACACACACACACAGACACACACAGTTGACTGGGTATCTAATTTTCCAGACGGAAGCTGTTCTTCCACATGCAGAGAGTGGAAACACAACCACACACACACACATACATATACACACATTTCTGTCATCTCTCTGTTACATGCTGTCTCAACTCACATTCAAATTCATCGCTCTCTCCACACACACACACACACACACACACAGCATGGCTTATCACCACGGGATCAGGCAGACAGTGTTTAGAGAATGGTTGTGTGTGGATCTAACAGCAGGATGTGAACAGGGATTCCACGCAGTTACAGTCAGAAAGGGAAGAGACGGAAGGATAGAAAAAGCTGGGTATGGAGACGCAGAGAGAGAGAGAGCGAGAGAGGAGCACAGAGTGGTGGAACGATGGAACGGAAATGCACAATGAGCGGACAGATGCCATGGAAAAAAACTAAATTTTGGCATTAAAGGGCAGCATATAATTTGAGAGGAGAGGGAAGTCGCCTCTGATTTAATAGTGAAGGAGGCAATTAAATATTGTACAAAACAGCGTTATTAAGGGCCAGCCTTTAAAAAGTGGTCAGAAAACCGGTCAAAACAAAGAATTAAGCGTTACACTTAAAAACTGTATTCAAACCCAAACACTAAAGTAAAATAAGTGGACAGAATCCAAACTGACCTACCAGCTTCCTGGAAGCACGTCTATACAATTTTAAGGCCATATATAATACTGGGAAGAGAGAAGTTACTGTTAAATTGTTTACTTGTATTGATAACTTATATGTTACTGCTTGGGCACTTGGGTTCTGATTAGATCCAATGTCAATTGTCAGATTCAATCTACACAAAAGAAAACTCTACAGAAAAACGTCTGAAAAAGCACGTAATGGATAAAACGCGTCCTACGTTATTCAACAAAAATGACCTAATGCTCCTTTTGCTTATCATGGCTGCACTACCAAACTGCCTAAAACGGGGGAACAACTTTAACTCACACATCTATTCCCGTCTGGAATGACTGGCATTCTCGTAAAAAAAAAAAAAAAAAAAAGGGTGCCATTTGATCTTCAAATTCAACCCCAAATTAAAGCTGGGTGAGGGAGGCAGAGCTACGGTTTGCCAACGAGACGGGGGAGAAACCTTTTTTTCGCAGCTATTATTAGACGACACCTGCATGCCAACAAGGAATTTGGGAGCCAGAAGACAGACTCTAATCTCATCAAAACCACAAATATAATCCCTGGAGTTTGTTAAGTGTTGCTGGAAGCCACACACAAACACACACATACACACCCCTCATTACTGCTGTGGAAGCAGAACATCTAAAGCTAACAGTTATTTGAAGAGTGAAAGAGCTTTCTTCAATGCTCAAATGTCTTTCTACTCCATTGTTGGTGCACGTCTTTCTCTCTCTTCCTCAACTGGACGTAAGTCCTTATCCTCAACTGTGCCGCCTGGGCAAATACTTGAAAAATAAAAATGCAAAGCTGAAAAAATAATTGCAGGCAAGACTGTGACATTAAATCTCAGGCATGTGTGGTGGTTCATTTACAACAGCTGCTTTATAGTTGCGATTACTTTAACAGTCCACGGACATTCACTTATTGTAGCATAAAAAAGGCATTTAAATCTTAAATTAAATTAAATCAGACATTTAATAGAGAGGTGGTTTATTGACAGTTAAGGTTTGGGATGGAAGTAGGGCTGGGCAATGTGGCCTAAAAACAACATCACAATATTTGTAAGCTATACACGACACATGTCTCGATATCTTGAAATTTCCTCCAAATCACAGTATAAATGCATCATTTATTGGTTGTTATTTATCAGCTAAAATATGAACATTGTCTGTATTAAAGGGGAAGATTAGACTCAACTGTAGCATTTTTGTGAGTGATGGCGTCCCACAGCGCGTCTGCATCGAATGTCATTTATACGTTTTTACTTCTGTTTTTGCGCACAGAATAATGCTACATTCACACCTAGAGGTACTAAAGCTGTAAAATCGTTGAAAACACTCAAAAAGCATCGCTGTCAAAATATTTTTGTGGGGTCTTGTCACCCATGTTGCTCATGACGTCATTCGAACGTTTGATTTTGCATAAAGTAGCCGCACGCTTGTAGTGTGACAGCAAGCTGTGCTGTGCTGTGGTGTTGTTGCTGTTTCCCAGCCCAAAGAAACTATATCAAGTACTCAAATACAAGAGGCTCGGACAAGCAGAGGCTAATCTGTCAAATTACAGCCAAGAACAGAATTACGTAAATGACAAAGTTTTGTAGTTTTGCTAAATTTGAAAAATATATTTTGCAATAATAATTCAGTATGCAAATGTAGCATTGTACTCAGACACTTCATCCCACACTCCTGCTTTCTTGTAACGATCTCTGAGGCCGATCTATTGTGGGATCGTACAAGACATGGTGCCCTGATCACCGCGATCAGCTTTTCATGTATCATTACGATCGGAACAAAATCACGGAAGGAACCAAATGAGCTGGGATACTCGCCAACGAAGAACCTCTACATTCCGCTTGGTTGCTGGTGGTTTACAGCCGAGGCGTGTGACTAATTTTCATAAAGTTAAGCTGTCTTCAACTTTTTTTGTCGCTCTTATCGCCCTTGTTGTTTTTGTCAAAAGAAAGTCAATTACTTCTGCCTTTTTTACAGCTTCAGTAGCTCTTGGTATGAACACAGCATAACAGAACCAGTGCTGTTTTGCTTCGGAACCAAGTTGTTGGCTTCCATCTCCAATTACTGTCCCTGAAATGGAGTGGATTTTCACTTCTCTCTCTGCACACTTGCTTCCCTCCGCCTCCGCTAAAAAACGCACATGCGCCAGGAGAGCATTCTAGATGGGCGGGGGAATGAGCTGTCCGCTTTGAGAGGGCAGAGAAGCCAAACTCGAAAGCGAAGTACGTGCTGTCCGCTTAACATTAGCCCAGATATATCGTGTATACTTGTTATATCGCCCTTGGTGGATGCGTAAAAAGGTGACTACTATGTAAATTTATGTAATAATGTCACAGGTGAGTCAATATTCATTAAAATTACTTTTCATATGATCTGGTTTCTGATATTAAATACCCAAACCGAGAGAAAAATCTACTGTTCAATTTGACATTCAGTTAGGGACCAAAGAGAAAAGGAGAAAGAGACAGATACAACATGAGCGCCAAAGAGAGAGATAGAGAGAGAGGTGAAATATGTGCTTCATCAGCGTTTAGTGCGGTCATTCTGGCCACTGGGCAATTGACTGCAGGAATCCAGTGTTACAGACAAACCCCACCACAGACAGTACAAAGATCTGGCAGAGCAAACACATGGATACACACACACATACACACACACACACACACACACACACACACATTTTAACAACTTATTAATAAGCTTACAGTTAATGAAAACCATATATTTAAAAATACACACACAAAACACTGTCCAGCTCAGTTTTACGAGCAAAAGGTTGAGGTCCATAACTTCTACAAGGTTATCCAAAAGTCTCTTCCTCTCTCACACACATCTCGCACATAAACGGACCCAAAAAAATAAAAACAGCTTGAAATCTCAAACCCAACAATCATAAACTTGTACACACAGTTGTATTTTCTCACACACACACACACACACTGTTGTCAGAGTAATGGCTCCCTCAGAGAGATGAGAAAGGCGACATAAAATCAACACTAAAAAGTGATGCTTTAGACCATTTGTCAAATAATTGCATGAAAAACAACTTGTCTCCACACACGTAGCATGTCATATACTGCTGCAAACAGCATTTTTTGCTAAACTTTGGTGGAAAGCATCACTATTTTAGTGCTGATTTCATTTCAAGCCACTCTAATCCTGCTCACAGTCAACTCACAGACCTATAAGGCGGTTATGGTTGTCGGATCTGCCCTTAATCTAAAGTCAAACGGGAATAGCTGAACCAGATGAATATGACATCATGGCTGGCGCTGTGAAGCACGCTTTCTGTAGGCTAAAGGAACCCCCGGGACCGCTCACAGCCTGGCACAGCCACTAGGGTCAACATGACTGGCATCAACATGGGCGTTAGAGTCATTAATGCTAAATACACACTAGGGCTGGGTATCGTTGCTGATTTCCTGAACCGATTCGATTCCGATTCACAAGGTCATGATCCGATTCAATTCTCGATTCGATTCGATATGGATTTATTTAGAGATTTCTTTGCGTCAATACTAGTTTTGCTTGGTTATAAAATAACTTGTTTTAAAACCGAAGTGTTTAGGCCTTTAGGCCAGACGGTGATTTGAGCAGAGCAGCTTCAGCCATGGCTCTATCTGGTTTGGGTTTTGCCGGTCTCACGTTTTTATAGCTCTCCTTGCGCGGTCGCGAGAAGTAGTGCATAGCCGCAGGAAAAGATCGATCCGGGAATTTTTGAATCGATATCGTATTTTTCGAACGAGAATCGATATTGATCGGTGAATCGATTTTTTCAACCCAGCCCGAATACACACACACACATTAAATATGGGCTTAAAGGTACTCCCATTAATGCTGACAAATTTGTCCAGACACTCTTTATGTCATGTTGACCACGCCAGGTTCTACATAATAGGCCTTTTTTTGCTTACTGAGCTTTACATTATTTTAGGGTTGGGTTTAACAAATTCTTGTTCCATGAAGTAGCTACAGATGAATGAGAAACATAAGGTAATTAAAGATATTAAACAAATGTGTGTGTGGGTGTGTAACATACACATAGCTGGAGTGTGATGTCATTGGCCGCCTTCCTGCAGTTATGGGCCTCGTAGGTGAGGCTGCTGTTGACAGCTTGAGTGATTTTTGCTGAGAGAGTCTGAGAACTTAAGGACCTTTTGCTGAATGTTATTTATTGCAGAAAGCCTCATTTTTAACATCTCCCAGAGTTCAACGCTCAGTCAGGAAAAGGCCTCACGCTGTTATGGCTGCACTTGCACTGTATGTAATAAACGCTTATTAACATAGAACATAGTAAATGGCAAATAACAGGAACTTTAACAAGGACCATGGTACATGGAAGCTAATAGGAAATGTTTAACTGTTTGTACTTATAGGGATCATTGTAAAACGGACGGTGGTAAATGGTAAGAAACAGGGAATGGGGGAAGCATTTATGGTGTGTACACCTCTTCTGTTGCCCCCCCAGTGATGCCTTTACAAGTCCGGGATTGGAACCAGTGACCTTCTAATTCCAGGGACCAACTGCCCATCGTGTCTGTAACCAAGACGTGCAGCAGTGTGTGTTCTTCCATATGAGGTATAAAACTCGATTAGACAGTTAAAAGTGTAGACTAATAACCCAGTAATTACGGAATTATGGAACTATCATTAAAAAAAAAAGAATTCTGTTCCATTCAGGCTGCTTTTCATTATAGAGACTATATTGGCTTAAAATGTGCTACTGCACTGGCTTTTAGGTATTTTACTGAGTCAAAATGAAGTTAGCAAATGGAAAACTGTGTTCTGCAAAGGGGTCAGTCTTATTAGCAACTGGAATCTGGAAGCGCCATTAGCCATAGCTATATTTTGTGCGGCAACTATGCAACTGACTGCTCTTATCAGAAAATGGTGCAAAGAAAACACAGTCAAACAGGCGCATTGTTTCACATATGATGATGGACTATGAGTAATGCACAAGGAGGTGGAGACATCGCATAAACGTCAGCTGGTCTAACTGGACGCACACACACACACACACACACACACACTTTTACACACAAATACCCTACATCATTATGGTTAACAGCGAAACAGATTAACAAAGTTACTTAATGTAATGCTTTCACTTAAACACAAATACATCTAACCACCTAAACATTGCTTCCAAACTATAAACACAAGCAAAATTTCCTTTAGATTCAAAACTAATGCAAATTTTTGGTTTAAACATGGCAACATGACAGATAACTTTAACACTGGTGCTAACATTTAATCCCCTATGACAAGAAAGAAAGAAGTTTTCATCTTTGCATAATGATAGGGACCTAAAAAAGAATATGGAAACACACCTCACATCTTAGTGAGGGCCCTCCATTGACCCAAATATTTATTCAATCTAAATCAATCTACTTAGCCTAAATAAAACTAAGCCACACTTAACCTTAACATTAACCTCTGTAACAGGACAGGTCTTCACAAATCATCTCAATACTTGTACCCACGCGCAAACACACACATTTAACTGTGTTGCAGTCAGGATGCCAGCGAACCAAAGAATGCCAGTAAACTGTAAATGGTACATTCGCAAACTTAAATGTAAAACTGCATCACAAGACACAAACAACCACACACAGTCGCATCTTTCTGTCTTTCCAGGGGACCTCAAATGACTTCCATAATTACATTATATTATGTGTAAATATAATACTATAACTCACCCTAACCTAGTACAACCTAACTAGTACATTGGCGACTTTTGAGTGCAATCCAAACCCAAATGTCTCTCTCTCTCTCCCTCTCTCTTACACACACACACACACACACACACACTCACACACACACACGGTCTTATATTACTATCTTTGTGAGGTCTTTCCATAGACTCCCATAGTGACTAAAGTACATAATTTTACAGCTACACCTAATCCTAATCCTAACCTTAACCTCAGTAACCAAAAGCACATCTTTTACCTCTTTTAGTTTCTCAAATAGAACAAGCACATTTTCTATAAAGTCATTTCTCCTCATGGGGACCTCGCAAATGTCCCCACAAAGCCCCAAAAAACACACATAAATACATGAACACACACACACACGCACACACACACACACACACACACACACACACACACACACACACCCACGCCCCTCACCTTTGCCGCACGCGCCTCGCTGGATGAACAACACGGGCGGCTGCAGCAGCTTCTGCGCGCGGCTGCTGACCCGCTTGAGCTCGCAGATGTTTCGGTAAGACACTCCGTCACTGCCGCACACCGGCTCGCCGTTCTGGCACGCGCACACCCCGCTCTTCCCGCGGCGCCGCACGGTCGCGCTGTGCGCCACGCCACCGCTAACCGAGCACTCCAAGCCCTCGGCGCACACCGGGTCGCCGAGCTTGCCCACGCCGCCGCATGCCTCGCCCTCACCGGACGCGCACACCGTGCAGCAGCCGCACTGGTCGAGCACCGGGCCGGTGGCGCAGTCCTTCGGCATGGAGGGACACGCCGTTTTATCGCACTGACTCGGACATCCGCCGACCACGAAGCGCTTTGAGAGCCGCGCGTCCGCGCGCAACCACGGGGCCGACGCGCACAGACACAGCACGGCGAGCCAGATCATGACTTTATCTAATAAAAAGGGGGGTTAGCGGAATTTTTAAAAAAGTCGTTTGTTGAGTTTGTTGAACTTAGTTCGGTACAGAAGTTTCGCGATGGCGACGGTGCTGCGTTTTTTGCGCGCTTTGCGCTTAAAGGGGCCGCAGTGCACCGGAGATCTCGAGCAGTCTGAGCGCCGTGCGTGGCTTCACGGTCAGAAGTCGGTGGGCGGAACGACACGTTAAACCCACTTTACTCTTCTCTTATTGGTCCTGCGGGGCAATACGCGAGATTTTGGAGTCCGTGTGACAAACGAAATTAGTCTGTATGTACGTTTGGTTTCCAGTCTTCAGAGATGTTTTCATATATAGACTGAAGAGGATGGAAATCTATCAAAGTTTTCTGTTATGAGGTTAATTATAGGGTATCAATTTCCTCCGCAGAATAAATATACGACATTTTACGCTTCGTTCAGGTTGTGTTTATCTCCTCAGTTTCCCGTGTTTTGATTGTACATACCAAAGTTTCAGTGTATGACTGATATGATCTTAATGTATTTCATTTGACGACAGAATGGACAAAAATCACCCGAAAAACACCGATTTTTACGTACTGTTTTTTTTTTTTTTAGTTTGTGTTTAGATCACATTACCTCAATCTAATGTTTTTGTATGCTTAAACAATTTATTTATATAACTTAAGTTTGTTTTATTTAGTGTTTTCTGTTTGATTATGGTCATTTGTGGTAGTTTGACCAAGCTGAAATACAAGGTTTAAGTTCCCATTTCCTTTGTAAAACACCTAGAGAAAAATAATTGGGAAAGGTTTGTTTTGGTATCTTTATTAGTTTGTGTTTTCAGTAATACATCTTTAATGGCTTGGGTTAAATTTCTACGTTGCTAACATTTTGCTAACGGTAATAAATCGCAGAAGCAGCTGCCATTCCTTCCATTAAAATACTCACCTAATCATTTTCACAGAGCAGCTTCTTCATCCTCGGAATTCACTTTCTGTTAAGCAAAAATGTCTGCAGTTCATTTTTGCTAATTCATTAGCCACTTGTGAAGTCATCACACAGATATTTAGCTAAACCACTGACCACTGAACTCCTGACAGACCACAGAGAGTCTTCTTTCAGACGTTCATTTTTGTTTTGTACACAACTTTGGCTATTTTAACAAATTATTGGTCGTGTAAACCACCCTACAAATGGTAAAGACGACGAGCAAAACTTCTCTTGTGTCAAGACGCTTGGTGTTTTGACGTCCCTCAATAATAAAAATGGCGACCGTCTCAGAAAACCTCAATTTACCCCGTTTTTAAAAAGACTGCTCTTCCTCGTTTCTCTAACGTTATTTATGAAACTTTTGAAGCAATACTTGGATTCATTTTTATAATTAAGTTAATTAATTTAAATCAATTTATCGTTGCTTAATGTTTTGCACAGCCACTAGCAGCATTCTCCATAAGAAAACAGTAGGGCCATTAAATCCTATTGACCACATTCTCTGGGAAACATGTAATGCAGAATTCATGACGGAAACATTAACCATATAGAACAATATTCAGTGTCATACACTTTATGATCATAAACATGTAACATGTTTGTGTGAATATAACCTATGGCACCCTGGCTCAACTAAACTGCGCGAATTCACATCAGAAATGTGAATCCGGAAAAAACAGTTTTGCTATCAGGCTTGAATAAATGTTTTAACTGTCATGTATTCACAGTTTCATGAGTCCTTAGAAAAATATTTGTCCTATTTTCACAGTTCTGCAGTAAAAGCCATAAGGGGTCCATCATTAGCAGTTTTACTGGAGAGGAAGTTGGTGTATATTGTGAGTTTTGTAGAGGACTTGAGAAAATACTGTCATACTAACAGCATCAAGTGACTTTTATTACCTGTGACCATTTAAAAACCCAATTAGAAATGTCTGAGTCAGTGACTTTAAGAAGGCTGTGTATTTATTGACAGGAGAAAAAAGATGGTAAACGTGTCTGTAGTCTGGCTTGTGTAAATGTAACAGCTTAGGGTTTTATTGGGAATGAGGTGTGTGAGACACACAGTGAAAATATATTTTACTGAGTAATACCTGAGTCACACATCCTCACTCAGAAACCTGTACTTTTCATCTTTTCTCCACAGCAGTTAGCCCTAACCCTGACCCTAACCCCTAACCCTATAAAATATATAGTACTCAAATGTAAATTCACTATACTCAGCAAGTCAAATGTAACAACACCCTTTGTTTTAAGGGAACTACCATAGTAACAACTGGTTTACATTGATAACATTTGCTCTTGAGCCCTTAGTGACCTCTGCTTTACTCAATAAACATCAACAAAAAGGCCAAAACAGATTTGAAACTGGCTCCTGATGCTCATTTGCCATTTTTTTTGCTAGTGATGGTCAAGTGTTCCAAACAATGTCCAGCAAGTTGTCACAAAAACACCCTTAAACATCTAAGTTTGTTCACAATAAAACCACAACCAACAGGAGATCACACACACCATTAGAATGACACTACCTGTATAAAAGTGTACTATAAAGTATCTTACAAGTCTTAATGTTATGAGCAAAAATTGGCTAGTTTCCAAAAATGTTGCCAATTTCCTTTATTCCCAAAAATGAGCACCAAACTATGGCATAAATTACAAATATGTCAGTATGGAGTAACTAGAACATACTTTGGCACGTTGATTTCAACATTTAGGTTTTGTGCTGTTAGTAACATATATGCCTGCAGGTGGTTTACATGTCTTTACAGCGTAAACTAACAACTGTCATCAGCAGAAGTGTACTTGAGAAAAAAGTACAGTACTTTTGTTATAAATGTAGTCACACATAGAAAATTGTTCATAATGATAATATTCTGTCTGAATGGAAAGTAATTAAACATTTCTTCAGTATAGTAACAAATTACTCAAGTACTGGTACACAACTGGGGCAGTTTGAGGTTAATATGTTTCTAAACCTCCTTTTAACACATGTGCATACATCTGTTCCCCCGCAGAGGCAAAACCATACCATAAAACACGATACACTCCCAAGGTTACGTGTCTTTGGTGGGCAGTAATATTTCAGTAACACACCAGCCACTGTTATAAACTAGGCTGTGTGTTGTTGGTTTGGACAGAGGCCTGGTACAGTTTAATGTCTCTGTATTTATGAGAGTGTTGGGAGAAAGTGAAGGCTGTAAAAGACCTGCGCAAGGGTGGGGTGTGTTTTCTAGTTATGTGAGGATTAAGCAGAATTAGGATAAATATGATGTCTGATTTTAAAATGACACCTTCCCTGTGGTTTTATCAGGGTTGTTTTTTGGAGCCTGGCTAACTCTCACTTTTTAAGCTTCACGGAGAACTGCCGGCAGTGGTTCAGGTGGGTTTTTTTGGCAATAGTGTAAATAAAGAACAAATGAATCGAAAATTACAGAATGCCTCCTTCTTCCTTCTTGCAATACTGCTTAATAGACATCTTGGAAAATAGGTTGGCATAAATGTGTATATATTTCGACAAGAGTTAACATGGTGACAAGACGTTTTTTTTGCTCCAAAACCCAGGACCTGGCCCGTGCAATCTTGCTATTTAATGAAAGAAAGCTGTTGCAGCGACTGGTCTAAATCCTGTGTAAGGGTTTGACAATCATGAGTTATAAACCTACATAAAACTTATTCATACTCCAGTCTTATTCTAACTAAGAACGGTGCAGAAACAGACAATATAGCAATATATATAAATTTACATTTAAAACATAGGATAACAAAATACTTAAATAGTGATGATAAAGAAAGAGAAAGAAATATCATCATCCGGTTTAAACTTGTCTTGCCTGAAATAAAATTGGTAATAGTCATTAATTCCCCCAAACACTACATAATCAGCTGCTTTGACCTAAAGGGACACAATTCAAAATTTTTATTCAACTTGTTAATAATATTGATTAAATGAGTAGTGACATTTAATTTGCCAAATTTACTTCAGTAACCAATTTTCCCAGAGACCTTATGAAGCTGTAGTCTGCGACTTAGTAAGACAATTGCCACTAGAGAGCAGCAGAGGCATCCAAAAAGCAGGGCTAAGAACTTCCTTGGCACATATTCTACAGTGTGCCAAAATCTTTAGACGTCGTGCCAATTGACAATCAATAAACACACATTAGTCTGTCAGTCATTATCTGAACCGCTTAATCCCAACTGGGGTCGCGGGGGGACCGGAGCCTATCCCGGGAGCTCCACAAAGAAAGGCCCTACGGCCGTCCCTGGGGTTCAAACCCAGGACCTTCGTGCTGTGAGGCGGCAGCGCTAATCACTGCGCTCCCGTGCCGCCCAAAACCACATTAATATAATGTAAATAAAACAAAACTAAAACCAAGAATTATTTCTAAGCATATACCATTTCACTAGTTTCGAGCAAGTTCTCGATTTGTTTTTCCGAAATTCATTCCCTAGAGTATTTAGCTTCCTTCACTTATTGATGATACAAAAAGAGATCAGTATCCTTCTTGTCATCTCTCTCTTTGATATTGTATCTTTTTAAAAGCCTTTATTGCAATTTATGAATATATAGCAGTAAGGCAAAGTACAAATACAATTATATATGTAATATAAACACACTTCTACATGTAAATTAAAACTTGGTTTATTTTGTTGCTTTAAATAATAAATAATACAAAAATAGGAGACATCAAGTGTTGCAGTCACCCAGAAAAAAACAGACAAATTGTTAAAAACAGAAAATGATACAGGCACGCATACAGAGCCTTGTGGGACACCCAAAAGCAGGACGTTTTAATTACAGACAAGCCATGATGTTCCTGCTTTGCACTCCTCACTCGGCTTACGAACTTTACTGTGTTAGGAAGAAAATGTTCAGTGGTACAAACAGGACAGCAGTGGAGAAATCAAACTACTGTAGCAAACACATTGCTAAGTCACACTCACATACAGTTGGCTTTACACAGTAGTATTTTTAAGCAGGGAATCTGAAAAAATTTAATACCTAAGAATGGAATCAGCTTGTACAATTCTATATACAAACATACACAATGTAATCAGGCATAGCGACAGTGAAACACTGTACACTGTGATTCTTGTGCCCTTTGAAGGCAGGGAAGCCACATTAAGGACATTCAAAAAATGTCCCACTTGGGGCAAGTTAGTTTGAGATGAAGCATTAAAGCAAGTAATTAAGCTCAGTTCAGTATGAACAGCTAGGCAGGAGGCTGAATTGTTTAAAGCAGCCGCTCGTACCAGTATCACGAGATTGCAGTAGTTTAGTACTTTTTCTCCATGCTGCTTAAAGGCAGAAACTTCCAATGTTATCCTACTCCCTCAGAATGATCAAATCTCCCCATCATCTTAAATGCATCCCCCAAGGAGTCTTAAAAGCGTTCGTTCCCTTTAAGAACTGCTGGTCAATTCATTCATTATCTGAACCGCTTAATCCCAACCAGGGTCGCGGTGGGGTCGGAGCCCATCCCGGGAACTACAGGCGCAAGGCGGGGAACCCTGGGTAGGCGCCAACACACTGCAGGGCGCACACACACTCACACAGTCACATTCACACCAATTTAGTCACCAATTAACCTATATCAGATGCTTTTGGACTGTGGGAGGAAACCGGAGCATCCGGAGGAAACCCACGCAAACACGGAGAGAGCATGCAAACGCCACACAGAAAGACCCTTCAAACCCAGGACCTTCTCGCTGTGAGGCGGCAGCGCTAACCACTGCGTCACCGTGCCTTGGTTAATTCATCTGGGTTAATTATTGAAGCAAGCATTACTGAGCTCCTACAATAACCCCTGCCAAACCAAACATTTCAATATTGTCTTCCACGGCCAAATTTGTGTGCTTATCCACTGAGAGTGGTGTAGTCCAGTTTAGCGGCCGACAGAAGTTGTCTCACTCTGGTCCAAGTAGCAAGAAGGACATACATAACAGGAAGTCAGCTTAATCTGCTATGCTATGGTTTGGTAGAAAAGTGACATCAGCACAGGGCAAGAACGCTACAGCAACACAACAATAATCAGATGGCAATTCTCAGCTCATTAATAGTGAAAATCTTAGTACAGTGTTTGTTTCCTTTTACCACACTCCAATAGTTAGTGTAGATGTTATAACAAGTATATAAACACACGTTCTTGAATTCATGGACCACCACCTTTCAGCCTTTTCATTGCAAAACCTCTTCAGGATGTGGGATATTTAAAGGAGTGTTCAGTGTTATAATAGAGATTAAATAATAACTAAATTCAAACTTTTGACATAGCAAAAGTTTTGCTGGATTTTTCCCCCTCTGAGAATTTGCTTATTTCTGATAAGAATTACCTCCTTAAGAGAAGGCTCGTATTAAAAGGGATTATGGGAAATCCTCATAATTGCTTCTGCCTGTCCAGAAGGTGATGGAGTAAAAGAAGAGGAACCTCCAACAAGGAGGAAGGAGCAGTCATTTTTTTCCCCAAGTTGGTCTCTCACACAGGCTTTTTTTGAGACGACAAATGGCAAATACTCAAACTATTATTTGCTGAAATTCCTCTATTAGGATCCTCTATTATATCCACGTGACGGGAGGACTCGGGCGTCAGACCTGGCTAACCGGAAGCTCAGCATCGTCTGGGTCGGGGGGGGCCGGGGGGGCGTCGCACATCCCGAAACTGCTGCGCCGCCGCCAGGGCGACTCGTGGCTCACTTGGAGAGGCGGGTCTCTTGTAGCGACAGGCGGGCGTGTCGGCGTGGCAATGGCAGCAGGCTCATGAAGTGCTCGCTGTCCCACGCCAGGCCGCGCGGCACCGGGGCGACACTCGGGGGCGGAGTTGGCCTTCCAGGGGGCGGGGCTGAAGGAGGCAGGGCAGGAGAAGGAGGCGGAGCCAGCAGCGCGTTCCTGTAATGACGGTCGGATGCGTCAGATTGGTGCCAAGAGGGAAAAGGTGAACTCAATTTGATTACTCCTCTCAGCAAGCCTTCATCAAGCTCTCTATTTTCAAGTGTGCTCATTTGTAATGATTAGCCACCGACGCTAAGGATTTCTTCTTTTTGGTGAATGTCGGCGTCTTTGTGAACGATTTAAAGAAGAAAAGTCTGCAGCAAGGTTACTGTGTGTCAATCTAATTATCATTACTTTCACTGAAATATTTCTCCAATCAGTCAAGTAATTAACATTATTCAAGCAAATTAAGGAAGATCTGTGAAAGGCTGCAACTGAACCAGCAAGGGCTAGGCAGAGTAATGAAAATGGGTTCACCATCTACAGAAAGACATTTGCATGAGCGTTAAGTCTTTATATAACTTTTCTCAATTTCCAGCACAGCGAAAGGAAACTGCACCGCTATGGACGTCGGCAGAGTTTTAGATCTTTATGCGCTGAGTTAGAGTGAGCTGGTCTCCAGTCCAGAAGCGTTAGCACATCATAGCACCCAAGCACTCCCTCTAATGGGCAAATAGGAAAGAAAAGGAGAGAGGCAGGAAGAGAGGATCTAAGGCTGGGAGAGATGCAGAAGGGATTAATAAAGGAAATAGACACAAATGTCAAGTGCAGATCTGTTTTGGTTGTTATTATTATTATTAGGTATGTAATAAAACTGATATCAGTCAGGGATAGTGTGGTACACAACGACTGAACAACAGTAATTCATTCCAAAAAGTCAGTTCAGTGCATCCAAGATTTTGTGGATTTTCTTATAACCACAAAAAGTAAGTGTGTCCAACCCAAAAAGTCTATTCAAATGTCAATTTTAAGCAGCGTCTTCATGCAAATCAAGTCAGTTCTGCCCTCATCGAGTCCCGCCAAGCGGCATCCGGTTTAAGAACGGGGTTATGAGAGCCAACCTAATGGAAGGTGGATGGCAAAATGTGTCTTTACTGCAGTAGTCCAGGTAAAAAGGCGAGTAAAGGCACAGTGAGTCATTAACGGCACTGAGGGTAACAGTCATGCTTGTTATGCAACCGTTCTTATGAGACGACTGCATTGTTCGAGCATTAAGTGATTTATTATAAATTACTGATTTATCATTTTTAACATAGTAGGGATAAATTATTTAATGTGTAAAAAGAATAAACCAATTACACCAAAAACATGCCTCACTCTCTTCCTGCCTGGATTTATGAGGTTATTTGATGATTCGAATTGAGCTAATTTGAACTAACTGAAACTTTACAATGTATTTATACGAAACCCTCCAGCTGTCCACCGTACTGAGTCTTGTTTTAAACAGCGTGCTTGTTACACCCATATTTCCAGCCCTGCGTTTGAAACCACTGGAGGGTGATTAACTACCAGGCTTGTACTGTACTTAAGTAAAAGTGGCGAACTCTCAAGCAGAGAGTCTTTTCATTTCAGACTGATTTTTTAAGCTACTCCAACATTTGCACTGGTTTTACAGATTTATTCACTTCTCCATTTTGTGTCATCTTCAACATTTTTACAGGTTTTTCAACATCCAATCGGTTGAACGTGTTCTCAGGGTATGTAAGCGTGCTCATTACGTAACCATTACGTCTGCCCAGAAAAGTTATTTTTTTAGCCACCATTAAAATGAACCCAAAATCCGTCTGCAAATTAAGAAATAAGAAATTGCGATTATCAAATGAAAAGCCCAGAATTAGGAAGAGGAGAAGGGAAGAAAGTAGGAAGAGAGAGAGAGGAAGAAGAGACGAGAGAAGTGAGATAAAGAGTCAAAATCACCAGTGAAAAGCTGTGAGCCAGTGTTACATTGCAGAGGCCAAAAAATGTGCTTAACCCTCCTTTAGACAGCAAACAGAGTTAAGCCGGGGGTTAGAGTCTGTGATACGGACAGAGCTAATTAAGTGAAGTGTGTGTTATGTTGCAGGGGGTGGGGAGTGAAAGGGAGAACGCTTGTGTGTTGGGTGTGTTTGTCCTAAAGCGAGGCACGGGGAGAGGAGAGGGTCGTTGATTTGAGGTCGGAGCTGACATACGTGCTGTTCTGAGTGACACGTGGTGTGTACCTCGGAATACAAGGGCTGGAATGCCTTCTGGCTTGCCTCATCTGCAACAACACAGCACACGGCTCCATCAGGGAAAAGAGGAAGAGAGAAGGAATGGGGAAGAGAGACAGAGAGAGAGAGAGAGAGAGAGAGACTCTGGCTGATAATAAATAATGTAGAGTAGAGATGACACAGTGTAACTTTTCTGGCCCGGTTCAAGTTTGCCCATTCCGATATCAATCCCAATTTGTTTTTTTTTTGCATTAAATGAGATACCTGTTTTCACACAATAAGATCTTTCTACTCGGAGTTTAGGAAATATGGATCTCTTTCTTCCACTCCTCCTTCCCAGTATTCCTCCCTGCATTTGTTGCCCATATCGCTCCAATATATCAGAATATCAGATTGGAATCGTAGAGATGAAGCTGCTCATTCCAAAACACTGCAGTCAGTTTCTATTCATCCCTGTGTGTGTGTGTGTGTGTTTGTGTGTGTGTGCATTAGAGTCAGCAAGACTGTACTTTCGGAAATAAACTTTCCAAGTTCTTGTCATTCTTTTCTGCTCCACTCAACCATCACACACATACACACACGCCTAGAAGCTCTAGCCGGGAACTGGGATGTGAAAATCTGGCTTCAGCAAGTCAAAATACGTCGGGTTTTTCGTTCTGACTGCTCAATTAACTGACCCATCATTAGTCCGAGACTGCGGTAGATATCAAGTGGCGGACGCTAAACTCAGCATCCCTGCTTTTTTCAGTTCTTCAAAACTGCCATAGTAGACGATTGTTTTTAAGGTACTGAATATTCTTACTCCGGCAATTTGCGCTAGTTTAAAAGTTTGTGACAAGGTGTGACATCCAGATTCATCACAGAACAATCCAGATGAAAGCTAAACCAAATCTAGTCTTGCTGAATCCGGCTTTTCTCATCTCTGACTCACACACCAGACGCACAAACACAAACTACACCCTTAAACACACACACACGGGTACATGCGGTGCTGCGATTACACACTCTTGCCTGGGTGCTATCACACACTAAACTCTTCTGTTGGGGATTTAATGCTAAATGCTCACTGCCGAGCCTCAATTCACACGTGTACTGTGTGTGTGTGTGTGTGTGTGTACACACAGAAGCAGCGGATCTCCCCGGGCCCCTCTGTGCAACGATGGCTCCTGAGATGGCTTTGATCCAGCCGTGCATCTCTTCTGGACTTTCCGCCTAAAATGAAGTACAAATATATTTTATATACATGACGAGGAAGGGCGAGAAAGAGAGAAGAACGTTTGTTTATGCTCTTTACGACCCTGATCGAACTCGGGGCAGTTGGTGGCGCAACGGTAGGGTGTTCGCCCCGTGATCAGAAAATCGCAGGTTCGAATCCAGGGCCGGTAAAGTTACCACTGAGCAAGGTACCGTCCCCAAGCACTGCTCCCCGGACGCTGCCCTTGTCAGCTGCCCACTCACGGATCCCTCACAGATGGGTCAAATGCAGAGGACATATTTGGTTGTGGTGCACTGTGTGCTGTGCTGTGTTCACAATGACAAATAATCACTCACTTTCATCAAGGACGTCACAGATGCCGAGAGGATTTGGGCCCATTTTTACCTGTATGTAGAACGTTCTTGAGTTGGTGACCATTTCGAACAGATTGTCCCTCATCAAAATATCACTGCAGAACAAACGTGAACGAATGAATCAATAAGAACGAGCAAAGAACTGCAGGACGGAAGGAACCGTGGCGAGATTAAAGCTACCTGTGCTTGCATTCCTGCACTTTGTGAACCTCCTTAAGAGAGATCGTTCTCAGTGGCTCCTTCTCCTAGAAAAAAAATAATGGACATTTAAAACACACACACACACGCACAGTGTCTGTCCAAAGGCTGGCGGAAGCAGGGTGAGCCGCTGGAGTGTGTGGTGATAAGATCTATTCCGTTCCTCTCCAGACATAAACACACACGTGCCATCACGAGCAGACGACACACGCAGAAGAAGTGGAATTTCTCCCAACAGCGCTCTACATGTTGAGGCAAACCGCTCAGTCTGCACTCACTCACACACACATTCTCTCTCTCTCTCTACTGATGTGTTGGGAGGTTCCACTGCTGTTTGGGATGACGTGTGTTTCTGCTCAAGTCTAAATCACCTCATCACTTTCTCCACAAACATTTAACTGTGTGTCGTCGGCAGAACAGTGGAAAACAACAGCAGATTTCCTAAAGACGTTGCCTTACTAACTTCCTAACCGCTACACTACCAAACACGCAAAAAAGACAGTGCTCAAGTCTAATAACATTAAAATGGAAATCTTATTTGAGTCTGCATTAAGCCTTAGATCATTTAGTACCTTTAATAAAGTCACCTCAGTGCTATGATGAGCTGTAATGTATAAAATAGTAATCTGGGATTATTTTTTATTGTTTATTGGTATGCAACATAAACACTTAAAAAAAGATACCTTTAAAGTCTTTTTCTTTCAGCTTACTTATTTTTTATATTTTGCTTTCGGAACGTTTATGCTAGACATTTTAATATTTTAATAAACTTACAGATTTTATTCACCTGTTATAATTCTATATCAAAAAGGTTTGACTTACGAGCTCAGACTTATAGTAGCTCATGGAGTTCTCCTCCAGAACGAAATATCGCCGCTTCCAGTTTTTCATCTTGAGAGAGAACGGACAATTAGAATGATCACACGATCTGTAAATTTGACGTGTTTGGACAGACTGCTGTACCCACCACGGCGCCCTGTTTGACGCAGTAGCCCGCCTTTATCACACTCGCCTCCTGAGCGGATCTACACACGGCGTAGGGCGAGTTGCCGTGAGGACGCTTAAAGAGCTCCTTCTCTCTGCTGGCCGTCTGTCCGTTGTCTCCCTCCTGCTTAAACACAGCGTGTGTGAATGTGTGAGAGGGACAGAAAGAAAGAGAGACAGAGAGCGCTCTATTATTATGTCCCCACTATGTCAGGGTCACCTGAAAAACTGTGTGTGAGTCTCAGTACCTACCTGAGTGTGCGTAACGATGGCGACTCCTCCTATAATGTCTGTGCGGTAGGAGACTTGCTTTTTGCAGCCGTCAGACGCAGTCCTCTGACTCTCAGAACTGTGAATTGTGTCGGATGACTTCGGCACCTAAAGAAAGGGGGGAAAAAAAGAGAGTGTGTGTGTGTGTGTGAGAGAGAGAGAGAGAGAGAGGGGGGAACGGAGGAAAAGAGACTTGTTAAAAATATCAGGACTTCAATAGACTACTTATTTGTCACAGCAGTTTACAGCAGTGCTGAACAAGCCATGAGGTAAACTGCTATTAGTAATGACAATATTAATAATGTTTATTTATATAGCAACTTTCAGACATAACAATGAAGCCCAAAAATGATTGATATAAACAATAAAATTAGGAGTGAGGTAAGCAACTAGCAGTTTGTAAGAATTTGTAAGTCTAAAAAGAACAAAACGTCAAGGTTCAATAAGGAGTCAGAGTCCAGCCGTCTGTGGACATGCCTCTGTGTGTGTTTATAAGAGAAAGCGAATACACTCACAGTAATTTTGGTGGCATTGTTGAGTGCATCGACCCATTCGACTAGGTCCTGCTGATCATTTGCCTGGAGAAAGAACTTCCTCATACCGGCATTAATGACTACACAGAGAGAGAGAGAGAAAGAGAGACAGAGAGATAAAAGACAAAGGATAACAGTAAATATTTGGATAAATATATAACAATAAATATTTGGATTAGCCATGATGCAGTCAGACAGTACAAAGAGTCAGCTGCTCAAACTCTCACCCATCAGCAAACAAGGACATTTAGTGTTATCTGGTGCGTGTATGTGTGAGGGGGGTAAGCTCTAACATTTGACAAGACGGCAACAAAAGGAACACAGTACTGAATTTATTCATTCATTCAGCCAACTCACCGCAGGGCACACACACTGACGCGCACATTCACACCTTACGGGGCCAATTCAGAGTCGCCAATTAACCTGTATCGCATGCCTTTGGACTGTGGGAGGAAACCCACGCAAACACGGGGAGAGCATGCAAACTCCACACAGAAAGACCTTACGGCTTTCCCCGGGGTTCGAACCCAGTACCTTCTCGCAGCGTCACCGTGCTGCCAGTACTGAATTTATTTATCTGTAAATTCAGTTGATGGTGCGAATAATGTCGCTTCAAAGATACTGGCAAAACACCAGACAGCTTTATTTCTATTTGACACACTCTCACTGTGTGTGTGTGTGGGATAGCGTGCACGTTTACTGGCTTTTGTTGAAAGTGCCGTTCATGCACCACTGAATTGCAACTATTTGTATACAAGTTTATTATTAGTCTAAGGAACATTTCTAAATGTGGGCACATCATGGTTTGCGAGTCCCAAATCTCGAGTCCAGGTCAAGTCTTTTGAGAGCGAATCTGAAGTCTCGAGTCATTGTACGGCACAACGTGTGAGGATCTACACAAAAGTTCTCCAGACAAACCTCTACGCACCACTGTCCTATTCAAATAAACATTTTGATTTATGGGATGCTGTGGCTCGAGCCTCTGGACGTTTTTGACTAGGTTTAAAAACTCTATAAGCTCTTTTCCAGTGCATAAATAAACAGTGAATTCTAGCTGGTGTGTTTGGATGTGATGTCCTAATGTTTCTGGCGACAATGTGGTCAAACCCTGGCTGGAGCTGTGTTTCTGTTGTGGTTTTAACAAAAGCACACAACGTCTGAATACCTAGTAAGCTGCCTGCATTGGCACATGAAGACAGACAGAAAGGAGCTCGGGTTTCTTCGCTATAATAAATCGTCAGTCTTTTAATGTCTCATTTGCCAGATTGTGTCACGGTATCATGAAGACCTTTTAACTGATACTGTAGTCCCACGATGCAGTGCAATGGCAAGATTTCTTAATGGGTTTCCTTTAAAAATGTCATTACTTATGTCAGCTGTATTCCTAAATTACCGTGGTAAATTGTTAGCTATGTCACTGCTTTCGTTGCCTCAAGCTTTTTTCAAAACCTCCAGCTTGCAAACCTTTTGCTTTGAGAGTTAAGAACATGGGCCTCAATCACCAAAGTACCTTATATTTTCTTAACATTTTCTCAAGCAGTTTTCATCTTTAATTTTAAGGACAATTTCTTCCTAAGAACAGTTGACAAATAAGGCCCATTATTTGCAATCTCACTAAGCAAGCTTTCCCTCTCGTCATCTAAAAAGCAACAGGAATGAAAACTTCAGTCCCAAAAGTACTCCAAGCTCTAGTTCCAGTCTTCTTCCCATCTACCATGAAAGAACCTGGAACAATCAATGACACAGCACTCGACATCTTTATGTCATGCCATGTCAAGCTCTCAGTGAATCTCCTGCCAGATAAAGACTGGGATGAATGTCGACAGCTCGCATTGTCTGGTGTACTTTTGTCGTATTGTATTTTGTGTATTCAGCTGGTAGCGTAATGGCTAGGACGTTCCCCACCAGTTCGAATCCCGGACCGGTAAAGTTACCACTGAAGTACTCGTGAGCAGGGCACCGTCCTCAAGCACCGCTGCCAATGTCAGCTGCCCACTGCTCCTTCACAGATTGTCAAATGCAGAGGTCACATTTCATTGTGTGCTGTGTCATGCTGTGGTGCGTTCACAATAACAAATAATCACTCACTTTCAAAAGTATCAATGACAGATTTTACATGTATATAGACACTGGATTGAAAAAAAAAAACCAAAGACAGATGTAACATCAAGAAATATATCAGGAAAGTTTACTGAAAATGTGTTTCTGAAATGCATTATATGTGGATTGAAAAAAAACACAATTAAGTCAACACGGAGTGTTTGGATATAAAATCTGTGGGTTCTTGCTGAATACTTCTTTGAAGGTCAATGAACTGAATTTACTCACCAAAACAGAACTCAGCCTTGGGTCTGAGTTTGGTGGCATCACTGACCTGCATGACAGCAAGACAAATAAGACTAAAATATATATTTTCAGACACTTTACTCTCTAACACTGAATCAAGTCCAGCTTTGAACAAAAGCTATAATAGAAGTGAAAATTACAGCCACATTAGTATTTTTAGATGGACAGTCCCTTTAGTCAGTAAGCCGTACATCATACTTGCGTCTTTTGTTTCCAGTATGTTTATTTTATTACGCATATGGAAATTTTTGGGCAGAGGGATTTCACTGTTCCTGACTGAAAAGAAATTTTAAGACTCTATTATGAATGACTAACTAATAACAGAACCAACCATTAATCAAATCAAATACCTGTACAACAGAAAGATTTGGGCTATGAAGAACAAAAAACAGATGAAGGCAGACTTTAACAGGAAAACTATAGGGTTTAAACTGTGGTACGCTGAGCTAATTAGGGATTTTAGCTGGTAGAGTTACTGGTAAACTGAATCTTAGAAAACTGATTATTACAATATGAAAAATGAAGATCTTACTTTGGATATGTAGGTGAGTTTGAGGGAACCCACATACTTGCAGCCTACGGGTAGATTCTGAAAGGCAAAAAACATCTAAGATTTTGGTAATACTAAAGAATTTAGAATTTCCATTCACATCAAATCACAAACACCAATTTTATTCATGGGCTCAAGCAGGCATTTAAAAGAAAAACTCTTCTCTTTTAACAAAAACGAGGCTCCTGTTCAATATAAAATGATGTTACGTTAACTTTGGATAGATACATTATGCTTGTCAGTGTAAATCGATGCATCATTACACTCCTACTCTATAATACACCAATGTTTAAAATGACCAAACCAAGATGAGGCCGGTGTAACAGCACCCCTAGAGGCTTGCGGCTGTAAGGCCCACTTCGCGCTCCCGCCCCGTACCTGGGGGTTGTCCATGTACCAGTCCAGGCTGCCCTGCTGGGTGTCTAGACGGAAGTACCGTCGGAGGAACTTGCCACTGTTCTCCATCTCTTCGATGTCCAGGAAGCCGCACATGCGGTTCTGTCGGTCCACGTACGGCATGGTGGCTGCTCCTCACCGCTCATTCCCTCCCACGGCACGCAGCAGCAGCGGCGGCGGCGGCTGGAGTCGGAGAGAAAGAGTAAAAGAGGGAGAACATATGAAATGTGTTGTGGTGTTTTATGCCTGGCAACAATCGTTTCCTTTCTGCTGTGGCCGTGGGCCAATAAAGCTAACAGCGCCGTTAGTCATAACCTCACATCAGCCCGCAAAAGAACTGAATCACAACACACAGAATCCATGGGAAGTCCCTGGAATCAAAATCATTCAGAACTCCAGACTGACCATAGAGTATAACAGAACATGTCCTCCCATGTTGCTTTATGTCTACCCTCACAGTTGCTTATCCACACATGTCCACACATTGTACACAAAATACAACTCTGTATACTCTGTCCTTGTCCTCCCATGATGCACTGTCATAGTGCATTAAGTAAACCCACCATGTACAAAGTTCACCCACAATCCTTTATGTCCACCGATTATGTGCAAAGTCCAGTGCGTTGCAACGTGTGACGTCAAAAAAAAAAGACACCCAAACGGCTACTACAGAAAAAGAGTCAGGCAAAGTGCTAAAGTCAATAGAGAGACTCTCTCGCTGTCACACAGCGCATAAAGACAGCATTCTTCTCCATCCTCTGCAGCCCGAGACCTTTATGGCCGGCGCTGAGGACGTAAAGAAATAAACAGACAAAGCTTGTGACCAAAACAAGGCCTGCTGTGTGACTGACCACAGAGAGAACAATGCAGAGCATGAATCATCCAGCCGGCGTGAACGAAACACACTCACACTGACTTCTACAAGACACACAATGACCTTGTGTCCTAGAACGTTCCAGAACTCGGCGGTGGCCCGGCAGTGGAGACGAAACCACCAGTTCCCCTAAATGATATGTTAAGATATTACCAAAAGAAAAACTTCAATTAAGCAATCAAGTTTAATTAATTAATTACTTAATTAGCATTCCTAAATCAACAGAATTTGAGTCAAGCTAGAGTGAGACTAACTTTTGGGATGTTGCCCTGGATCTGAATGTCACGATCACTCTTCCTCTCCAATATCACACTCCATTCTCTCTTTCTGCCTCTTTCCTATCAGGGTTTTTTTTTTAACAAACAATCTCTGTAGAGAGAAAATAAGGCAAGTCTGGTCCTGTCCAAGATTTCATTCACTTCCATCCCGGTCAATTTCTTTGCACCCTATGCTGTGTGCTCACACTAAGCACAATGACTTACAGGATGTTGAATAAGGAGAGAAAAAAAAAAAAACACAAAAAAGGGAATTCTAATTACCTCAGTACTCGTTTGCCCTGGCACTGAAAATGCTTTTTACGCAATCCACTCCAAAGGCAGTGTTATTCCAGTGATGTAAATGATATGGAAGAAATCAGAGTATTAGAACCCGGCAGGTTGGATAGTTGCCTTAACTGTCATTTCCTAATTCCATGGCTAGTCTCCCAAGAGTTGGGTGGCAGTCCAGTCCCAGTTCCGGTCCCGGAGGGCCGGTTTACTGAAGGATTTCCACCATACTTGAGTACAGAACATTGACATCTAGTCTCAGGTAGCATCTCACCAGAATTGACTCACTAGGTATGATGGAAAGCCTACGGAATTGTTTAGTGTACACTGAATATGGAACTTCTTCATATGGTTGTAAATAGCAATGGAGATGAACACCACTTGTTTGAAGAAGAGGAGGAGGAAGAAAGAATTATGCTTCATTTTATGAGATAGGGCAAATAAAGAGGATGGCAAATTTACAAAGCTAGTAAAACAAATACAACGCACTGGTTAGTTCGTCTCTGACGAATCCCAAATCTCTGCCTGTCACAGTAGAAGAAGCTCCTGAGTTAACATCTTGTTATTGCCCAAAGCCATAAAAACATCCTCCTTAAACCTGTGCCTAATATTCCTGTGACCAGACTATAGGCTGTCCTGGCTTCTTAGCATGGACTGTCAATTGACTTTGAGAGATCTATTGCAAAGCTTTGGAGTCGTTTCGGAAATACCTGGAACTGAGGAATTGATTCTTTAGGGATCAGTTTATCAATAAGTTGAACCCGTGAGAAAAATGTACGTACATGTCACATGTACATGTATGCCAATGTACAACTTGTTATCAGTCATGACTAATGTGCATATTGTTCAATCGTGCAGGTTTTCCCTTTTCTCACCTTTCACAACACTGTTTAGTTGGTAAAAGTGAAGGGGGACAGTTAGCTCGTCTGGCTAAAGCACAGCTACACTTGTCTTCTTGTCATATGCAAAGCAGACAAACGGCGTCATGTTGATACAGGCTCGTCAAGGGAAAAAAGAGCTTTAATGCGGCTAACAACCAGGGTAAGCTATAGGGATTAAGCCACTTGCCCTATTAACTGTCATTCACTGTTAGCTGCGTTTGCGCGTTTTGGGCGGAGTTTGCCTTTAAAGCTACCCAGTCAAGTGCGCGAAAAGACCATTTAACCCGCGCCTTTAGGTTTTTTTTTCCCGATTATTCCGCCATGTTCTGTGCAGAAAATACAGCAATAAACTCGACAATACGTCACTGAGAGAGCAAAGCGCCCATTTAGTGGAATAAATAAACGACTCACTGCGGTTTGGACGTGAAGTGAACGTGTTTCGGGCTCACACAACTTCAGCCCATCGCTGACTAACGAGCCGAGGCGCTCCAACTCGCGACAAACCCCCCAAAAGGCTCCCTACACCCTACGAAGTGCACTTCACCTGACGACCTGGATAGGGCTCGGCCGCCACGTGCAGCCTTCAAGTGCACTATGTAGGGAGTGTACAACGGTTTTAGTGAATATCAGTCAAGTCCAGTGATTTTGGTTTAAGGAAACGGAAGTGGTTTGACGTCACGTTCCTTTTTTTCTCTGGAGTTTGGACTCTGTAAATGGGATTTTTTATTTTTAACCAAAACACTGTGATATACATCTGACCTACTGCCTCAACATCAGCTAAACTGACTCAAAGATCAGTTTCCAAAAAGCGGACAGTAGAAAAGTTTTACAAATAATGCTATTACACATGCATTCATATGGGTTTTTTTTTTCAATCATTTGGATAATTATGCGTTATTTCGCCATATTTATCATATTTCTGCATCGATCCGTTATTTATAGGCTGGCCTTAGAGCACAATTGTGAAGTAAACCTAATTATCGTGTCATCTTTTTTCTTTGGTCTCTAATTTAAGAAAACTTATTATATTCTTTCATTCATTCCGTTTCCAAATTACATTCATACCAATGAATGTAATATTTATTAATATAGTATAATTATATAATAATACAATTAAACAATACGTGTTAATATACCCCAAAAATAGAGCTGATAAAGTTTTTTTTAGCAGTGTAGTAGCATAATTCTTTTTGTTGGTGTACGCATGCTCCCCCTGGCGTTCTTTTAGTAACCTTTTCAGGATCCTGTAATGGTGCGAGTTTGACTGGAGGGATGGATGAAAGGAAAAAGAAAATAAAAAAGAAAAATATGATGCTATATCACATAAGGTCAACACAATAGTAATAAATAGTACACGTTGAGAGAACCATCCTGTTCCGTATTAATATTCTTATTAATCCTTATAAAATAAGTATTCTAATAACATCAATTGCAATGACATATAATAAAGACAAATTATCTGTTGTGCCAGGATTAGGGGTTGTGCAGTGACAATATTTTATGAGAGGCAGAGCGTGAACAACAGGCCAGCACCTTCATTCGATTAGTTAAGTGAGTGATTATTTAACACTGTGAACCACAATGAAATGTGACCTCTGCATTTGATCCATCTGTGAAGAAGTAGTGGGCAGCTGACATGCACAGTGCCCGGGAAGCAGTGCTTGGGGACGGTACCTTGCTCATGAGTACCTCAGAGGTACCTTTACTGATCTAGGATTCTAATCAGCAACCGGGGCACCTCCCTAATTGTTACACTACCTACTGCCCCTGTACCTAGAATATTCCTGTTCTCTTCTGCCTCTGACATGCCTCCATTACCTTCAGACTGATAATAACATATGTTCCAAAACGAAAAAGGTTTTTGGTGACTGTTCTTGACTTCTATGATAAGTTAACAAATTAGCAGAGATCAGAGTCTGACTAGCCCATAAATAATGTGTTACATATTAAAATTCCACAGCTAAAGGCATATGAAAGAGGGACAGGAAAATTGAAAGAAATCTAGCAGCAGGCTATGAACTTCCTATATGTTGGCACATCTCAGTGAAAGAGACTAAATATTTTAATTTTTAAATTTTTCATTCTAAATTAAATATCAAAGTGTATTAGGTGTGGGAATCTACCTGCCAATGTGCAATAATCTTTTTTATTAGTTTGTGGTGAAATAAAAACGCATGTGCCAAAGTCTAGTGATGATGGAACATTAAACATAGGATTAGACATTCCCTTTTGAATTGGATAATCATGTACACCTGAGTAAAGAGATTAAGCACACAGAGGCATACACACACACACACAGGGACTCTACTGTTTATGGAACTGTATATTGCATATGTTTGAAATGATTAAAATGATGTTACATCATTAACGTTACATCAGTGGTTAAAATCATAATTAGCCAAGATCATACAAGTTTAAACAAGCCATTAAGTGTGTGTTCTGTCTACTGTTCTCTAACTAAAACGATAACCTAGAAATTCCTGACCCATCTCTTGATAAGACTCTCTGCCGCTTGTTGCTTAACAATCTTTAACAAACTGCAATCCCCTGCCAGTTTTGTCATAGCTAAGCCCGAAATGTTAAATCCATTTCTTTGCGTATTATACCCTATCCAATTATTAAAGCCAACATGTTTAAGGTTATGTATACTGTTTTTATGTACTGCTAATACTCTTTATTGTTAACCATGTATAACATGTTGAATAAAGCACTGGATGCTGATAAGAACTTATTACACAATCACTGGTAGCACTGATGTAAATATAAGGGTTCAATAAAATCCTCTTGAATACTGACATATGTGGTTAATTTGTTACAGCATAATAAGTAATTGGTGCATTCCATCAAACAGTGGCAGGTGTTGACTTTCCCACGCTTACAATTTGCTATACTTTTCTTTACTGCGGGCTCCAGGATGCGGCCGCGCCATAAGGAAGTTCACAGCCTCCTTTTTGCTGATATAAACCATGGTGGCAGGTTTTGGTCACGCATCAGCAGATGGGAATGATGGAGTTCCAAGTTCTAACAGTTCTTCTCATCTGCCTTTTGGTAGGAGTCCCCTGTCTGGGTAAGTTTCCTTTCAGAAGGTTAATGGACTACATGTTGATTCTGTATTCATACAGATTCTAGAACCACTTGGAACCATCTTCGCATATTTCTAGGAATAATAACTGTAGTGCACAGTACTGAACAGGAGTATTATTTTGAGTGTATTATACTGAATTTTATCAATGTTATCAAACTTTTACTCTATACCTGGTTATAATTAGAGCACATATCGATGCAGTCAAAATCTCTTTTGAAATGTACTGCCATTAAAAAAACAGTACATTCTGAAAGAGATTTTGACTGCATAAAACAGAATCAGAATTAAAAGAATGAAGAAATCAATAGGTTAATATCAAATTAAAGCACTTAACTTTAAGATTTTGAGATGTTTTAAGATCAGGTATTTCTTGTAATGACTAATCATGCCTTGTAATCTAAAAGGATCCTTTTTGACCATCACAGGAGTTTAGCCATGACGTAGCCCTAGCTATATTCCAGATAATTTATTAACATAATGTATGTAATTATGGGTGGGTTTAGGGAGTCTGAGTTGATATGAGCTGCTCTGATGTGGAATTTTTTTTTTCTTTCAGGATTCACCACTTACTACCCAGGTATGTAAAATCACAAATACTTTGAACTGGACAGCTAACTGGGTATACCTTATGGGAATGTCTATTCCTTACAACAACTGAGAAGCATAAACCCACCCATACTGTATGCAAGTATGGGTGGGCTTAGGGAGCGTGAGCTGATATGAGCTGCTCTGATGTCGATAATTTTTTTCTTTCAGATTTCACCACTGACTACCCAGGTGTGTAAAATCACAAATACTTTGAACTGGACAGCTAAGTGGGTATACCGTATGGGAATGTCTGTTCCTTACAACAACTCATGAGCATAGTGTTATTACTGCTACTGAATAACAACAAAAACTTTACACAAGAATTACATTTATTTCTTTCATTTTCAGAAGTCACAACTGTATCGTACTTTGCTTAGGAGCTTAGGGGATCATAATGTGGCTCATTGAACTAACTTGAACAGTTAAATGATCTATCGCAGACCAACTATGATTTAAGATGAACTCAGCCTCAGCCATTTCCACTACAGTTTTACCTTCTTTCTCATTACATTTGAAAATGTAATGTTGACAGATGTACATATTATAAAATATGGATTACAGACAAACAAAGGATAAAAAGGGGATTAGTTTCATTTGACTGTGATAAACGTACAGAGAATGTGAACCACTCTGATTCTATTTGTGTTCTATCTGTGTGTTAATTTCAGAAACCTCTGACTCAGGTAAGTAACCATCACAAAAGCTTATGATGATAATGAAACTTACTGACCTCCACAGTTTAATGTCAAGTTAATCATTATACCATCTGTAAAATAAGATTCCCATAGTTTTTTCTTATCAATAGCTATAATTCAATACATATTTGAAATGTATTTAAGAATGATACAGAATTGCATATTGAAATATGAACTAAATAGTTGATTGGGTGGTGTATTTTCAGACCATAAGTCATTTCTGACTTTCCATGCGTGGAAAAGAGAACCTCACAATGTTCAGATTTTATTTGACATTAATATGAGCAGTCTCTTGCAAAATTCTGTGATGACATACAATTCTCTCATAACACTAGATTTTCCTAGTAACGTCTTTATTCTTTTTAGGTGTGGCTGGATCATGTGGTGGTCACTTTACCCACAGCAGTGGACGGTTTGCCAGCCCTGATTACCCCGGGTACTATCCAAACTATGCGCGTTGTACATGGCGTATACAGAGCTACGGAATGAGGATCATCTCCTTGACATTCACTTTCGTAGAGTAGGTCTTCGCATCTTCGACCAGAACTTTGACAACAAAAAAACAGGGTTATAAGCTGTTAATGTCCTACTTTATTTCTTATTCGAAGTATCGAAGTGAGTTCAGACTGCAGATACGACGCTGTTCGTGTGTACAATGGTCCCTCCAATGCCTATCCCCTACTGGGAATCTTTTGTGGGACACAGACCAGATCCTTCAGCTCCTCCAGGAACGACCTGACTGTAGTTTTCTCCAGCGACGGTAGCGGCACCAGGAGAGGTTTTGAGGCCCAGTGGACCTTTGTTGGTGAGTGCATCATTTTATGTAGTATATTCCAGAGGTGGAAAGTAACGAATTACATTTACTCACGTTACTGTAATTGAGTAATTTTTGTGAGTAATTTGTAATTTTTTAAGTAGCTTTTGAAGTAGGTAATTTAACTTTTACTCAAGTACATTTTGACCCAAGTATTTTACTTCGCTACATTGTAAAAAAAAAAACCTTACTAAGTAAAAAATGAAATGCGGAAGAAAAAAAAACAATCCGCCTGAACTGAAAGGAAATTGCGTGGGCGTTCGCGCGTGGCATTCCCACTTTTTTAATGGAGAAGGGTCTGGCTGCAGACCTCCTCTGTGGGTAAGCTCCTCTGTCAGGACATCTCCTCCGAGGGAAAGGAAATGACGCACACAGACGAAGGACCGCACCTAACCCAAACCCTAACCATAACTGTAGTTCCGTCATTTCCTTGCTCTCAGAGTGTTGGAGGGAAGACAGAGGCATGCTTGAACCTATGATCTTACTGATACACTGATATGCTAGTGACCTGTGTGTTGTGTATAGGCAGAATAGACATGAATCAAACCAATAAAAAGATAAAGTTGCTGGAGGTGTGAGTTCTTGATTCTGTTAACCCTGTCTCTTTTATTGCAGAGGTGCCATATTGGCCAGGTACGCCACTCTGAAACCACACACAACATTTTTTGTACAGAATTCAAGAGAGCATAGTTAATTTATTGCTAGCTAAATGTTACTTCTCCCACTGACTATAATTTATTGATCAAACATAGTTTTGCTTTATTTAATTTTAGATTTTAGTTCTTACAGTTAACTATGTTACAGCGGAATTCTAATGCAGTGTTTTTGCTTTGTTCATGTGTCATAACAGAAACAGAAACCACAACAGGTCAGGTTCTTTACCGATTAATTTCTTTTTTATATGTTATGGGATTTAAAATAGTACTGAATGTGAGTACTGCAGTGGTGATGTACTAATACGCTGATGTAGTGATTTAGTACTGATGTAGTAGTGATTTTAGATTTTAGATCTTACAATTTTAGATTTTAGTTCTTACAGTTCTTACAGTTAACTATGTTACAGTGGAATTCTAATGCAGTGTTTTTGCTTTGTTCATGTGTCATAACAGAAACAGAAACCACAACAGGTCAGGTTCTTTCCCGATTAATTTCTTTTTTATATGTTATGGGATGTAAAATAGTACTGAATGTGAGTACTGCAGTGGTGATGTACTAATACGCTGATGTAGTGATTTAGTACTGATGTAGTAGTGATAAGCTGAAATATTAATGTACTAAGAAACTGATATACTGATATATTTATGAGTGCTTTATGAACTGATATAGTGAAGTACTGATATACTGGTTATATGATGTACTGAAATACTCATGTCATCATGAGCTAATGTTCTGAAATGTTGATGCACTGATGAGTGTAATGAAGTACTAATGTAGCGATTAGCTGATGTAGTGAAGTACTGACATACTTATGAACAGATGCACTGGTGATGTGCTAATAACAATGACTAACGCTGATATGATATAAATTTGTCCTCTGTATTGGTGATTAGTGTTGTGATTTTTCTGTTTCAGCACCACCATCCTGTATGTGGAGTTGTGGCTATAACTTCGGCAGCTGTTCTTGTGACAGCTCCTGTGAATATTATGGATCCTGCTGCCATGACTACTATGGTGAGAGAAAACTGAGTTTTAGTTTGACATGATAATTAAGAGCGTCTAATCTAACTGTGCTGACCTGTTGTTCTGTTTCTCTGTCTCTCATAGAATATTGTCACCAAACTACCACAAGTGAACCGACAACAACCACAAGTGAACCGGATACAACCACTAGTATATTTTCATGTTCCTTCATAATCTATTTTATTCACCCAAACAGCATTGATGTAACACTACATATTATTCAGTTGAGACTTTCCCAATTTACCAAAACTAGAAAACAAGTTCTTTCTCATCTTTCATACCCAATATCCTTCAGAGCCTTTCTGAAATCACTCATCAGATGAGTTGAGATGAGAATGTAAAACTTATTTTTACATGAGTAATAGCCAAATTTAGTAATCTGAATGACTAAATCAGTAATCTTTATCTTATTATAATGTACAGTATGTCAGTTCATTTTGGTAAATTGTGGAAATCTGTTGATTTAGGAAAATCTGATGGTTGTCAGAACTGTGATTTTTCTATTTCAGCACCACCATCCTGTAGATGGAACTGTGGCTATCACCTCGGCTACTGTTCCTGTAACAGCTATTGTGAATACCAAGGAAACTGCTGCCATGACTACTATGGTAAGAGAAAGACAAGTTTCAGTTTGACATGGTTAAGAGCACCTAATCTGATTGCGCTGACCTGTGTTCTCACTCTGTCTCTTATAGAATATTGTCATGACACAACTCCTGATCCTTTCACAACAGGTAACTACTGTAATGTTATTTTACCTTTATTATATGTCCTAAGATTAGATAGAGTTAGAATGCTTTGTAAACTTTTCCAAATATACTGACAAATAATTAAACAAGGTAAAATGTTGTCATTTCTTCAGTATATGTACTACAGTAATGATGCTGTGAAGTGCTGACGTACTTTTGAGCTGATGAGGTGAAGCATTGATGTGCCAAATATAAGGTTATTAATTCGCATGGCAGCAGGTGGCGCAGTGGTTAGCGTCGATTTATTGATTTACTGAATAGTTGATGTACTTAAATATCCACATACTGATGAGCTGATGTACTGAAATATTGATGTACTGGCAAATTGAGGTAGTGGAGTACTGTGTAGAGGTGAGTTGATGTATTGAGTTACTGATGAACTCAGACTGACACACTACAACTGGCAGTGTTAATAGAGGTGTGTTGTCAGAACTGTGATTTTTCTGTTTCAGCACCACCATCCTGTAGATGGAACTGTGGCTATAACCTCGGCAGCTGTTCCTGTAACAGCAACTGCGTGTACCAAGGAAACTGCTGCCATGACTACAACGGTGAGAAGTTTTAGAAGTTTCAGTCTGAGATGATTAAGAGCACCTAATTGGATTGAGCTGACCTGTGTTCTCGCTCTGTCTCTTATAGAATATTGTCATTACACAACTCCTGGTCCTGACACAACAGGTAACTTATGTTATACCTTTTTATATTTCCTAGGAATTGATAGAGTTAGAATGCTTTGTGGACTTGCCCCAATATACTGACAAATAATTAAGCAAGTTAAAATATTGGTATTTGTTCAGTATATGTTTATGAACTGATGAGCTAATGTACCACAGTAAGGCTGTTGTGAAGTGCTGATGAGGTGAAGTAGTGATGTACTGAAGTACCATATGAACCCATGTACCATATGCTGATGAGCTGATGATGTACTGAAATAGTGATATAATGACAAATTGAGGTAGTGAAGTACTGTGTAAAGATGCACTGATTAACTGATGTACTGACAGACTACAACTGTCAGTGTTAGTAGAGGTGTGTTGTCAGAACTGTGATTTTTCTGTCTCAGCACCATCCTGTAGATGGAACTGTGGCTATCACTACGGCAACTGTTCCTGTAACAGCGACTGCGTGTACCAAGGAAACTGCTGCCATGACTACTATTGTGAGACAAAGATGAGTTTTAGATTGACATTATGATTAAGAGCATCCAACCTGACTGTGCTTACCTGTTGTTGTTCTGCGTCTGTCTCTCATAGACTTTTGTCACTACACAACTCCTGATCCTGGCACATCAGGTAACTTGTGTTATGTTTTGTGTTCCCTTGTGTTCCCTTATTATATGTTCTAGAAGTTGATAGTTAGAATGCTTTTTGAACTTTTCCAAATATAGTGGCGAATAATTAAGGTAAAATATTGTCATTTCTTCAGTATGTTTATGAACCGAAGAGCTATTTTACCACGGTTTCAGCAAGAATGAAAGGAAAGGTGTACAAGACAGTAGTGAGACCAGCCATGTTGTATGGTTTGGAGACAGTGCCATGAGGAAAAGACAGGAGGCAGAACTGGAGGTTGCAGAGCTCAAGATGTTGAGGTTCTCTTTGGGAGTGACGAGGATGGATAGGATCAGGAATGAGTGCATCAGAGGGACAGCTCATGTTAGATGTTTTGGAGATAAAGTCAGAGAGGCAAGACTGAGATGGTTTGGACACGTCCAGAGGAGAGACAATGAGTATATAGGTAGAAGGATGCTGAGGTTGGAGCCACCAGGCAGGAGGCTGAGAGGAAGACCAAAAAGGAGATTTATGGATGTGGTGAAAGAGGACATGAAGTTAGTTGGTGTTAGGGTAGAGGATGCAGAAGATAGGACTAGATGGAGACAGATGATTCGCTGTGGCGACCCCTGAAGGGAAAAGCTGAAAGAGAAAGAAGAAGAACAATGTTGTGAAGTGCTGATGAGGTGAAGTATTGTATCATCTGAACCCATGTATCATATGCTGATGAATTAATATAGTTAATAGAATACTTACTTAATAAGGACATTAATAAGGATCGGTATGATTCATTTGCTTCATCGTAAAATAATATGCTACTGCTGTACTGATAACACCTGCTAATTTGATCAACATTTGTCAGCTAAATCTACTGGTGTTTTGTTTTTAGTACTGTGATTTTCTTTGTATGCAACAGGGTCATCCTGTAGATGGAACTGTGGCTATAACCTTGGCGGCTGTTCCTGTAACAGCTCCTGTGAATACCAAGGAAACTGTTGCTATGACTACTACGGTGAGAGAAAGGCGAGTTTTCGTTTCAAATGAATGTCAAGAGCATTTAATTTGTCTGTGCTGACCTGTTGTTGTTGCTCTTTCTCTGTCTAGCATATTGTCGCCAAAACACAACTGCCACTCCAGGTAATTTGCCTTCATATCATGTAAATTTATATGTTTTGATGTCCTTTTTTGTCTACAAAAGAGTGTGGGGGGGGAACTATTTCAAACATCTGAAATGTGTGTTTCTTACAAGGAGCGCCATGTGGCGGTCACCTGACTGCATCAAGCGGTGTGTTCTACAGTCCCCTGTATCCCAGCAACTACCCCGATAATGCAGCGTGTACATGGACGATCTCGGCTCCTAATCAGAAAAAAGTTGACTTAAGCTTTACGTTTGTCGAGTAAGCCGCGCAACCTTCACTTTTGCCTACCAAGAGTGACGTTCCATTGCATTTCTCACACTTTTTCATTGCATCGTACACAGCTTGGAGACATGTTGTGACTCCATCAGGATATACGATGGGCCCAGCGATGCCTATCAACTGCTGGGGAACTTGCCACAAAACAACATTTATTTCTACAGCTCCAGTGAAAACCATCTGACTGTTAAGTTCAGGAGTGACGGCAGTGTAACACGTAGAGGCTTCAGGGCAGAATGGATCTTTAGAGGTTAGTGTTGAAAGTGAGACTCCATCTCAGATATGATCAGTGTCACCCCAATTTCCTATTTCCAATGTAACTTTGGGTGACTACGATACATCCCGTATGTGTGAATTTTTAAATTTTATTTTTTAAATATTTAACCACTTGACTTTCTTGCCAATCTGCAGTGAACTGTGGAGGAAGACTGCAGAATTCCGGATCATTCTCTAGCCCATACTACCCAAGTTATTACCATGACAATGCCAATTGCGTATGGTATCTTTCAGCACCAGTGGGACAGAGAGTGTATCTTTCAATTACAGACCTGGAGTAAGTAGTAACGGCTCATAAACCCCTTCACAACTAGTTAAGATACTTTAATGCAGCCTTTGATTTGCCATAATTTCAGCTAAAATATTTTTAGTAAATGTGTTCTCGAGAAAGTTAACACATTTAAGTTCTATAATATTAGACAACGGAAGAGTTGAAGAAAACTCAGTGATTTTGTACAAACACGCATGCAATAAAATTTGCATAAGAGAGCTGTTCACTCCTATTATTACCTAGGATCTAATCTTAAATAAGAATATAACTGCAAGCAATGATTACGGGGGCCGTGCAGTTTGCAGCTTTATCAGTTTTTGACGAATCGAAGTGGACAGACGTTGAAAAATGACACGTTTCGTCCTTTTATCTAGGGTGCTATGATGCAAAACTTATTAGGCAAAACGCAAAATAGCTTATTATAGCGCCACCAACTGGCAGAGTGGTGGCACAACTGGCACAATTTTTTTTGCCTGAGTAGAGGGTGGGGTCCCGGACCTACCTGCCAAATTTCAAAGCTGTAGCCCACCCAGAGCCGGATTTCTATGACACTCGGTGTGTGGTATTGCAGTCATATGCCAAGCCGACCACATTTATTTGCATATTACAGAGAAATGAAGACCTAAATTAAAAATGTGCTCAATAATAATTAAAGAAGAGTGTCTTGGGATTCAAATGATACCAGTTGCATGCAGATTGGACAAAAATCCAGGGACTAGTTCGAAAAAGATGGGTTTTTATTTTATGCAAATTAGTGAAAAATCAAATATGGCAGAAATAGATGCGGGGGTCAAAAAAATCCGTCTTAACCCAAGGAATAAGACGATATCAGATTTTTGAGAATCGGAGCTACGATTCAAAAGTTATTAGGAAAATGCAATTTTTTTTGAAAAATGCAAAATAGCTTAGTTGGGTTTTAAGAACATATTTATGTTCAAGAACAGTGGTGACCGAGGTTCATTCATCTATATCATGAATATCCACATAAATGTGAACTGCTCTAAATAAACCAACACAAATGCGTCGTTTTCCCAATGTTACATCTTCATGAGTTTTATTTAAAAATATTATGTGTAGATAATTATTACTAAGGAACCTCTTTTATGTAGAATTAACTATAAGTAATCTTTTAGGTCAGAAACTTGAATTTGACACATGATGGAGAGCATTTTGGACTTTAAAAATCTAGGTTGGTTGCAGTCTGCTATTTTGTCAGAAGTTTTGCCCTCATTTTTCAGTCTGGTTCATGTCCAAGTCTGACACACAGTCAATGGACCTCATTCAAAAACGGTTCTTATCAAGAAATTTGTTTTTGAAACACATCTATACTGTTTTCACAAAGATTCTGACACTTAAGCTTTCTTATTTGAGGTTTATTGCCAAGAACTGCTGAAGAAATATTATTGCCTGTATGTTATTAGCTGTATGACATTTTATTTAAATGTCTCATCTTTGTCAAGAACAATTAAAAAAATAAAAAAAAAACGGAAAATATTGGCCCAATGCTCTTATCCAATGTGTTTGTTACCCAGATTGCAAAACTGCTGTAACTGTGACTATGTGAAAATCTACGACGGTCCTTCCCCTTCGTACTCCCAGCTGGCTCACGTGTGTTCCAATAGCACCATGCGAGACTTTCAGTCCACTTCCAACCAAATGACAGTGGTGTTCCGTAGTGACCAGTCCGTTGTCGCCCGTGGCTTCCACGCCTCCTTCACCAGTGCTCTACCTCCAAATCTAGGTAATTTCAGCTGTTTAGTTTCAGATCACACGACACAACATAATCTTGTCCCTGTAGATTTCAGTATAACGTTTTATTCTATTTTTAAATAAATACCTGTGCAATCTAAAATTAGTATGTATTTTTAAATGAATGATTGTCTCTATGTACCTCTTTTGAAAACACTTACACACGTTGTACTAGGAACATTCTGTGTTCTCTGTGGATTTCAATGCCCTCGTACCTTTAATACAAGGTTTCAGCTAATTTTTTGCTATAAAAATGGTGGACACCATTATTTTATACGACTTGTTTTACATATCTGGAATATTTAGTTGTTTTGTCTGACAGTAAAAACAAATATAATTTACTCTGTAGAATCAATAAAATAGTAGTTTCTGAGATTTTTAGGCTTTTATTAATATTCTGTCTCACATACGTGAAATGGCAGAAATTCATATTAAATGGCTGAAAATCATTCATTTTAATTGGTTTTAGAGTTCTTTTATGTGCCACAGCAAGAATAATTTTGGTCTTTTTAGCTGTTCCTACGTAAGCTCTGGCTTTCTTCTTTTTTGCAGGTCGAGTGGACTGTTCCGCAGACACCATGACCATAGTGATTCGAAGGTCCTATGTGGAATCAATGGGCTTCAGTTGGCATGATCTCTATGTGGATGACCATCGCTGCAGACCCACAGCTAACAGCTACGACGTGACCTTCAGCTTCCCCCTGAACATGTGCGGGACCAGCAGAGAGGTAACGCAATGAAATCCAAGCTGCTGTTTTAATATAAGAATAATAATGGTCCAAGAATGGAACCCTGTGGGACCCCACAGCATAGCTGGAATAGCAACCCTTTAAGACCCTAAATAAAAATGGTACGTTTTACGGGATTCAAAGCCTGAAGGGTAAAGGACTTTTAGGATAACATGAAGTGATTCAAAAAAGCCAAAAAGCTCTGACCTTTGTCATCATTGTGCCTTCTTCCTCTCTCAGATCGGCCAGATCATCTACAACAACCACGTCCGGGCGGAGCACCTGTCGACAGGCGAGATCACGCGCCAAGACCAGAACTTTGTTCTGAAAGTAAAATGTCACATGCAAAGCGAGACCACGGCTGGAACGCTCTACGTCGCCAGGGAGCACAACAATAGCACCATTGTCGGCGACGGTCGCTTCAACGCAAGCATGGATTTCTACCCTTCCAGCAGCTTCTACTACCCCATACTGGACTTTCCGTACTATGTAGAGCTGAACCAGAACCTGTATGTCCAGGTGCATCTCAGCCGAGCAGACAGCAGCCTGGACCTCTTCCTGGATACGTGTGTGGCCTCTCCCAACCCCAACTTCCAAGGACGCACCTACGACCTGCTACGCAACGGGTGAACGTCTTTGCTACCTTTTTTTTTCCCAAACATGGCCAGTTTCATTAAGTCCATGTCAAATCAGAACACATTTGGACCTCATCATCTCCGTCATTGCCAAGACATCATGACTTATAAGTAGCATCACATGGTTTCATATCACTAATGGGCCTTTTTCATAGCAGACATATTAACATGAGGTAGAATTGCAAGCACTATCTTAGTTTGCAGAATTATGGACTGGATTTGCAGCTTCATAAATCTTTTTGTGATCTTGTTGCAGCTGCGTGAGGGACAGCACGCTCTACGTATACACCAACGGCCAGCACTACTACGCCCAGTTCCGTTTCCGGGCCTTCAAGTTCCTGCGAACTCACGCCACCGTCTACCTGCAGTGCCGAGTCATCGTCTGTGCACACAACGACTACTACTCACGCTGTCGCCAGGGCTGCCGGATGCGCAGGAGGAGGTCTCTCGACTCATCTCAGCACGTCTCTACCGTCACGCTGGGGCCAATCACGCTCAAAGGTGCGGGGACTCAACGCTCTCTTTTATTTGTCATTTTATGTGCAACTTTTTTCGCTGATGCAAACAAGACATTTCTTTGCAAATCATTTCTGGCTGATTTCAGTCTAAAATGGTTTCCTTCTTTTTAAAGATCCCAGTGCAGAAGCTGCTGCCAAGACTGAGGAGAAGGAGGAAGAGGAGAAAAAGTGAGCTGATGCCAGCCAGTCTTCAATACAATACTCTACACTTCATATTTACTTCTTATACGTTTCACTCAATCTGTAAAAATATTTTTCCACGATCATTAAAGCATTCCTAAAGGGCAACCGCTGAGTTTTTATTGTTGTTTTTTACTTTATGTGTGGTGTGGCAGAAACTTGATATTACAGGCCAAAATGCATCCCAACAACAGAGCCAGATGGCATCATTTGGGGTTTATTGACATCACAATTTCACCAGGCAAAAATATGATACAATACTTACAAGATAATTTAGATCATTATGCTTGACAGGCTTTAGCAAACGTCTTGATTAATAGCACCACGAAAGGATCCAACATTACAAGTAACATTTACACAATGGCACCTCTGGTAGTACTGAGAAAGAGAGAAAGAAAGAGAGAGAGAGAGAGAGAGAGAGAATATGAAGCGATGGATGCTCCGGATATATTTCAGCAGTGCCAGTGAGACTCTAAAGAGCCATTTAAGGTTGAGAAAAGATACTGCAGCTTACAGTGTGATGATGTGCTGCTAGTTTTCTCTCACTGCTAAAATATACCCCTGATTACAGCTAAACGCTAAAGACGGCATCGTCATTTCTATACACGATCGGCTCAAAAGGCAAGTGCGAAACATTCCAGATCATTCGTAAAAGTCTCTTAACAAACACCAACGGCTCATCCGTGTCACACGCTAGCGCGTGTCTGCTAATACGCCTTTGTCCAAAAAAAAAAAACACGAGATAAAAGACTCGCTCGAGTTTCAGGAAATTGGTCTGTATCAAAGAAATGGAGAGTTGAGTTTAAAGGTGATATCAGACATTAATATTAATTTCAGGGAATGAGTAACAGAGGCGTAGCAATGACACACTAGCATGCCTATCCAATTACAGCGCTTTGAATATATTTTCCAACCCTGATGCCTTCGGTGAGTTCCCTTAAATGAAGGCAAAAATGGCACCTATAAATCTCTCACAATGTCATAAATCATATCTCAAGATCAAAACATTTATACATTGTGCGAGCGCCCCTAAATCTACGTCACCAGCAAACACTGCAGTAGAATATGCCGGCCTTCAGTTTCAAGCGAGTTGAAATGGAATAAAACCAACACACCCCGTCTTTCTTGCTCAAGGCTATATTGTAAAAAAATCTGTTTAGGCACTCTACATGCAGATGTGATCAGAATAACTTCATTAGCATATGAGAAAACTTGTTTTAAGTGAACAAAACGAGTGTAAAGAGATTTATTAGTATAAATCGTACTAGGGCTGGGCAGTACAGCCCTGAGTTGCACTATTACCCACAAACACCACTCTTGTTTAAAAACTACGCTAGTAAATGCTCCCGTTTTTTTCAGAGTCTAAATAGATTCTCACCAGCACGTCATGGACCAAAACTTTCAATACTATCAGCGTTCACGTAACATGAGAAGACGATGCCCGTTTTAAGCGTCCGTTGTCGCTCCGAGTCACTGTTTGTGCTGCCCCCGGGCGAAGTGGCAGGCGAAATCGTAGCGGTTACGGCAGCGGTGGCCGCAGATGTTGCACTGGAATGGGTTCTCGTAGCCGTGGCAGCCCATGTGAATGGTGTAGAGAATGTTGTCAGGGAAGTAGATGTGGCAGTGCAAGCAGTGGTGCAGCAGCTGTGGGTCCTGGGCCGGGTTAGGTGTTCCCGGCTGACTGTTCGTGCCGCTAGGGGTGCTGGTCCGCTCGCTGCTGGGTCCAGCTCCGGGGCTGCAGCCGCTGTGGGCCGCCGGGCGAGGTTCCGGCGTGATCGGGGACGAGGCCTGAGCCGAGCCGGCTGACACGGCTGCTGGGGCCGTCATGGGCTGCTGCACCAGGAAGGTGGGCTTCTCGTCCGGTAGCGACTCAGACCCGGGGGAAGGGGGAGCTCCCTGCGCTTCGGGAGGCAGGCTGGCAAGCTGGCCGGCCAAGGTGGACAGCTGGTTGAGGGGATTGTCCAAAACAAGGTCCTTCTCGTCTCTGGAAGTTCCCACTCCCAACGTGGTTGTGCTGCTTTGGGGGTCTTTGGCCAGGCCGTCGTATGGTGGCTCGTGCTGGAGGTGGGCGTGAGCCGGGAGCTCATGGCCAAAATCGGCCAAGTGGTGGTGGTGGTGCTGGTCGGTGCCGGACTTGGATTGCAGAACCATGGCCAGAGGGTTGAGGCTGACCACCATGCGGCGACTGTAACCGAAGGAAGCGCCTCGCTTCTGGATGCCATTGAGCATCTTGCGGTGGGCCAACGAGGAGCGGGCGCCCTTCATGGGCAGCAGCTTGTGGCGGCGACGCCGGTGGTGAGACAGGTTGCTGCGGTCACTGCAGCGGAAGGAGCACAGCTCGCACTTATAGGGCTTCTCGCCTGTGTGTGAGCGCATGTGCGCCTCCAGGTGGCGCTCGTACGCTGAGGCGAAGGGGCACAGGTGGCACCGGTGCGGCTTTTCGCCTGGAAAAGGAGAAAGGTTCATTTGCGTCAGTTTCTTGGACGTCACTAGAGTTTGGAAGGTTCGTAGAGTGGAAGACGAAGGTGAAAGGGGCTTACCTGTGTGGATGCGGATGTGTTCTATGAGTCTCGCGGTCCCCCTGGTTGCGTAGTTACAGTAGCGGCACTTGAGCTTGCCGTCGTACGTCCTCTCGAAACCGTCCACCAGCATGCTGGAGCCGTCTTCCAGCGACATGTCCACCGCAGGGTGCTCCAAGCCATTCTGGCCTAGGTCTAAGAGATGAATTTAAAAAACAACACAGGCATCAAACTGATATCATGACGTTTGCTTTGAGCAGTATTGTTATATCCTTATTAGCAGTGATATACGAGAACGGAAGCGACTTCCGTACTTCTAGTTTCCCTGAAGCAACTTGGGATTAAGGGTCCTGCTCCAGGACCCAGTGATGGCAGTGCTCGAAGTAGGATGCGAACCAACAACCTCTTGGTCCAGACCCGAGTATCCTACCACTAGGTTTCTTATCTGAAACCTTCAACTGGAAGACTATCTCATCTCATTTTAAAGCCTCTTATTTTATGAATTTCACATGAAAATTTAAATTACGTTTCTAGACAAAAACAAAAAAAGCTACAAGGTTAAATACAAGCCACTGGGATAATAACGACAAAGCCAAGAGAGTGATCTGAAACACTTTGAGACCATAGCTCAAAGTCAAAAAGTCACTGTACAGATATATACAGAGAGACGAGACGACGTGGCTCCAGTTTTCACAGTGCAACAAGAAACAGGGAACAAAAAACGAACAGGGCATATAGAATAAACAATATATATAGAATACAAAATACACTTATACAAATATACACTTTAAACTAGAAATGGAGTATTAAATCTAAACTTTAAACTAGAAATAGAAGTAGAAAGAGTGACTATTCAGGTGCAGTATTAACCTACAAAAAGTGGAAATTGACTTTTACAATGAATGTGCATGAGGTTAGTAACAATATGAAAAAAATTCTATATCCAGTCTATTAATAAAACAGTATCTCTTAAAAAAAGGTCTAACATTTAAGTTGGATTAAGTTTGTGCTGATATTATAACAGCAGTGGAAAACTAGAGTCTGTGCAATATTTTTCAATAATTTGTGCAGATACTGTCAGTTAGAAGGTGACCAGTGATATGTACATTCAATGTTCAGTGGTTGTGCGAATAAGTAGCAGCAGTGCAAACATTGTGCCAGTGTTATAGCAATGTTGTAGCAACAGTCATTTGAGAAGGATTACTTTTTCAATCGTCTGGCGTTAAATGTGTGCCAGATCAGCAGCAGTTTGGAGTGATAATACTGTACAGTTTGGAAATATAAACATTATTCTTAAACATCTTTCCGGAGACAGTTTCAGAGATTGTCCGTACAGCAGCTGGGGCGTCGTAGTGGGGGGGAAAAAGGGGATTGACTTACCAGGGCCCTTGAGAAGTGTGGAATTTTATTTTATTACTGGGAGGGGAACCATGGAGACTGCTTGTATATAGGGCCCAGAATTCGGTGCTACGTCCCTGAGCGGCTGCACCTATGTTTTGACTGGAAGATTTACCGTCATCCTACTGGGCGATCGGTGACAATCACGTCCATCCATAACTCTTACACGATGAGTCTGTCTTATCTGTTTAAAGGATAACGTTTCCAGGTAATAACAGTCATGTAGATTCGAAAGCCCTTACCTCCGGGGATGTCGTCCAAGTCCTTGACTCCACTGACGGAGCCTGATATCATGTTGACATGTTGAGTTTGCTGACTGAGGTACTCCTGGAAATCTTTCACAAAGTCCAGCGTCTCTGGCTTCTCTTCGCCCATTGGGGAACTGGCACTGCCACTGCTTGCCTTGGATGAAGTCGAGAGACCTGTTAACCAAAATTAAATAAACGTCAAGCCATCTTTACTCGACACTAAATGCAAAACATGGTTTTTTGGGGTTTTTTTTTAACGGTCATTGTTAGTTGCCTATGAGGATTATGTAGATTTCTATGTAAACAAAGGAGCAGAACAGTAAGATGAAACATGACTACCAGGCACGGTGTTAAAATAAAGCATGCTGACGATTAGTAAACACAAGTCAAGGCGAGAATAATAGCACAGACACTACAGCTTAACTGACAAATGCAAACAAATAGACTGAAGGCTGATTAAAAGGGTTCTTTGCTACACACTTGCTTTCTATGCAGCGCGTCACGACACAGCGCGTTACTATGGCACCCGTACTATTTAGTACGCTAGTATGCGACTGTTGCTATGATAGCGAATATTGCCGTTAGTAACACGGGTTAGCGTAGCTAGCATTTAGCTAGCCAAGGTAGGCCGGTTTTACGGGCAATATAGGCGACGTTTTCTCGTTCTAACAACTGAAGCGGAACGATAAATTGCTGAGTGGTTTTTACGTTCGGAATTAATATTGGGTGAATAAATCAGATCTGAGCTCCGAGCGATTATTTTCACCAGGCCGGCTAGCTTAGCTCAGCACAGCTCTAAACAGTATATTCAGCACAATCGTGCGGTTCCTTACTGTAAGACTGACAGGTCCGTACGTCGCTCCGTGTCTTTATTAAAATCCAAAAAACGATTTGCGCAGACCACAAAAAGCCAGCCTGACGTGTTTGAGCCCCAGTTGGACGTTTAAAGAGGCTTCGACTAAATCTAAACAAAAGGATAATCCTTCCAGGTAAAAGTTCACAACGTCGGTACAACGACAAATGTCTTCCCGCGGATGTGTTCCCAGTAACTTCAGTTCCCATGTATGTAAGGGAACCGTAAAGATGAACTAAATTCACAGACATCCTTAGTCATTTGTCATGCAAAGTACGTTGAATATCATATTTCTATAATGTTTTATCATTTAGCAAGGTATGTGTATTGTCATACAGATAATGAAACCACAATTCTACAGAATTTGTAATACTTATCTAAGTGACAGTTCGCAGTGATAAACACTGTGCGTGTTCACCATGCTAATGTGGTGTTAAAAAGCAACAGACGCAAACTCGTTGGTCATTTTTATTTTTATCTATCTATCTATCTATCTATCTATCTATCTATCTATCTATCTATCTATCTATCCCATCCATCATCCATCCATCATCCATCCACGAAATTCATCTAAACCATCCTAAGACCACTAATAGACATATACTTTCACATTATGTCATTCTATCAGATTTTATTCAAAATAATGTATTTTACTGTGTGTACAGTGATACATATAATGAGATCCAAATTCGGTGACTGATCAGCGGGCCTTTGCTGGCATCACCAAGTCTTTCAAACGCAGTCCCAATCAACCGCATGCCAAAATTTTCAATTTGATAGTATAGACGAATTGCATTGCTTTAAATAGCCAAATTGACTCATGTATGTTTTATACTTTGTTTAATATTTAACCAACGGAGAAGTTAGCTTTAAAGATCGCGTGCCATTTGTGTCAAAGTTGTGAGGGAGGCCATTGAGGAGAGTATGACAAATGAGTGGTTAAATGACAGCTTCACCTCCTCTATGGTGACGCCACCCTGGGCTGGGGTGTGTAATGAGGCAGGTGGTGTAGCACTTGCACCCACCGCAGGGCTTTTCGACTGGGGTTCGAATGACCAGAAACAGCCTTGTCGCCTGGTCACCACTGCTACATGGCAACAGCAGGAGCAAACAACAAGCTGTCTCAAACATCACTGGGAAATTGAATTATACAAGCGTTTGGAATCTTTGAACAATGTCAGAAATATATATTTTTCAAGTAAATCTTCTATGCTCTTGAATACAACATGTATGTACAGTAACTATTGACTGAAAAATGATAATACTAGGCCTCATTCAACAGCCATTCTAAAATTGTGCTTACTAACCCGCTTAAAAATTCTGACATTTCCACCAGTGTTTTTTCTTATTTTTAGATTTGTTCTTAGGTAAGAACATAATCTACAACTGCTGAAAGAGGTTACTCGAATTACATAGTGTCTCACTATATTCTCAGTATTATAGTATTTAAATGTCTCGACTTTCTAAGAAAAATTCATGAAATATTTTTAAATAAAAATATTTACTTTGAACCATTTAATCTTTGGAAAATGTAAAAACAAAACAAAAACAAACAAACAAAGCAAAACACTTTCGAATTCACTTTTCTGCCCTAGATGGCGCATTAAGGCCAAAACAATCTTTTAACCGTCGTTGAAGATTCATAAAAATAAACCCTTTTAAATGTGACACTTTCTTAAGCTTAAGAATGTGAATTATTATTATTGGTATTTTACATTTACAATAAACATATGAATATAAATTATAATATAAATTCAAAATTCTGCTTCTATGTGGCAAATGCATTAATTTGGTAGAATGGACAGACAATAACACAAAATTTCAGATTTCAATACTGATATGTTAAGACAATTAAATGCCATTTTAAATATTATTTTTAATATAAACTTTTGGTGCAGTTGTGGTAAAAATTCTGACAGGACAGGCAGCCTGGCGAGTTAGTCCAGCCCTAAACAGTCAATTACAGTCCTAATGGCCTGTCAACACTAATGTTATTTTATAGCAATTTAATTATGCTCAGGTTTCCGGCGAAGCCACTTCCCTTTAAATAATTCAAGCAGGGTGACAACAATTTGTCAGTTGAAAGAGATAGATGGCTGGTGGAAATGGGGCCCTTTTGTTGGAAAAGTTATTGTTGTCAGAAAATCCGAATTGGGTCCAGACCTTTGTAACAAACAGGACTTTTCAAGAAGAATCAGCAGCAACTTGGCTCTTCACTAGGTCATTTCAGCTATTAGGGAACGGGCAGATGATATATAATATAATATAATATAATATAATATAATAATATAATATAATATAATATAATATAATATAATATATATAATATAATATAATATAATATAATATAATGCATTCATTATTTCTAATTTCAGTTGTATGGGCTCCTGATAGCAACTTTTAGATTAAATTAACATGTACATTATTCAGATCTAAATATTTCAAAAAGAAAGATTAAAGCAGTGTTCCACCATTCTTTCTCCTTCCCTCGTTATAACTATAACGCTTTATTATAAAGACCTTACTAATCCACTAAATGTTTTTCTTAAGAGTTCTTCTAAACGTGAGAGTATTTGTGTTACTTTAATGCAAGTGTTTTAATTCGGGGCCCCTGCTTACACCTGCTTATGTGTGTGCGTGTGTGTGTGTGTGTGTGTGTGCATGAATCAGGCCGACTCTCTCTCCCTCTCCCTCTTAATTCTTAATTCCCATTTAAAGGGATTTGAATGAGGGCCCCCTTTCTCCTCCCCAAGCGCTTGATTTATGGGCTGTTTGTGGTTTTATACAAGGTGAAATAATTCATTTCCCCCCGCTGAAAAGGAATTGGGTATTAATTTTGGAGCGCTTCTCTAAGGGCCCGCGGTCAGAACGCTGGGGCCATTTTAAAGAACTTCGGGGCAAGAACATTAGCCGTGAAGAAAGACCTTTTCTAAAAATCCAGGGCCTGAAAATGTGGCTATAGAAGGGGAAAAAAGGGCTACATCATTACAACAGGAGGAAATCCTCCTTCTTCTCTCTTTCACACCCCCTACCAACGCTCGACACTGTGCAAAAGAAGGGGGGAAAGAAGCGACATAAAGGAAGCGTGTATTAAGCTTTTCATTCTGCTGCCACTTAATTTCCTCCTGTGTAATGAATGTAATTGCTACCTTTGATGAGAACACTATTATCTGAATCACACTTTAAATGGCCAAACAAGACTCTCCTCCCTCCCTCCTTCTCCTCCTCCTCCTCCTCCTCTTACAAAACAGCCATGAGATCCCCTAATTATGCCGCAGAACAAGTGGCTTTGCTGAAAGAGAGAGCAGGCCGCAGCTTACGCCCGGGACAAAGGGCCAGATAAGCAGCAATACACGCTGCACACGAGCTTTCCCCTCACTGACAACAAAAATGAAGAGAAATCTTCCCTTAAATATACTGATGTCGAGTTAAATCACTCTGCGCTCTATAGGCCACATTTAATAAAACACGTGCATCATGACTATATGGAATGGAAAAAATATAGATATAATTTTCTCCAAAAGAGGTCTGTGTTATTAAAGCCAGGACTCTCCTTATGTGTCTGGGACATAGGGATAAAAGGATCACGGTTTTACTGTTAAAGTGTTTTAAATTCTTCAAAATGATTAGTATTAACTTTTTTCATTTTTGAAAATGAAAAGCCACGTGATTGCTTTTTAAAAGATGATATTTAGAAAATTATATGGTTTTTTTGTGTAAATTTGTATGGTTCTAGCTATATTATAATTTGTATTATAGAGTAGGTGCATAACTGTATGTGTGGTTTGCAATATAAAACTTGGTGGTCAATTTTTTAACATACACAATATTACTGATGTTCGTTTTGCCTATGATATTCATATACCTTTTCATTGCCACTGTACAGTATATTATTAGGTATAAATAAATAAAAAAAGAAAAGAATAATAATTAAATATATATGCATATGCAAAGACTATGCATTGTCATACATACTGTATATGTGTGTATTTATCAACCAACACCCCACCCACACACACACACACACACTTCCACATTTGAAAGATTACGAGCAAGCCCCTAGCTGTTTAATAAAAGTGTCTGCCTATTCTCCAGGATGACGTGACTTTACGAGGCGCTGCACGATAAAATCGCTCTCACCTTATGGCGGCGTTGAGCAAGGGACATTTACACTTCACAGGTGACAGACCAGTTCGTCTCTCTCTCTCTCTCTCTCTCTCTTTCTCTGTCTCTCTCTTTCTTTCTGCTCAGGGATGCAAAAGAAACTATAAAGTGACATCCCGAATGACAAGCGTCACCGTTCCTCTCGGACAGCCCAGGCTGTATGCAAAGCTGCTTGGCTCTGTTTAACATGAATCATGGTTCCTCAAAGCAAGCAATGGCTAAATGATAAAGCGATAATCAATTCCTCTGACTACGAGGCCTAGCCACAGCTTGACGGAGAAAGAGAGAGAGAGAGAGGGATAGTGATCACGCCCTGCAAATGACGCCGCTTACAGTGTGAGCGATGAGTGGCAACTGCGGTTGTGTGACTTTAAAAAAGGTTTATAACGACTGAAATTCAGGCTCGGTCACGCGTCAGAGGAATGGGCCGATATTTCCGGGCGAAGTGGCATTTGCGCTGTATTTGTCTGAGCGGGCCCTCGCCAAAACCACCGGCCGCTAATAAAGAAGATGCCGTAATAGCTTTTGACTGGGTCCAGTCTCTCCGGACGGGGGGGAATGAAGTGTCCGTGGCTGAGTTATCGTGCCCCGATGCCATTTGTACAGCCTGGAAAGTGGAGGCATTTTTCCTGGCTGTCAGGCCTTGGCTGTAGCTCACCGTCTTGAAGGATGTCTCCCAACGCACACTTGCCCCAATACGTGCCTTTCCAGCTCCTCGGAGACGGAGAAAAGGGCGTCTAATGGATAGCGGCCGTCCGAGGCGTGCGCAATTTAGGGCGTCCCGTGTCAAATCTTTAAAATGGGCCGCTCTTTGACACACTCGGTCTGCTCGACAGAGAAATGCTGCTTTAAGAAAACTCCTAACACGATACAGGTCAAACCGACCCTCGGATCGAGGTGTGTGGACTGGTGTGTGACTGTGTGTCCAAAAAAATGGAGGAAGCCTGGCATGGAAACAAATGGGAGAATTGATCTTTTGGGGTATTGATTGTAGATAAAAAGCCAATCAGCAGAGGAATGATCTTTCCATCAGTATTTCCATCTTAATACCTCTTTGAAGTCCTCTCACATTTTTGCAGTCTTTGTTATATTTGTGTTTTTATGCCTAATTTCATACGAAGTGAATGTGATTCTATTCTTTAAAGCACTTTGAGCGTCTTTTATTGGCCAGATAGGCTGAACTGACCAGGTGTTTTTTTGTGATATATCAACGACATCTTTATCATCCAGTTCTAAGATTAGAAAAATTCACTGCTGTCCTGTCAGTTTGGTGCCTAAAAAGGATGAATAAATGAATGTAACGTCTGTATAGCATTATTTGATGTTCCAGCGGCCATTCCGCACCAGTACGCTCACCACACATCAGCTAAGGTGCTGAACGTGCAGGAGAGAATTTACCAATTATAAACAGAGATGATTAGGAGACCAAATTTGGTTGCCCAAAGCCCTTTTTGGTTGGTGCCACCAAAATCTGAGGAACTTTAATTCTAGATTGGAACTACTGTATGTCATAGCCTTTCTGGATAGAACTACACTCAGAAATAATAAGTGTAAGTATCCTCAAAGAATGAGAAATGCTTGGACTTTGGATAAAAAATGCCATTTCAAAGAAACAATTCCTTTAAGAGAGTCCAGAGGAACTAAGAATGTCTGGGTCTCTATGATTGTGACACCGGGTCCGTGGCGCTCTCCAATCTTTTTTAACCCACTCCAACTCGGCCCGGCCTGGGCAAAAACAGGCGTCGTTAGCCACCAAATGAGGCGGACCGCCGGCCACATAAGCGGGGGAGTCGTCACCTTTGACCTCGACGTGCTCTTATCGATCGCAGCCTTGTGAGCAGCTGGGCTTCCTTGCGGCCTGGCGAGGCGCGACACAGCATGCAGACCAGCAGTGTAGGAGGTCATTAATGACCCTTAGTTACCTTTATGACAGAGACAAAGAGGCCAAACTGACCACAGAGCACCAGGGTCACTTCACGGGACACCACCGAAGCGGAGAGAATGGCAGTCGTAACCGAGGCCATTATTGCCCAATTAGCATGATTAAATGCCTCTAATCCAACACTCTATTTTTTACCCTTAATAAGGCAGTTGAAGGAAACTTTAAGCGTTAAGATTGAAGGCCATAAGTAAAAATTACAGCTTCATGATTCATCATGAATTAGAATGATTACAGAAAATGGCATTACTGTAGCCTGAAGAGTCTCAAGTCCTTTTATTATTATTTTATTGTTTTTATTATTTTATTATTGGTCACTTTTTTTTTGGCGTTCCATCATGTAAGACCTTGTCCCTTCTCTACCCGCTTCCATTCTTTCTTTCCCAAGGTTTCCACTGCCATTTCACATCCACTATCAAGATACATTTAAAGCATGGTGTTTAATAAAACAGAAAATATTGATTTAATTTTGGTATCGGCAGACACTGAAGATTTTGATATCAGGATCGGACCCAAATAAAAGGAAGTACTGTACCAATGGCATCCCAGAATGTAGTTCATACAAAGACCTTACACACACACTTTCGCTGCACAGAAACACACACACACACACTCGAGTACTCAGGTCCTGTGCGGGCCACCAGGGCGAGCCTGTAACGAATTGGCTTTAAGGCTTGGTGTAATAGAGTGAAGGCGCCACGGGCCACGTGGGGGAAATAAGCGGCAAATGTAAGTAAGCACAAAATAGTTTTCCATAAATAATCGAATGACAACGCGGCCGTAATGGCGTCGTGGGGCTGTAAAAGAATATGTAGCCAATTTTGCCGCTATTAAAGCGAAATGGAAAGCTAAATATATAAGAGACAGAGGGAAAGGTTTCGACTGAACTCGGGGAACATTGCCTTTATGGCAGCATGGGAGATGTAGTGGGCCATGGGGGAGCCCGAGTACGGTTTGGGGTCTTTATAGTAAGGGATGGATGGGGAGAAAGAGGAGGGGAAGGGAAGGAAGAAAAGGAATGAGGCCCACACAAAATCAATTGGTCGATAATTGTCACACTTCTCTCGGCCGTGCAGGTAGGTGGCCGCTTCATCTGTTTTCAGGGTTTGATTTGCGCTTATGTTTTTACAAATAATCAATGCTTCATTCTGAACGGATAATAGAGCCAGACTTCCGTAACAGGCCATACTTTCCGAGGGAGGGGGAGAGAGAGTGAAAAGCATAAATAAGAGGTAGCGTATAGACACACATCAGACTACGTATTCTATGGATTTACCCATGGGTAGTTCTGGACTCTTATTGTGTTTGTGTTTTACTTGCTTTACAGTATGTCAGATCTATATTAATGTTTTTGTTACATTTTTGATCATCAGTGTTTAATGTTGTGATCATGAAGACGTTTTCCCAATTAACTTCACCTTTATTACTGCCACCACCATCATCATCTGCTTCTTCTTCTTCTTCTTCATCATCACCATCATCATCATCATCATCATTATCATCTTCAGCATCGGCACCAGCATCGTCATCATATTTATCAACAACATCAGGATCATCACCAGTATCACTAACATCTCCATCATCATCATCATCATCTTCATCTTCATCATCTTCTGTGTCAGCACCAGCATCATCAACATATTCATCAAAAACAACAGGCTCATCACCAGTATCACTACCACCTCCATCATCATCATCATCATCATCATCTTCATCTTCATCATCATCTTCATCTTCTGTGTCAGCACCAGCATCATTATCATATTCATCAAAACAACAGGATCATCACCAGTATCACTACCACCATCATCATCATCATCATCATTTTCTTCTTCTTCTTCATCATCATCATCATTATCATCATCATCATCATCACAATATGACTACCACCTCCATCAGCATCATGATAAGCATCATTATCATTGTAATCATCACCATCACTACTACTATCATCGTCATCATCAGCTGCAGCAGCATCAGTATCACAGCCAGCACCTCCATCATCATAAATAAATAAATAAATAAATACATAAGTGATGAATTTTAACTGTTGAGAAAAAGAATTGCACATTTCAAAATTCCTCGACCTGCAATGCTCCCTCTTTGAAAAGTCACTTTAAAGTTTCTGCAGCTTTAGTGTGTAACATATGGCTTGTCATTGGCTCCATAAAAGCGTTAATTGCGTTCTCCGCTGGCAATTGTGGCCAAAGAGAGAGAGAGAGAGAGAGAGAGAGGGTGAATAGAACGGTATCTGAATTTGTTTGCGATTGATTTGTGGGCCCCTGAGAGGCCGGCTGGATATTTATAGGAGAAAGTACGGCCTCCTGCCCTTAGGACACTATTACAAATCAGGCCTCAGTGCGCCGCCCTGCTGGGAAGCTAGGGAAATAAAATAATGCTTTATGGGCTGGGGAGGGGATTATGGCCCTGGAATAAAGCCTTAATGTTGCATTCTATCTTATATTGATCGTCACTCTTTTGGAAAACTTGTTTTCCTGCGTTCGTGTGATGGGGATTTGCTCAGTTATAGATGCTCAGTTGGACTTTATTAGATGTTAATTGCATAATTAGCTGAATGATTTTAATTCAGTGCCGTATAAAGTACCTGAAACCCGTAAGTAAAGTAAAGATTCCTTACAAAGAAAATGACTTCAGTAAAAGTTAAAAGACATCATTTACACTACTACTTGGGTAAAAGTACTTAAGTATCTGATTTTAATGGTACTTAAGAATTAAACACGTTTTGATTGCGGGAAATACTTGACTTAAAGTCTTCAAGTTTGCCCGCTTTCAAACTATTTCAGTTTTAATTCTACAAATAAAAGTTAATTAAAAATTCCAATGTAACAAGACATTATGTACATTATTAGAATATAGCAAAGTTGCTAATATTAATAATGGCTACAAGTTGAGTTAAAATGCTTAAACTAATGCTTCAACAAAGAAAACAAAGTACACGTGCACCATTTTTTTCTTTTTAGTGTTCAGACACAATGAGCAATCAAAAAGGGTACAAAATTAATTGAACACATACAGTATGTTAAGACTAATTGGACAAAATGCGCAGTGCATCCCGTCTTGATTGAATTAAAGCTAGAAATGCTATTAAAAGACTTTTCTGCATCTCATAATGCCATCTGTCTATATACTGACTTCAGAATTGGGGTCACTTCTGTCTGCCCTCACACCATGTACTAGTCCATCAGGGGTACTTCACCCCAAAACACTAATGAGGCTATCAGTATTCATTTGTGGCCAGTCATTGTATTACCCTAAAATACATTTATTTAAATTGTTTAACTACTTAAAGTTGCCCTCACCCTCTTAACTTGGATGTTTTGCCTTATGTGTTTATGAGACTGACCATAATCAAAGACCCAAGTCTTAGTACCCAGTTTATTAAAGCAAAAGTCATTTTTGATAACAAATAGTGACCCCCCTTTTTATATCCCTTGCTTAAAACCAGATCTCCAAGCTTTATTCTTCCCTCCCTTTTAAGACGTTAGACGGAAGAGGAAGCGGGAGAAGAAGGAGGGGGAGAGAAAGGGGGAAAAAAGGGAGGCTTCTGTCAAAGTGGCGGAGAGAGTGCGAGAGTAGCCGATTTTCTTAATTCATCCCCCGGGAGTGGATAAGTCTATCAATCTGTTAGATTGGAAAGCCATTAGCTGCCCCAGTTTATGTGTTTCGAGCTGTTAAGACAGAGCTGATTGATTGTTGTGCCTTTGATGGGATATGCTGATCTAATCTGACCGTGCTCCATTTTGCAATAAATTACACAATTCATTTCCCTCCATTTAGGGGAGGAAAATGACACCTCCAGGCATGCCTGGCCTCTCCAGGCCCAACAGCACACAGAAGCTATTTTATAGCGCCATTTAGCTGACAAGCTTTCCGCTACCTCTTTCCCCCCCCCCAAACTCCCCCCTCCCAAATCCCCCTTTCCACCCTCCCTCCGTCCCTCCATCCCTAGCCTCTCTCCGAAAAAATCGAAGCATAATCAAGGTGTATGTTTAGAAAATTTATTGTTATAATTTCCACCCATAATTCCCTCCATTTTCCACCCGCCGCCCGACATAGATCATCATCTAAAGAAGAGAGAATGGAGAGCAGTTTAAAATTTATCGGTCTTTGATTCTCAATTATACGTGTTTATGACTTCATCTGTCTTCGGCTGCCTCAACCTTTCCCATTACGGCAGAATATTATTTGTACGAAATCCATTAAATTCACAAGGCGGCCACTCTAATGGCGGCGCTGCGGCGATTTGCAGAGGGAAAAAGTTTTTTTCGAAAGGTTGGCTTTAGCTAAAGCGCGGGTGTTATGACACCAGAAATTGCTTTATTGATGGGTTTTTCCCGAGCCCGGGTATTTGGGCCATTTGTAACGGGCCCATATCTCTATCTCGGGCACACTGACGCTTATGAGAGGGCCTTTTCTGGCAGGCTGGACCCAAAATTCACCATCGCAACACCACACACTCACCAAATATTCAATCCCTTCCATAGTAGGCTAGCTGTACAGTATGTGCTTGGACACTTCTGGACAGACACCATTAAGGACATGTGAATAGGGTCAATCATCAAAATATCACTTCTAACTTGGTTTGAGTGACAATGTACTGCCATCCTGTGATATGGTTGATAAAACCTGGCACTTATCTTGAAGATCTTCAGATCCTCCAAATGTTATCTAACCCTGTTCAGTGTAAACATAGCTCTTATGGTCAGTGATGTACAGAGTAGCTGAAGGCCATATTTAAGTAAAAGTCGAGATTCTATTCTCAAAGTCTTGGAATTAAATGTTTTCTTTTCAAAATATACTACCAACAAAGTCATCTGATTCCAAAAGCGATAAGGACTGGAGTGTGGCATGAATCATCATCACATTACATTATATTGATAACTGTAACATGCTTTGGGTGTTGAATGAAATTTAGGATTTTGCTCTGTTAATTACATAAAAGTGTGTTTATTATAAGTTTTCCTAATTATCAGTTTCCTGAGGATTTCTTTTGACACTGCCTATTTTAAAAATATTATACGTTGCATTATTCCACAACTAGTTGAAAGAGCTTCATAGACCATATTATATATTAACATTTCACCGCAGCAGTTACGCTAGCTCATACAGTATAATATTCTATTCTAGATCATAGAGAGAAAATCATTGTTGCACTACAAAGTAACCGATAAAGATATCACACATGTTATTTGTTTGTGTTTACATACAATGTACAATCATAGCAAATCTTTATAGATAGATGTGACATGAAATACATAATCCATGATACACATTCAAGTTAAAACAGAGATGTTAAAGAAATTACAATATTATTTATTATGGCTCCATTAAAAATAATAATACCACCAAATGCTTATTTTACAGATGTAGAAGACAGAATTTGTGAAATTTAGAAATTTTGACTTGTCCAGAGATGGGCTTGGACGTTATTCTCTTAACCTCCAGCTGACATTGAAGTTTGATCTGCTCTCTGGTCCTCTCAGCAGGCATATAAAAATGGAGCTCGCCGATACTTAGCTAATCACGCTGTAACTCAGAGCCTCTGCTTATCTGTGGGCTAATCAATATCTTCAACAGGACAATTAAAGCAGGCCAGGTCAGGGCCGGGCCATGAGGAGTCCTTTACAAGTTAAATGCTGCGCTTTAAGCTGGCCTGGATGTTCCAGCGCCTGACCTTCAGGCCTTTAATACCTCATTAGAACAGTGAATGACTTTAAACGGCACCAGGAGACGGAGGCTGGCAGTCAGGGCTGAGGACATTCAAACGGATTCCAGCGGTTCAGCTTGAGCGTTATGTGAGCAAATGTTGGTGGGATAAATCTCCGTCTTGAAACTGAAATAAGAAGCAAGGGAAATGAAAGAGATTTAAGGTGATGCCTTTTTTTAGGGAGTCTTCCAAAGGGATAAGTTTTGAATCAACTGTATGCAATAATTTAGTAATAACAATCCCTAAAAATGACACTTTCTGTGAACCTTATATTCATTATTATAAATGCATTTACAAAACATTACTTTTTACTTTTCAAAAATGTTCAAAATGTTTCATTATGTTGTAGTACTTTGAGACTGATGAAAGAAAGCAGTATGTTTGACAAAGAAGCACAAAGCTTACGTTTGGTATCGAAGACACAGCAAAAGTAAATCTGTCTTTCTGTATAGTTTTATTTATATATTAAGGTTTTCTATATAAACTGTTTGGATTTGAAAGTGGATTTATGGATTTAGGCTGAAAAATGGATTTATGCACATAAGGGCATCATCTAACACAGTCTAAGAGTACTTGGTAGCTGGTTTAAACCTAAACCCTCCCCAAGAACTGCCATTTTTCACGAGGTGGTACTTCCCTGTATTACTGTATATTTGTGTCTTTTATCACAATTTCAGGCAGACGAAAGAAACTCACAAGATATCAAAACAAAAATCTATATATAATACGAGAGCAATTACAGGTGGGGCTAAGCGGTCCTGGGTCGTTAGACTGTGATGGATGTAAACCTATAAAGTATCTAAACTGGACCTTTTAACAAACCATGAGGAATGCTATCATTTCTTTAATAGAACCTGCTGACCGTGTCATTCCCACGCACCATCCGTCATATTCCTGGCGAAATAATCAATAACTATAACGCGCTGAAATAAATAATATCAAAGTCAGAGAACATTACATCTTCCCGGGGAAACGCGGAGAGAGAGAGAGAGAGAGAGAGAGAGAGAGAGAGAAAGAGAGAGAGAGAGAGAGAGAGAGAGAGAGAGAGGAGAAGAAAGAAGGAGAGGAGGGGAGTGACGTTCATTAGTAACTTTTATTATACATACATACATACATACATATATATATATATATATATATATATATATATCCATTATATATATATATATATATATATATATATATATATATATATATATATATATATATAATTATACATGTTTATGTCTCTCCTGAAACTGTTTTTTGTCTTTAAAAGGACAATATATCCTGAAGCAATTTCAAATCATGCTGCCCCCAGTAAAAAATTACATCTGTTTACCTGCTATTACATGTACTATAGACGCATTTTTCCGATTTTTAGAAACTCAGTAGGCACATGAATTCTTAAACGTCTATTACCCATCTTAGGCACTGAGTGTTTCCCAAGTTAACACTGGCCGTTGATAGCCCTCCTAGACTCCTGCATATTATTAGCTGAAAATAATTTTATCAATGTTTTTGAATACTAGTCTTTGTTAATTTATTATGTTATTTATTCCAAGCTTGGCAAACACCTGCGATATGGTTAAGTATATTTTATTTAAATATGTATGTAGCGTGTTTTAGCAACACACAAGTGTTTTCTAGGGTGGTGCTGTATGCTGCAGTGATTCGTCATAGCCCGTAAGAGACTGCTATGCCCTTTAATCCACTCCCTCACAATCCAACACAACACCTCCATCATGTCACAAATGTCTGATCACATTAACTAGATATTGTATCAAACAAAACATATCCCAGAAGCTGCAACTCCGCAAATGAGTCTGCGACAACACTTAAAATGCCTAGTGGATTTAATTCCACAAGGATTTTAGCTCTTAATTAAATAATGACATGTAGATTAAGTTTTCTTGAAAAATAAGATACCAGGCTGGTTTAGCAATAAAAAAAAAAGTATGTCACAATTTACAACGTTATTTTTATTTTGAAGAAATCTAATTCTCGACAATTCATACATGCTGAATTGCACATTTCTGTATATGAACTGTTTGAGAGGCAACAATAAAGCTACTTAACCAATTCCATGTCTAAATCCTAGATTTTGAATTGCAACACATCTTTCGAGGTATTTAAAAATGAAATATCTCTCATAATCTATAACTAATTAATACAGGGCTACGACTCTGTGACATAAACCAACAATTTGACGGTAATTGTTGAAAAAAATTAAGTAGACCTAATACAAATCTCTTTTCGTCTGAAAAAATTACCTATTAGAAAGATCTTCAACTACACTCTTAAAATAATGATCTCTCCTTTGCTTGGGTTTTATGGTTCCATGAAGCGCCGTTAATTCGTCAAGAATCTTTAATTACATAGGTTTCTTGGAGTGGAAACGCACTTCTCCAGGGCGCTGTGTGCTTCAATCATAAAAGTTTTTTTATAGAACCGAAAAAGGATTTTTATGGGCAGTTACTCGAATGATGGCACTCTGTTGTAGGCCTTTGTGGGAAGACGGGTGTGCTTCCAGACTACAGCGACTTCAAAACTATAATCCCTCCTTTCTAACTAGAAAAAACCAGCCCTACCCTTTTCTGTGGATTTTTTTTCTTGGGGTGCGCTTCCTTTATTTTAAGACCAGGAATTGCGCAAAAAAGTCCTAAAACGCTTTTGTGTTAATGGCCGGTACTCATTTATATCTAATTGGACTATATAGACCAATGCTGCAGCTCTGAACCTACATGCCAGTATACGGAGGCTGGACCTCTCTCTCTCCACCTCTTTCTAAACCTCTCTCTCTCTCTCCTCTCTCTTATCCCATTTATGATGTGCGCGCCCAATCGCCATGCTCTTTCCCGTTTAACTCGGTGACATTTTTATTTCATCATTAGTTTTTCTGGCTGCCGGCGGACGCGATGAGCAGCGCGTTTTTTAGCGGCGATGATCGGCGCCGTTAATGTGTTTACGTCGTCTAACGTTAAAAAAGTATCTTCTGTTGAGTTGTTGACCGAGACTTCTGCTAAGCATTTCATTCCGTCTCACCGGAAAAAGCCCTCTGGCGATTTTAACGACGGCTCTTTCTGGCGTGCGTCTCCCGGGAAAACATGCCGAGACTACGCAAGACACGTGCGCCCCGGCCAAAGACTCGCCGTTTTCCATTAAAAACCTGCTGAACTGCGACAACAAGCCGTCCAAACCCAAGCCGGTGCTGGCCTCCGTGATGAAACAAACCGGTCTGGACAGCAGCTTCGCGCTCCTCTCACGTCAGGCGGGCTCGGCTTTCCGCGCTTCGACCTGCACAACGCGCCTGGCTTTGCCGGCGTACACGCAAACGCGCGTCGCCTGGTAGTATCCACTTTTGCGCGCTATGCCCTCACACACCTGCACAGAACAGAGGTAAGCAGGCCGTGTGTGTACGCGTGTGCTTGTGTACCTGCGTGTTTATGTGTATGCACAAATGAGCATATTTTATACGGAAGTGCATGCAGTCCCAGCAGAAGGCCACACTTTTAAAATTAAAGGTGCTGCAATTTAGCCCTAAACACATTTACCGTAATAAACATAGGCTTAAACACCCTGAGACCTATACCATCCCCGAAAATGCTAAATGGCCTTCCTCGTGTGCGTCCGTATGAAATCATGAATGACCATATTTAATTAGCAGCACCTGCTGGTGCACCGCGTTGTGACACATGGTGGATGTAATCTGCAGAGGCAATATACTTGATGTGTGGTAGTACTGTGGTTAGATTTCGTTAAAAACGTTTTACATAATTAAAGAACAATATACAAGTCCAAAATACAAAATATGATACCACTTAAAGGGTTGTTATTAATCCGTTTTGTAAATAGTCTACATGACACCCCTGTAGCTTATTTAGCTACAGAGAAGATGCAAACCCATTTCATTTTGTGTCACGAAGAGGTTTTAATTTAAACAGAAGCTTTAAACTTGGTTGCACCAGCCAGATTTTTTTTAACAAATTCCTTGAGTGTATCTTAGGATAACTGCAACGTGTTTATTATTTGCTAGCTGTGTTGTAATTTTGTGTGGTATTGTCGATATTAAACAAAAGCACCTGAAAAAAGTCTTGATGCAATGCATAAAAACGAATAAAAGCTGAATTTACTCTCTCTCTCTCTCTCTTCGTAGCAATAGAAAAGCGAAGCGCAAGAGACTCGTCGCCAGCGTCGGACAGAATCGGCCTGTGGATCGCGCACTCAGGCAGAACAGCCGCACGACAGTAGAACTGTGAAGAGGGAGGAGGACGAGGAAGAGGAGGAGGACGGCGGAAGTGGTGACGAGATCGTACTGGAGGGAGAGCGACGCGGAGAGGCAGAAGGATGGCAGTCAGGAGGAGTGGAAGAAGGCAGATGACGGCGCGGCAGCCGTGCTGCCGCAGAAGAGGCGCGCACGGTGTTCTCGCTTGTAATCGGTGTTCAGCTCGAGTCACGTTCGACGTTAAGCGTTACCTCAGCAGCTCTGAGCGCGCGAATCGCCGCCTCCTGCACCTCCACCGAGACGCAGGTCAGATCCTGGTTCCAGAACCGCAGGAACAGAAGTGGAAACGGCGGCTGGCGGCCGGGCTCGAGGCAGCTGGCTGGAGCACGCGGCGTCGGATAACGTACTTATCCTGTACCACGAGAACGCCAGCAGGGGCGGAAAACGGCAGCGCACCGCCCGTCAGCCAGCCGTACTTACCTTCCGCATCCGGTTTGCTACACGCACCCGATCGCCGTCCGTGCCTCTGCTTGCGGCTTCCCCGTTTGAACGGGGAAAATCAACCCAACCCAGGACCGAGGATTAAACGCTAAAAGAAATAAATAATGAAAAAATAAAAAAGAAAAAATTTCTAAGAAAACTATTTTCCTAAAACATGGATTTTTGAAGGTTGTTGGTCAACAAGAACCTTGTAATACATTTTAAGTTATAATAGCACGATAGACCTTGAGTTGAGGTGTGGACTAATACTGAAATTCATTAATGCTAAAGGTGATGTTTTTTATTATTATTATTATTAATATTAAATATTGTGTAATATTATTATTATTATTATTATTATCATATTTACGCAGCTCATAGTATGTCTAAAAGTCAGAAAATATAATTCTCCAAAAAGCATCATAGATGTCATTAAAACTCTTTATTATAAACTACTAAATAAAAAAAATGTTTACACTGGGCAGAACGTTCTTGCATTCCAGGAAATGCGTGCAATACAACAAGCCGAAATATATAAATGATTCTGAAATAAAGAAAAAACAATTAATTACACTCATTTTTTTTCTATCGCTTTTTTCATGGACAATCATTTGGCACCGGCATGAACACGAACTGCACGAGCTTAATTGGAATTTATACGAGCACAATAAAATCCGCCCACGTCATTTTCTTTTGTATATTTTAACTTTTACTATCGGTTTCTGGTGTATATGTAGGAGCCTAGGCTGTATGCAGAATTAATGTCCTTTAGCCTGTAAGAATAAACTTTTTGATATTGTCTGTTGATTTCTGTTGCCAAGAAATAAATGCATTCTAAAGAATTTACGTGTCTGAAATTATGTTCTGTTGGTTACATAGAACAGATAATACATCTATCAGAAACTTTGGAATTAAGATCAGTAATGTTTTTTGTTAATTAAAATATTGGAGGACTAATTAATAACAATATTCATTAAAATGATACTCAAAATTCCTGCGTTTCATTTGACATTCATAAACTATATAAATGTCAAATGCTATTATATATATATATATTATATTATATTATATATTTATTCCCTCTTTAAGTTTAGAAGCAACAGGTATATTTTGGTGAGCTAGAGCTAGACAGTATAGACTCCTGCAATCATTAGTTGTTCCTCTCAGGTCTGTTAAATATAAGTTGGTATTACTAGGCATTAGACATTTTGCCGTGTTATGTATGTAAGCCATAAGTCGATTTGTGCTAAATTACTCGAGAATATAATATTTACTTGAACTACTCCAGACTTAATGAGTTATTTGCGACAAAAAAAAATTGCTTCCCAGAAGGTGTAATAATTTTGTTTAACATGACATGTGTGTATATTTACTTACTTCTGGTTCAAATTGAGGGAACGATGCAATTTTCCTTATTTATCTATCTATACAGATATGTATCTCCATATTGTAACAACTGTTATTTTTTTAGAAAAGCAATTAATATTTTAGAACAACTAATTACAATATTAATATCACAAACTATTACCTGCTATGTAATACATGCAGATTAAAAAGAACACTGTGTTTCTCTTTTCTCTTTTTCCTCAATCCTGAAAAACTTTTAAATAATAGCTGGCTAATATTCGCTCAGATATCGACTTATATCACATGCACACTCAACATCCCATTCACGGGGAAAATTAATAGATTATTGGAGTGCAATTCCCTGGAGAGTATTGATCGCTTAATGTCCGTAAAATATTGTTTCAAATCAAGGGCATTGTTCACTGGAGGAGTTTTTTTCTTTTTGTGCACTATTGACCTTGATGCGTTAACTTATCAAATTGAAAAAAAACCTCAATAATTTCCATTTAGGAAACATCTTTATGTAAAGGAGTCGTGGCGAAGAGACGGCTGTACATGACCGCAGGTCACACACAGAAACAGACAGACACACACACACACACACACAAATAGAAAGTTTAGCGGTCGATTATAAGCAAAGGACATTACCACGCATATTCCGCCGGGTTTAAGTAATCCTTTATATGTTCATTCATTATTTTATTCTTTATTCTTGAATTAAGTTTGTAGTTAAATTAATCCTGATTATACTGTAATGCGTAATTCGCGGTGTAACACATATTCACATAACACAAACAATTAGCTCTCACCCACAAAATATCTACATACACACACACACACGCACATACACACACTTTCTTTGTGTTTTGGTTATACAACCTCAAAGCAGCAGAAAACCAACCTGGAGTCAGCCCAGAGTTGCAACACGAAACGTGGACGAAATCTTCTATCATCAACATTTAGATGAAAAAAAAATAGCAGCATCCTTAGCATTTGTTTGTATCTGTTATGAGAAATCGGACATCTTTTTTGTCGGTGCTTTCCCATTTGCTTTGGTGATTGAAAGCGAGCATCAGATTTTCATCAAAGTTCGATTAAGTGAAACATAGGTTTGTGGAGCCGCCTCTGATTGAAACCGTTTAAATTTTAATTGTGTTTTTAATTTGACATATAGTTGCGGGAGGAGTGACGACTCGCTTCCCTTTAATTTCTCCCCCAGGAATTGATGAGTATATCAGGCTAGTAGATTGGAAAGCCATTAAGACTCAATGGTTAGCTTGTTAATTGGAACTTGATGGTTGGAGCCCCTCAGATAAACTGTTCTGATCAATCTTCTTGACTTTCTGTTTTTCAATAAATTGCAATTCATTTCCCAGCCATCGAATTATACGTTGTACACCTCCAGGCTCCAGGCTTTTCTTTCCTGCTGTATCCCCCTCCCACCTCCTCCACACACACACACACAGACACACACACACACACAGACACACACACACCCCTCCACTCGGCCATTTAAGGCTGAAGAACAAATAAAAGACCGGCCTCAGTTCTTGAATGAAAATCGAAACATAATCAGCGTTTATACTTAGAAAATTTATTGATATCATTTTCTCTGGTAATTTCCTTATTTTAAAGTTGGACAAGTCATATATCACAATACACACGTGTAAAGGGGGTCTTTGTTTAATATTTATCGAGGCTTGATTCTCAGATCAAAGTCAGCAGCGCCTTCATCTGTCTTTCTAAGCAGTCATGTTCCGTTATTGACCGGCGCGGATCTGCGGCCTCACTTTTTCATCCTGCTCAGGTCGGATGCAATCCTTGGGCGAAGTGGCCCGTCTGAGTAAAGCTAGCTGATGCAGGTTATGAGCCTGTTATAACGTCCAAACACACGTCAGCTTATTTGCCGGTGTGATAGTGAAACAGGTTTAAAATATGACAATTTAATAACATAAAAAAGATAATAGCGTGGTAATATAGTGGATTATTTTCCTCTCTCTTTTGTATAAAGCTTACATACCACACATCGTACTGTTATTTTATTATTTATGGAATATGGAAGGTAAGAATAAATATTTTATGTGGCATACTAATAAAACCCATCTTTGATATTCCTACTTAAAATACTTATAATGTAAAGGTCTAAATTGCACTTTAGAAAAAAGTACAAAATTATAATTTAGTATCAAATGTTTGCTAGCGTACTCCTCAGTTTTAACTTATTTTTAAAATGTATAAATCACGCTGTTTACACATTGTGTAAGTCACTTTGTTCACATAGTTTAGCTTTATGCGTTAGAATGAAATACACTATAAAGGGCAGTACACACACACACACATATATATATATATATATATATATATATATATATATATATATATATATATATATATATATATATATATATGTACAGGGAGTAAAGGGAATCAATTCGCGTGCTTTTATGAATCTCTTTGACACGCGCTAAATGACAATTTAACGGCCTTTGCCGCTTTCCTGCCTTAAGTGATGCGCCATTAAGCGTGTCGATGTAAATGAAATGCTCATAAAGCTCTTATAGCTTATAGCACAGCGGCGAGCTGATGGGCGCACATATGGACATATTAGGATTATTGACATAACTATAGTTTATTGAATTTTTTACCCGCTCTTAGATGTAGATTAGATTTTTTTAATTTATATGGTATCATATCTTTCAAAGTCATTTTGGGGGTCTCGCTATGTGCTAAGTGTGGCCTACTGGGCAACTTTTACCTCTTGGGGGACCCATGTGTGTTATGTGTCTGGAATTTGGGGCGGCTTTAAGGTGCTCGGGGTCGCGCTGGCTCGATTTTTCCTCGCGTTGCTCCGTTGGGTGTTCACGGGCTGTCACGTTAACAAAGCCCGAGCATTTATAACGCGTCGGGCCTCTTTAGAAAACGCTAACGGGCGCTAATGCGACGGGACCGGCGGCGCGCGCCGTCGCAGCTGCCCCGGAGCCACGACGCAGGGGCGGAGCGCGTGCCCGCCCTCCAATCAATTAGCCAATCAATTAAGCGGACGGCGTTCGCCCGCACGCGCGCACCGGCCCCGCGGAGGCGTTAGATTAGCCGGCCGTAATGATCGAATTAATTCTTAAACGGAGATAATGGACGTGGAATGAGTTTATTATTTTCAAGAAAAATGAGACGGGCTCCATTATTAGTTCCTAGACTATATTCTGGATTGTTTGACCAATTTGCCATATATAGCATAAGGCTGGTTGAATTTAAAACGGCTATTTAACAGGCTGATGATATATGGGTTATTCTGCAGGGAGTTAAGAGGGTGTGTGTGGAACTTCTTGAATAAAAAAAAAAAGTTAGTGGGAGCTTTTCAAAAGAAGTTGAGCAGAAAATTCATTTGGCTTTCAGATTGATTAAAGCAGATAACTCCAGAATGTATTCCTAATATACCGCTTAAAACTGAACTAGAGTTTTTAATGTATGCCATAAATTGTTGATATGCGGTGCTTGAACCCCTACGCATATGATATAGCGCCCTGCCATCCAAAATAACATTTTAAAAATATATATATTAATAACCAACCTCAAAATATTTTTCCTATAATATACTAAGAATGTATTATATTGACTAAAACATTTTGAGTAGGCTAGACAAGAATCTCTGGTCTAAATTCTCAGAATTATAATGTATATGCAGAGAATCATTACCTAAGTATGCGTCTCTATGGCAATAAAAACAACCCTAATAATTTTAGTTATTATTCATATATTGGCCATAATACATATTTTTGTGCCAGTGCACGGTAAATAAGCTGAATGGGGAAAACGAAACATGGGCAAATTTGATTAATAATAACGAACGTTGTCATCTGATTTCTTATTTCTGCCTAATTAGGTAATAACCCGTGTCATGGACAACGTGTGTATTATGTAAGACATAATTTATATTATAATGTAGAAGTTTAAATATATGGGCACACTTGATTTCAAATAAATTAATAAATAAGTAAATAAAGTGGCGTTTTTAGTGCGGGTTATCGTAGTTTCTGTACGAGTCCTCGAGCACCGCGAGCCCTCGACCGTTTGAAATTTCCGGGGCTCGCGATGCGCGCGTGATTGGCCAGCGCAAGGCTTACCGACATGCAAATGAGGGCGCGTGGCACCCGCCTCGAGAGCAGAGCGTGTGGAAGTGGAGCGGAATGCATTCGAACACTTCCGAGCCCACGCGAAAAACTACTTTTAACCACATCTCCGATAAAAACACAACGGCAAAAACCTTTTTTTTTCATGTCGCCTAACTTAACCCCATAAACATTATATTTATTATTATTATCATTTTGAAAATAAGTATATTTGTTATGAGGCCAGAATGAGCAACTCCCAGGACAGCGGAAGCAAGTGTTCGCCCGCACCGATTTCCAGCTTCACGATCCAGTCGATTTTGGGAACGGCGAACGAGGGAGCGCGCGGCTCCACTAAGGACGGCTCTAAACCCACGCCGAGAAAACGGACACTGTCCGTGTCATCCGAGGATGAGTGCAGCGGAGGTGAAGAGTCCGGCGAGTGCTACTGCTCCGAGCCCGGGTTACCTGAGCCATGCAACCGGCATCAACCTCTGAACTTCTCGTGTCTAGGTAAGCTCCAAGAAACAAACAAGTTTCCATTTTCGTTTCCACCACGTGCATTTGCAGTGTATTACCGGAAAATCCGAAAATGCATATACGCAGAAAAATGCACTGTAAAAGATAATATTATTTCCCCGTTGTGAAGCAGTAGAACAAATGGAGCCAAGCAGGTTTTCAACTGTTTTTTATTCCGCATTTCACGGCGCCAGTAAGCAGGGCGGAGGTCAATTAATTAACGGCGCGTTTTCTCCCCCGTTCCGAATTTAATCGAGTCTGCTAATTGATTAAACCGTCTTTCGCGGGGTGACGCGCCGCATTTTCGTCAATTGAGCGTTAAATGTAAGCGGATTTAATTAATATCGCGCGCGGGTGTTGGGCGTATTATAGCGTTTATTTAACGGCAGACTCGTAACCTTTCGACAGTCGATCAAACAGTCCGAGCGCACATCTAATGATCACTTGTGTAGAGGAGCGAGTGATGGGGGTAGGGAAAAAAGTTCAGCAAAAGCAATTATACACTCGGGGATGTGCAAACGCAGATAAATAACAGGCGGATTAAAAGTCCACATTTTTGTTCTAGTCTAGCTCACAGCACTTCTGAACCAGTCTATCAGAAATATGGAAGTCCTTGTTTGGGTTTTTAAACTAAAATGTGGACCTATTTGGCTGGAAAATACTTTAGTAAAGTATCAAAGCGCGTTATATGGGCTAATGTGAACGCGTTTTCACATCACTTTGACTTAAGGTACTTCCAGAACAAAATAATTCGACAGTAACTGCACGTTTACGGCTATATTTGATACCTTTTTAAGGCTATATTTATCTAACCAATAATGCGTAATATGCGTCCCGAATGTGAACGCATTTTCTTTTCACTTTGATCAAAATCACTTGCCGAAGTAGTTCATTCCCCAAATTACAAATGCACTCATGTCTTTTCATAACACCACTTCCATGACTGTATATTTTCATTCCACTTTCATTAAAGTCACTTCCAGAACGAATACATTCCTCAAAAACTGAGTTTCACTACTGTGTAAACTAATACGTATCTTACAGGCTCTAATGTGAACGCGATTTCATTTTACGTGGACAAAGATTAGTTTCAGAACGAAATGATGGGACAATAATGGGTGATATTTCTTTAAATATATTTAAAAGATCACAGGTAAACCACAGTGTAGAATATGAAAAGTGTTGTTAAAAAATACAGACGCAACAATGTGACCAGTGTTGCTCGAATTAATTCGTTCTCTACGTGTGAGACCCTGATCCTCACCGGTGAGATAACACTGTGTTTGCGTGACTGCAGGTGCCACCAAAGGACGTCTACCGCGAGCGGACGGGATCGAGCGAGTGCCGCATTTGACGCAGTCGTTACTACCGGATTATAAAGACGAGCAGGATCGCGCGTGCGGCCCGGTGTCTCCCGGTTCTGACGACAGGCACCGCGACGGCGCGGACAAACAGAGCGGCAACTCGGCCAAAAAGAAGACGCGCACCGTGTTTTCGCGGAGTCAGGTGTACCAGCTCGAGTCCACCTTCGACATGAAACGTTACCTGAGCAGCTCGGAGCGCGCGTGCCTCGCCTCGAGCCTGCAGCTAACGGAGACGCAGGTGAAGACGTGGTTTCAGAACCGGAGGAACAAGTGGAAGCGGCAGCTGTCCGCCGAACTGGAAGCGGCCAACATGGCGCACGCGTCGGCGCAAACGCTGGTCGGGATGCCGCTGGTTTTGCGGGAGAATTCGTTGCTGCGAGTGCCGGTGCCGCGCTCCATCGCCTTTCCCACGCCGTTATATTACCCGGGAAGCAATTTACCAGCACTACCGTTGTACAATCTTTATAACAAGATTGAATACTGACTCTGAACGCATAATGAAAGAGAAAGAAAAAAACACACGTGAGAATGGTGCATTATTATATATATAAAATATCACATAATAACATCAAAAACATTGAAGAATCCATCTATTTATACCTCTTTTATTTGGTGACTAAAACAATACACGTTTCTTATTATGCAGCAAGGCTATGTGTAAAGCGGGAAAGCAAACGGGCGTCTGTACATGTCATAAAATACACCGTGTGTATAATGATTATTTTGTACCTTTTATTTACATTGCTGTCCTTTGATTATAACCAGTTTTACGCGTTATGTGAGGAGTGATGAGGAAAAAATAAAAGTTTAATAACATTACGCCTCTTTCTCAGCTCTAAATTAGGAGCCTCGTTTGTGTTATTAGGCACAAGTTGTTATAAGGCCTGATAAATTTACAGCTGGTTGTTTTGGACATCAGTTGTTCGCAAACCGGTTTGGTTTTAGCTGAGTCTACTGCAAGAGAAGAATTGATTTACGCTTCTGATTTATGCTCGGCTAATTTAATAGTCCATTTATGACAATGGGAGAATTAATGCATACACACTTACGGTCAATTGAAGCCTAGAAAGCAAATTTGCAGCACTTAGTAACGTGGACGGACATTTTATCTATGCATTTTGGCATTTTGCATGCTAAAATGGATTCATTTCGTATTATTTGCCTTTAACACAGGTTTCAAAATGGAACAATTATGAATTCGTAGTATGAATTGAATTAGAGCTTTATATTGTGACGTAATATTACACAATAGGTTCATATGTACTTATAATGAAAGTACAATAATTAAATACCCAGATACATTGAAACAATTCTTGTTAGTCAAAACTCTTGAGTGTAATTAACACTGAGAGATTTGATATGTGGTTCTAAATAGCCACTATGTCAGTAAATTATACAAGGGATGTTGTCATTATTACAGTTAATTTCTGGATTAGGTGAAGTACTTGTAAATAATTGGTATTAAACGGATTAACTGAAAAACATTGTTGTAGTTATCATAGGAAATAAACCACTCATTCTTCTAATTCCTTAAATGAGCATCAATAAAGTTTATATATACTCTTAAATCAATTATGTATTTAAGAAACTCTTTAATTAAAGTTTGCAGAGAAAAAAACACTTATTGAAACGGAAGAATATAAATATTTAGTTTTACCAAATAATTAAAAAATAAATGTGCAATAATCATTTAAAAATAAGGATTAGCTTGTTTAAGTGTTTGGTGAAAGGATTTTAGGTGATCTTTTAGAGTGCATTGCTTTTGATTTCTATATGCACACTTAAAGATAAAGGTTCCTAAATGCCCCTGTCAGTTATAAATGTTTATTTGATAAACATTGATATAATCCTCAATATAGAACCTTTAATTTTAGTGAATGGTCTTTGGGCTGCAAGAGAGATTCTTCAGGCTTGGTGATGCCAAAGTAATTTTTCACTCCCATAAATATTTTTTTAAATGAAACTAATAGCATTTCTTCTACAGTATCATTTTAAAGACTACAGGGTCCTGTAATCTAAGCTCTTCTCCCTATAGACTTACCTACTGTGCTCCATAGGCATTCATTTGACATGTCAATCGGCAAAGACAAACGCTCAGTTAGTGATACAGTGACACCAGGTCATGTAAAGCACCCCGGTCCATGTTGTTGTAATTAGCCATAATTACACACATGCCCATCACACAAGCACACACACACACTCACATTCAGAAGGGGCCTATGATGCAACAAGCAGAACCTCTAAAAGAGAAACGAAGACAAGGAAGGAATCATGGATGACAGTAGGCCTACTAGCAGTGCAATCTGATAAGAGGATCCCCCTGTCAAATTTCAGGTGCCGCGTTGGTGTACTGTTCCATTACCTCTTCACTTTGTTGTCCATCGAAAGTTCATGTTAACAGGGAGAAAGACACTTTCCTATGCGCTGCTGTTACCAAACACACACTGGACTCTGCCTCCTCATGTGGTCACTTTGTCATGCCTCATGTCCACCAAGTGGACAGCTGTTTCAGCCCAAAATTCTTCAATTTGGATCAGGACAGAAGCAAGTGGGAGGGAGAATCATGCTTGAGATGAGTTAAGCAACAGTATAGGACGTATGTTATTTCCCCTCACGTAGGTCAAGAAATAGATTTTGGAGTTGTGAGAAATTTTAATAAAAACATCTATAATATAAGTCAAATATTTCAAATATTTAAAAATTATTTTACAATATGTAAAGCATCACAAATGGACACAGAATCCTGAGGATACAAATTATTATCATGTCTCATTTTCCAACCACATTTTTCTCACATCTAAATGTCAACAGGTGAGGCAAGGATTTATTTATTTATTTATTTATTTATTTATTTATTTATTAAGTGTTAGAACTAGGCCAGTATTATTAGGTTATTGTGTAAAATAATGTGAGTCTCCTTCTTTCTCTCACATGCACATACAGACACATGCCCAAGGTTATGCAACTTCTATTTTATATTTGCAGCTGTATGTGCTTCAAACTGTCACCCATTAACGGAGAGAAAGAATTCTCTGAGCAAATGGATGTGAAAGCGCGCACACACACACACACACACACACACACACACACTTCTGAGCATGGATGTTTGTACATATGTAAACGTTTAAAAACGCTGCATTTTTTATTCTGATTTATAGATAACACAAAGTGTGGTCTGTGTGTGTGTGTGTGTGTGTGCCCGCGCACCTGTGTGAAAGTGGGTAGCGCCGGTCTACTTGTGTTATGTATCGGTTAAATGGCAGGTGTGAATTACAAATTTTAATAGCGTGGCCATGAAAATGATTTGAAGTGGTTTAAAGTGCCGGCAGACAGCAGGGGGGAGAAGATTTGTTGAGATTATATGTTGTGTCTCCGGATTCATCCGACCCGCCTGGCAGTGGGAAAAGCAGGAGTAATTCAGTTTGGAGGATAATTTATGGGTACAGTAATGGGCACCATATATAAAAAGGAGAGACAGATGAAGGGAGGGAGGGAGGGAGGGAGGGAGAAAGGGAGGGAGGTAGGTGGCTGTTACCGTAAGGGGACTTGAGCCCGTAGTTAAACTCGAGATTGACAATAAAGTACTACATCGAGAGAAATAATTAAGATAACGAGACAAATGACGGACAGGTGGGACGTACCTTTTCATCCCTAATTTTATCGTAATGCAATGAAATCAAGTTCGCGTTAAGAGACATGAAATATTCCAAAATTTGTGGATAGTGACTAAAAACTAGATTTTTTGTGTGTTACCTGCACATTCAATAGGGAAAGTACTGTTTTGAACGCTTTTTCGGCTTTGGTTACACCTGTTTTGATTACCAACGGACAATGGAAGTCACAGGAAATAGAGACGTAGTTACAATTAATATTAATAGCTGTACTCATTATTTTGCAGAAACGATTAATAAACATTTAGAACTTATTGTTACTTGAATGTATACTGGTTATGATTTTATCATAGCTGTAATTTCTTTAACATAAGCTTAGTTGAGTGGTATTACATAACAAACTGACAGTATGTTAATGATAGCAAAACACAGACAAATGATTCTGATATAGTTAGTTTATTAGTGGTCTTCAAATGCACATGACTTGGGTCAGTGTTTTTATCTCGGGAATGTGATATCTTGATAATGTGATAACTAGGTAACACTTTGATATTGTGATGACATGACATTTGCTCATTATGCTACATGCATGATTCAAGAGTCAAGATTCAAGATTCAAGATTCTTTATTTGTCACATGTAAATTATACAGGTACAACATGCAGTAAAATGTATCCTGATCCGCTCTTTTGACTGTGCAAATTAGCTAAAAATTAAAATATAATAGAGATACAAATACAAACTTAAACAAACTTAAAAATAAGGAGATAAAGGTAAATAAAGATAAAAGATAAATAAACTATTTCTTATATTACAATAATTAATAACACAATTAGTGTTGGGGATGTTCTTACTGAACTTGAGTCAAGGTGACTTCAGGAATAAATTTGGAATTCTCCAACATTAACATGAGTCACGCATCAGAAAGTCATGTAACAAACGGTGAGTTTGAGTCAATTTGTCCCTTCAAAGCCCTGATTTAGAGAGCATGGTTTTTAACACACTCTGCCCACATTTGGCATCATAATATACTACTTTGGCTGTTCATGTTGCCATGTGCATAAACCAAAATGTCATTTTGCAGGTCCAGGAGGCTGCGATTGCTTTCCTCTATCTCTCTGTTTTCTGCCCCTTACGGCTAATGAATGAAATTTCTGGGAAAACATTTATGGTGATTGCAGGACATTCCGACCGGCATCTCCCAGGATCTGTTTTTGCCTCTAAACGAATCTCAGGAAAGCATAACCAGGTTTCTGCCAGGTTTGGACGTCACTTCTGACCCTGGCGAGCTGCCGTAGTCCCAGACTAATGGCTAAAATGGAGGGCTTGAGCTCTAAGAGATTTATCGTGATTCTGTTTTATATCACAGCTAAATGGAAGTGCCGAGGGGGAAATCGTGTTTACACCGCTCCCTTTCTCCTTCCCTTTTTCTCTTCCCTCCCTCCCTCCCTCCCTCCTCTAAAAGATATCAATATGAAGCCATCAAGCTGTTCCCAGATACACTCGAAAGTTACTCCCAGTTAGATGAAAATGACAATACATCACTGACTCAGCATTTAGTTATTGTGGTTATTTACACACGAGTTAAAGGGACATTCAGAGAAAGTCGACACTGTTCCAGCAGCCCGACTGCTGACCTAAAGACCCCTCAGAAACGAGCCCTACAATTTCAGAGACTATTAATGGGGTGCCACTCCTGGGAGATATAGAGTCATGTTCAGTGCTGCTGTGTGGCAGTTTGGATAGACTTTATAAGACCAGTCACCAAACTGTTAGCTGTACAGATGATTGCAGTCAGGCATTGTGTGAACTGTAAATAGATTTGATCATCTGCCATAGCTCAGTTTGTTCCAGTGCATATCACCAATAATGACCAGTGGGTTTGTTGACTGCAGTATAACTACTACCTCTTCAATAATTCAAGCAGCTTGAATGAGAATTCCCAAAATTTATGTCAAAATGTGACCTATGCATTTGACCCACCCATGATGGGCAGCGCCCAAGGATGGTATCTGGCTCAGCAGTACCTCAGTGGTACCTTTACCGGTCCAGGAATTAAAGTGGCAACCTTCTGATCACGGGGCGAACTCCCTAAGCGTTACGCTACCAACTGCCCTGTTGTACAGTTTGTGTTTGTCTCTTTCAGTAGCTCTTCGTCAATGGTAAGTTTATGGTAAATTTCTTGACTGTTTCTGATAAGACTTGTACCAGCACAATTTATAGCATCAAGTATAATATGCAGTATATTATTGATTTTGTATAATCTTCCAGTTAATGGGAGACCTGCCCTAGTTTGTAACAACCTACTGTAACTACTCTGTTCTTTATTTCAATTTATAATCACGTGGATGGTGATAGCAAACATTCATGTAACGTCCCAAAGCGTAACGGTTAGTGTGCCCCCCCACCCGATTGGAAGGTCGCCGGTTTGAATCCAAGGATGGGTAAAGGTATGACTGAGGTACTCATGATCAAGGTACTGTCCCCAAGCACTGCTCCCCGAGCGCTGCCCTTGTTAGCTGCCCACTGCTCCCTCACATATGGGTCAAATGCAGAGGTCACATTAGGTTGTGGTGCACTGTGTGCTGTGCTGTGGTGTCTTCACAATGACAAATAAGCACTCACTCAAAACCACCAAGTAGTACAGGAGTATGAGGTTTGGGACGCAGCCCTAAACGTTAAATTAGCTAGATCTGCATGCTGTCTGCGACTGTGCTCTTAAACAAGGTTAAGATTTATAGATAGACACAAACAGACACCAGGTAGGTGTTTCTACTGAGGAACACACTCTCTCTCTTGCTCTCTCCTCCATCATTTCTCGTCCCCCCCCCTCCTTAAACCCGCTGCTCTGGAGGGGAAGAGGAAAAGATGAGGCGGGTCATTATTCTATTTAAGAGCTACAATTTTTGTAATGGTTCTTGCAGCGGGGGGCTCCAGAAGTGCAGAAGTCGGTCCTACCCTCAATATCCTGGACATTATTTGCTCGTTTAGTTAAATGATGTTTCTAATTGGCTCATAATTAGTGGTAATGAGGCTGACTCATGCCGGCCGTGATGCGGGTTCATCTTAATCCAACGTGGCGTCCCGCCTTTTAGGGACAATTACCCTCGATGCCGAGCGAGGAAAAGAGCCAGCCACGGCGGCTTCCCGCAAATTGGAAAATTAGGTTTCGCCGAGCCCAAGACCGGCCCGGCACGTTTGCGTCGGGCCTCGTCTTTGTCTTAACTGATCGGCAGAAAGGGGCTGCTGGAACGAGAAGGAGCGCTAGACGCAGCTGCTTGTGCCTCCTTTATGACTGCCGACTCACTTAATTAAATCAGAGAGGTAATGTTCGGTGAATGAACGTGCTCAGCTCACAAGCATAACCATCGTTCGGGATTGTTCATTTGTGCTGTGTGTGTGTGTGTGAGACTGGCCACTGTAAAAAGACTGGAGCTGAAGGTCATTGTGGTGGGTTGGTGTTAACATAAGACCCTTTTGTGGTCTGACTAAATGAACATGACCGCTCACTGGAGCCCACTCACCCACTTTAACCAACACACACACACACACACACACCCACACTCACACACATACACTCTGCAACCCACTCACCCTCCCCAACCTACTGAACAGAGCTTGTAGAGTCAAGCAGTCTCCTATGCTTCAGCTCTGCCTCTCTCACACACTTTCTCTTTGTCAAATTCTGGGGCTCAAATAAAAAATCTCCATTCATTATTTTTCTAGTTATTCTGAAAACATGTTGAACATGATAAGGAAAGTACACTACACTGCACTCTCATTAAGGGGGTGATTTTACCCCAATTTTTTTCCACATAACCCTGCTTCTAGCTTTTCGACTGATTTTTAAAGACTGATTGGCTGTTGTGGGTCATTCAGTTTGAGCTGATTTTGTGCCATGACTGTCCTGTTGTACAATCAGAGAAGAGTCTGACCTTGTTAGTCTTATGATTTTCATTGCGATCTGGCTTGTGATCCCTGCCATTCATGTCGCAGCTACGGATGGTGTAGAATCTCACTCGCCAGTCAGGGGAATGTTAGCCAACATCATACAAAATGTGTCGAATTTGTGGTTTCTGACATTTGATTTCAGTGGCTTTTTGACTTTCTAAAGTCCTACTTGTACCATATGATTAGGGAATCTGCTCATTGTTTTTTGCTGCACATATTAATCATCCAAAATTGAAAGTGGAATATTAACAGTGAGGAGCTTGTTCTATCTGAACCTCCTAAGATCACCGCAATGAATGAAACTAATCACTACGTAATCTTTGTAACATGAAAGTTATAACGCTTTGATTTAGTTATTAAAGCTACTTAGTGGATAGATTTCCACCCAAGTGATCCACTGATACTCTGATAGTGAGAATTTTGACAGGGCCCAACAAGAATCCACTCCAGTTTCCATTCAGATCTCTCATTAATTAGATCAGATTTCAGTCATGTGACCCAACAAACTTCCAATACACTGTAAGTGGCCTTTTGTGGATTTTTACCATAATCCACCCTTCTCTGGTTTACGATTCTTAATTGATTCTAGATTGATCTTTAAATGTGTATATTTAAATGATTTCTTTTTATTATTACACATTAAATGCGTCCCCACTCCTATTACATGACATTCAACTAAAATCTTGGACATGATGCCAGTTCATTAAAGCGTTCAACATTTGATTTACTTGATCTGACTGTGATCTTTCATTTCAAAAATCATACAGTGTAAAACCATTTGGGGTTTTCTGGCCTGTTGTAGTTGTTGAGATTCTAAGGTGTCGTTATAATGCATTCATCAGCAGTGGCATGGAGCAACCGCATGGCTTTTTTCGTTGCCTGAGTATCAGTGAAGAGCTGGTGGTGGCTTTTAATGAGTCTTTTTGTAGGAGGGCAAGAGGCCTTTCTTCAGCAGAAGGGTGGGGTTCCTGGGAGGAGGAGGATTATTGGCCCAAGGCAAAAGCTTGCTGCTTCACTTGGACACACACACACACAATAGAATAGGGGATCTCTCACCTGTCAGCTAATTAGGGTTCAGATAGCTGGGAGGGAGACATTGCTTTAAAAGAAAAGATTTACTGACACAAAGATCCAGAGGTCATTCAAGAATGTGTGTGTGTGTGTGAATGTGTGTAGGTTCAGGCATACATCTGTGATATATACTGTATATATATCTATATATATATATATCTATATATATATATATATATATATACACACTGTACATCTTTCTGGGAGAAAACTACATTTCCCACAATCCCCTGTGCCGCGTCTTGGAGCTGCTTCAAAATAATGCTGTATAGCTGTAATGTGAGTAGAACACTGGTTGTTATTTATCAAGTAAAATATGAGTTTTATCTGTAATAAAGGGGAAGATTTGACTGAACTGGAATTTTTGGCGTTCCATAATGCGAGCGCTCACATCGAGAAACGAGAGAAACCAGCAGAGCACGTTTCCATCACGAAGAATGCAATTTATGCATGTTTACGCATTTACGTCCGTTTCTCTGCACAGTGCTGTTTTTCTTGGGAACCAAGTCGTTGGCTTCCATTTCCAGTTAATGTCTCTGAAATCTTGTGGATATTCACTTCTCTCTCTTTCTCTCTCTCTGCACGCATGCTTTTCTCCGCTTCCAGAACGAAACAGACAACAGGCTAACAGGCTAACAGGCGCGCAAAATCACGCACATCCATACATGTTAACAGTAAAAATTGCGTCCATGTTTATTTTGGTGAATGGAACAAGAGAACAAGGAGTGAAAACACGGCGCTAAAGTAAAGAACATACTAACCCTGCAACTACACTGTTCTAAAACACTAGAAATGACCCTAATGTGCGGCTCCGCTACGTGGATAGATGCTCAGCGCCGCCCCAGTCCGACAGCTGATTTGCCGATGCCACTGTCAATCTTCAACAAAGCCGAGGCCCAAAAAAACCCCCAGACTCAACAGGACACCTTAAACTGGGGTCAAGTTTGAACCTGTCAACCAGCATTGAACCAACGGTCAATGACAAAAGACCATCATAGTAAAAAATTTCATGAACTGAGGACTACACAATCCTGGGTGAGAGGATTTAGAAGATGCTGTACAAACAAGCATTGTGTTCCCAGCTCTGATCTGATAAAGGGTGGGTTTACAATTTATGCGTGAGTGAAATGTGTCGCTGCTTGGTGTGTGGGTGTGTGTGTGTGCAGGAGTTGGGGAGCCATCCTCATTCTCTCCTTACACAGGAACATTACTTGTAACCATTAGTTGCTTTCTCCTGTTTTACAAGTGTTTCAGTGGCTCCTTTCAGAGCGCCAACAGCAGCTGAGCGCTGGCCAAGTTTCTGGATCGGGAGGAGGAGGAGGAGGAGGGGGAGGATGGTGCTCGTCCTGGCTCCCATGACGATGCACTCAGGCAATGGTGGGGAGGAACCTGAGCCCCTCCTGCCCACAGCCACCACGGGCTCCTGGGACGCTTTTTATGAGATTGCAGGAGGTCGAACTGGCTTCTTCGGGGTGCACAAGGCCATGACATGGTACTGAAGTTATTTAGACCTGAGACCAGAGAGCCATACTTAACACTCTATACAATGTGGGCAGTTTTGTGAGGACATACCAGTTACGGTGTAAATCGCAAATCATCACATCATCATATTATGTCAATTCAGAAAGATTTCCAATGGATAATGACTTGGAGTGTGTAGGGTCCATGCATCACACACTCCTGATTCAGTCCCCACTCAAAAATATCCTCACACTCGGATTAGGATTTAGAAATGTTAAAGGGGGCCGTAAACTGGACGAGGACAATTCATGAATCTATTGGATGATCGCTTAAAATACAGCTAATCGGACTTATAGATAGTCCATTTAAGTTCCTAAACAAAGACATTTAAGATGTGACATGCAAAAGTTGAATTAGTGATAGATGTCCAAACCATTAGAGATACTAGTGACAACTGATAATTGATAATCAAAATATTAAATTTCGATAATTAAAATTCTTCTAGACAAAAAGAGTATACGCATGTCCTCAGACAGATCTTTGCACTAATCTTTTGACACTGACAAAGTCCATTTCTTCTTTGAAGTTACTTATACTGCACATCATATAAATGAATCACAAAAGCCAGCCAAAGTTGTTCTGTGTTTTATTTATAATCAGCGTAAATTTATTGTTTTTTCCAGTATTATGTAATTTAGCCATTAGACTTAAACAAAGCAAAAGTCTAGACTTTATACTGAATTATTTTCATTGCTTTTATATGCACCTCATAGCACATGTCCAGAACGTAAAGAACGAGGAAAAGATCCACATTACTTAGTAATTTTTTTTTTCAGCTGCCAGTCACGCAACCTGGTTTTGTTTCATTGAGGTTAGAATAAAGAGGAATCAAGATATTCTCAAGATACATGGATTTTCGACACCTTGAAAAGCAAAGCACCTTATATGTCAATATTGCTCATCATTTACCGATTAAGTAGCATTATAGTGCCTGAAAGAGCGAGATTCAAAAACCAGATACCCAGACCATAAACGTCTGGTTAAATGCAGGTTGATGTGGGCCTGAATCACAGTTGAGTTGAAAGTTTGTTGTCCTGGTTCTTCATCTGTCTTCTGTCTCTCATTCATTCATTTTCTTAGAACATTGCTTCAACATATGCACGGTGTTTTACAATAATGATCATATATATATATATGTTCAAAGCCTGGTGATCGACTCCAGGATGATAGTACACGCTGTCACCAGAAACTTGAATACAAAAAACTATAATCAGAAATATACTGATTTTTAATTTATGTCCAAATAGAAGACAAATACCATTAAATCATAATAGTTCTGAGCGGCTAACCTGAGAGGTCAGCAAAGAATTAAAGGTTATCCAAAGCAAGTGGATTAGATTGAGGATGATCTCACACGGGTAACCGATCTGCCTTTTACAAAATCAAAAGAGGATTAAAGTGACATGAGCCTCACATTGCCAGAGGATAACCAGATGTGGTTTGTTGAGAATGAAGAGAAGTCAATATTATCACCCAGGTGGAAAGAGCATGTCATTGTTGCCAGGAAGAAGAGACCCAAAGAAGTGGTCAACAGACAATAGTTGGTCAAATGTTATACAACAATTAAATGGGAGGTTTATTGTATTCTCACAAAGTTATTTTGATGAATAGTAGCTACGCCAAAGTTAAAAGCTAATAATATAGCAAAGCAGTCAGCAAATTTATGCAGGCACCAACCCATTCAGCGGTTTTCACTGCCCAGGATCTATGCTCCACTTTGACTGGGGCGGTGGACTTCCATCCTCTAAAGCCCCATAATCAAGCAGATGTAAGACATACACCTGCATTGGCATTGGTAGACTATAAGATGCCACTGCCACCCTACATATTTTAAAAATACCATGGTTAACATGGAATATCATGCAAAGTAATCACTATCTGTTTTACCAAAGGTGTTGCAAAATTGGTAAAGAATAGCTGAAGCAAAATTAGCTTTGATAGCAAAAAAGTTGTTACCATTAGTATGCTAATTTGAAGTCGATATCATTGAATACAATCAGTTTAGATAAAATACTGTACTTTGAATGGGAGAGTTACTACATTATCACAATGACACTCTTCACCTCAGCAGTAATGTAGTTCTTTGTAGTATGTTGGTGGTTAGGTCCATTGCTCCGCCTCTTTGGGCAACTCCAGTTCCAAGAGAATTTTGGGTCACATGGTCTGGAAAGATTTCCACCACTTACTGCAAACATATGGCTCTTATTGCCTTTTGTGCTCCTCTGTTAATATCTTGAAATTCTAACCCTTATTCATATCAAACCACACATTTCTTCCCATTTGGAGACTGATAATAAGATAATATTTCACACTGCAGGGTTTTATGCAACTGGTGGTGCCAAAAATGTTCATTCTGTGTCAATGTGATGGTCTTCAGCATATTCATTTACATTTCATGTATGTGATTTAACATATAGGGGTTTAACAGCTAAACCAAAGTCTAATCGCTTTTAAAATGCAATGCTGAAAGGAGTAAGTTGTGGCAGCAGTATGTGAACTCAAGACCTTTCATTGGCTAAGGTCACGGACTGGGCTAGGGTCACGACCCAAATGGCTCAGAGGGAAAAAGACAGACAGAGAAGGAGTGACGCTGGAGCTTGAGGCTGGAGGTAAGGTCTTTTGACTCCAAATCCGAGATTAGTATCAGTATCACTGCTTGCTGTTTGATGTGACTGATATATTATCTCAATACCTCTTTGGACTCTATTATTCATTCAACTGTAACAAATATAAAATAATGGTTGAAATCAATTAAATATATCAAATTTCCACAAGTAAAAACATGCTTTAACTGAACATATTTGTATGTAAGCAGTAGCTCTGTATACTGTCTACTCTGGTTACGTGGAATTTGCATCCAGAACAAAGGCAATCCTCCTTTACTCAATTGCTAACTAATGGGAAATAATGATGACTTAATGCAACAACAGCTGATGTTTAATGAAGTTTAACAGAATCGCAGATAAATTCAATATCTTTTTCAGCGTCCAAAATTGAAATGTACGCTTGCATGTCCACCAGCTCAATGCTGCAAAGCTCTCATGATCAAAGCCTGCTAAAGAGGCGTCTCTCGCGCCAATAAAAGATAACTTACTAGCAGACGTTCCATCCAGAGTAACACGAGAGTGCTTTTGACTTTAAGACCGAGACAGGGAGAGATCTGAGAGGAAAATAAGCCAGATCTAGGAGGCATAGTGGGGGACATTGCCAGCTGTTGGAGTGATCGGTCGAATTTTTTACGCAACTCTGATAGACGGATCGCCAGAGCGCACCTAGCAGACAAGTCTCCAAAATTCATCAAAATAATAAAGACAACTGCCTCCAAATAAATACGAAGGATGCTGTCTCCTCAGAGAAGAGAGAAAGAAGATATGGATGTTGAGGAAGCAATCAAAGAGGAAGGAGGAGGGAGGAGGGAAAGCTAGTGGTCCTGTCTTTCCTATAAAAATACAATTTCCATTGAAAATAGTAGAGAACATCACATGCCTTTACGAAGCCAAATCTCCTTTATAGTACCACAATGTTGGAGTCCAGAATGAATGAAAATGCAGAGGTGTCTTGTTGTAAAAAAAAAAAAATAAAATAAAAAACCTTCCTAAAAAATCAACACACGTTTGCAATAAGTACCCAGTTGAACACTGTATTCATACATAGATTTTATTTTAATGTACCTTCATATAGTATATTTTAATATATTTTAAAGTAGATATTTTCCTCAGAGAAGAAAGAACGAAATGGCTAAGGTAAATAAACATTAATCTTACAATGTGTTCTCTTAGTATTTAGAGCATATTTTATCATACTTTCTTTGCCTCAGAGAAGAGGGACAGGAGATGAGGGATGCGTTAGAAAACGTAAAACTTGTGATAGTATCCGGTCACAATTCTAAATGGAATCAATATTCCTAAGTAGCAATATAACGCTTATGGTGCCTGTATTAATGATACTGATTTATAAATTTAGTCCTTTGTATTGACGGAAGTTTAATCAAATGTGGTAAATATGTATAGTAGTTACAGTTATTGTAACATTCAATTCTCAACACACAAGAAAGTCTGGCTCTTTTGTAAGCAAAATATGAAGAAATGAAAAGTGGCATTTGTGCACTATGCTATAAAAAATTGGATGAGTAAAATTTATATATATAAATTTGAGTGAGTGAGAGAGGGAGGGAAGGAAGGGAGGGAAAGGGTAGGAAGTTGCCCTTCTTCCTGCAATTAGCGGTCATGCTCAGTCGAGCCGAACTAATGCAGCGAATCTCGGCGGTTCTGCGTCATTTGCCGGCGGCGGCGTTAGACGAAATATGAAGACGAGAGGGGAGGGGAGGGGTGAGGAGAGAGAGAGAGAGAGATGAGGGATGAGAGAGAGAGAGAGACGGAGAGAGAGGCAGAGAGATGAGGGATGAGAGAGAGGGAGGGATGAGAGAGAGAGAGAGAGAGAGAGAGAGAGAGAGGGAAGGATAAAGATGAGGGATGAGGAGAGAGGGGGGATGAGAGAGAGAGAGAGGGGAGAGAGGGAGGGATGAAAGAGAGAGAGAGAGAGAGAGAGAGAGAGAGAGAGAGAGAGAGAGCAAACGATGAGGGGATGAGAGAGAGAGAGAGAGAGAGAGAGAGAGAGAGAGAGAGAGAGAGGGACAGAGAGAGAGAGAGAGAGAGAGAGAGAGAGAGGGAGCAAAAGATGAGGGATGAGAGAGAGGGGGGATGAGAGAGGGAGAGAGACTGAAAGGGGGAGAGCGAGCGAGAGAGGAAGGGAGGGAGGGAGGGAGGGATGAGAGAGAGAGAGAGAGAGAGAGAGGGATGAGAGAGAGAGAGAGAGGAGAGAGAGAGAGAGAGAGAGATGAAAGAGGGAGAGAGAGAGAGAGAGAGAGAGAGAGAGAGAGAGAGAGGGATGTGGGAGAGAGAGAGAGAGAGAGGAGAGAGAGAGAGAGAGAGAAGGAGAGCGAGGAAGAGAGAGAGAGGAGATGAGGAGAGGGGGAGGAGAGAGAGAGAAGGAGAGAGACAGGGATGGGGATGAGAGAGAGAGAGCGAGAGAGACAGGGATGAGAGAGAGGGAGAGACGGAGAGAGAGACGGGGGATGAGAGAGAGAGAGAGAGAGAGAGAGAGGGGGGGATGAGAGAGAGAGAGAGAGAGAGAGAGAAAGAGGGAATGATAGAGGGGGGGAATGAGAGAGAGAGAGAGAGAGAGAGAGAGAGAGAGAGAGAGAGAGAGAGAGAAAGAGAGAGGGGATGAGAGAGAGAGACAGGGATGAGAGGGAGAGAGAGAGGGATGAGAGAGAGAGATGAGAGTTGAGAGAGGGGGGATGAGAGAGAGAGCGAGAGAGAGACAGGGATGAGAGAGGCGGGGATGAGAGAGAGAGAGAGAGAGAGAGAGAGAGAGAGAAAGAGAGAGGGGGGATGAGAGAGAGAGAGAGAGAGAGAGAGAGAGAGAGAGAGAGAGAGAGAGAGAGAGGAGAGAGAGAGAGATGCATTACACTCTTTATTGTCTTGCCGGGTTTGTCAGTAATTCCCTTGAAGGAACGAGATTTTCCCCGAGGACGTCGCGCCGGCTTAAGAAGTTAATGACGCGTCTGTTTACCAAACACGACACTCTCCATTTCTGGACGTGTAATTGCTGCTAAAGAGTTCGTAATCCCGACTAAAAACACAAACAGGGAAACGGTACGTTGACAGCAATACGGCTGGGTTTATGGTTGAAACATTTGTCATTTATCATTTGAAACATTTGAAAGAATCTGTATTTGGCACATACATAGTTACCCAAGTATATCACGTAATGAGATGCGCACGGATTTGTTCCTAAAACTGTGCAAATGAAACAGAAATGGACAAACAGATTAAGTTAAAGAGATGTTTAAAGAAGCTAAATTTAAACATTAAATTTGACGTTTGAGATACACAGTGATACAAGTGTAATACGCATCAAAACAATAAAAATATACAGAAAATGTGTTGAAAATGATGTTTCCTGAATAAACATAAATACTATTAACAGTAACTGTACGGATGCAGATTATGGGCCAAGTGTGGATTTCATGAGGGTTTTATCAGAAGGCTGTGTAAATTAAAATAGAAATTGAAACTAAATCTTAAAAAGTAAAAATATATAGAAACATATGTTTCCTAAAATATACTGTACGTTTATACTATAATCAGTAACTGTACATGTGCACATAATGTGATAACTATAGATATCATTGGAAGGTTGTGCAAATCAAAATAGAAACTGACAAACACATTAAAATTAAAGTGATGCTAAAAAAAGCTGAAAATGCATTTAACATAAAGATTTTCTTCAGGAACACTGAGATTCATTCATTCATTCATTCATTATCTGAACCATTTAAAAACCACAAATGTTTATGCTCAGGAATTTCTTACCACACACACACACACACACACAGTACTGTGCAAAAGTTTTAGGCAGGTGTGAAAAAATGCTGTAAACAAAGAATGCTTTCAAAAATGGAAGTGTTAATCATTTATTTTCATCAATCAACAAAATGCAGTGAATGAACAAAAGAGAAATCTAAATCAAATCAATATTTGGTGTGACCACCCTTTGCCTTCAAAACAGCATCAATTCTTCTAGGTACACTTGCACACAGGTTTTGAAGGAACTCGGCTGGTAGGTTGTTCCAAACATCTTGGAGAACTAACCACAGATCTATAATCCTATAATCCTACAAAATAATATAATGACTATAATCCTACAAAATAATATAATGACTATAATCCTACAAAATCCCTGACTGTGTGCAAGTGTACCTATAAGAATTGATGCTGGTTTGAAGGCAAAAGGTAGTAACACCAAATATTGATTTGATTTAGATTTTTCTTTTGTTTGCTCCCTTTCATTTTGTAAATTGATAAAAATAAACAATCATTATTTATATTTCTGAAAGCATTCTTTGTTTACAGCATTTTTTCAAACCTGCCTAAAACTTTTGCATAGTACTGTATATATAGCTTTACATCTTCAGGATATGTTGTGGTTAGGCATGTGTGTGTCAGTGTCTATTTTAATCTCAAAAATGTCAGTTTTAGTATCCTGGCCAAATTTAAGAGACATATTGATACATTCTTGGGCTCCATTGTCACATGCAAGATAATATGGCATGACCTCATGCTGTGTGAATGGCAGCGGTGTATGAGTGTTTAAGACTCCTTCTCACACTACATTTTACACACATGATCTTAAGGAAACCCACTTGTCTTCACAGTGTACCATTGAATACAACCATGTTGTCACACTCTACACTTTGAACAACCCTCTTTCCTGTTGTGAAATGTAAAACCTGTGACATTACTGGTTACGTCTTCGGATGTGTATCTGGTCACACACCCTACACAATTCTAATGGAATCAATATTCCTGAAGTAGCAATGTAACACTTGTTAGGCCTGTATTAATAATACTGATTTATAATGTGGCCTTTTATATTGACAATTTTCAGCAAATGTAGTATATATGTACAGTAGTTACAGTTACAGTTATTGTAACATTCAAGTCCTCAAAACACAAGGAAGTCTGTCTCTTTTACACATTTCAGGCTGTAGTAAGCAGTAGCTAACTAGTTTGAAATCTTGTTATCTATCTATCTATCTATCTATCTATCTATCTATCTATCTATCTATATACAGTATAACAAACACATAACTAATTAATGTGACAATGAAGCGTTCCATTTGGGGTGTGACAAGTTAACACCAGCATTGACAAGCGTTTGGTGTCTCGTAATCATTTTACAATTCAATAATATTAACTAAAGCTGACGCATGCACATGTCTGTGAGCACTACACATACAGTACATACACACACATACACACACAAACACACACACATACACACACACACTTAATCGATCAGTTGTGACTGAGGCACTGAGATGATGTCTGAAGTCAGATTGAACACAGATCTAATCAATAGTGCCTTGTCCAAGCCCCACTGGAGTTACACACAGCTGCAGTCACTCTTAAATCAGGTGTGTGTGTGTGTGAGAGAGAGAGAGAGCAGTTTTGGTGCCTTGTTCATGGTATTCTGAACTTTTTCCCTCTTTCTCTCTCTCTCTCTCTCTCTCTGTCTTTTACCTTATTCCGTCCATTTTAACCTGTCTCTCTTTCTTTAGCCTTTTCTTTCTCTCTCTCTTAAGTTTTATTTCATTCTGTCTCTCCCTGTTTCTTTCTTTCACATTTATCTTTCATTGTCGCTCAATCTCTCTTCATTCTCTCTCTCTCTCTCCTTTTCTCTCTCTCTCTCTCTCTCTCTCTCACACACACACACACACTCTAATTCTTTCCCTCCCTTTCTCTGTCTCTTTTTACCTCTCTCTCTCTCTCTTCTCTGACAGACTATAACATCAAACTCTCTGTCTTTGTTTCCCACTCTATCTATGTCTTTACTCTGTCTATCTTTCCCTCCGTCTCTCTTGTTTTCTTGCATTCTCCATCGATCTCGCTGTTTTTCTCTTTTTCTCTTAATTATCTCTCATTCTGTCTCTTTCACTCTATCAAACTCTGTTATTGTGTGACTTTTTTTTTTCAAGAAATATATCTCTCTCAGTCTCTTTATGCCCTGTTTCTCTCTCTGTACATCTGTGTCTTTCTTTTGTTTATCCTTGTCTTTTTGCCTTTTTCTCTTTCATTCCCCTCTCTCTCTCTTCTCGATATTTTTTTACATCTCTCTCTGTTTCTCTCTGTCTTATTGTTTCAATCTCTCTCATTATCTCACTTTACAAGAAACACTTGGCAGTTGGTGGCGTTACGGCAGGGTGTTCGCCCCGTGATCAGAAGGTCGCAAGGTACCGTCCCCAAGCACTGCTCCCCGGGCACTGCCCTTGTTAGCTGCCCACTGCTCCCTCACGGATGGGTTAAATGCAGAGGTCACATTTGGTTGTGGTGCACTGTGTGCTTTGCTGTGGTGTGTTCACAATGACAATCAGTCACTTTTACTTTTGTTCTGAAATTTGACTTCAACTTTCAGAAACTCACCATCGTCTCCTCTCTCTCTCTCTTTCTCTCTCAGAGACATCTGCTTCAGTCAGCTGGACCAGCGTTTGACAGTACAGTTGCTTTGGCTCAGTTGCTCGGCTAGAGGTCAGTCAGGAGTGCTAAGCGGATCCTGGACAACATTACTCAAGTACTGACTGATGAAGAGAAAGAACTGCTTGCAACATGTCGGGAGAGACCTGCGCCACTCTACATTAGCACAAGACTCACTGTTTTCCCAAAGTTAGATGTAGGGTTCTTTCTTTCTTTCTTTCTTTCATTCAGTCACTTTCATGAACTCCCTTGCTATCTGTCCCTCCCTCTCCCACTCCCTCTCTCTCTGCTGCTAGCATTGTAATTGCGAGGCCCCCGGCTGCATGGTTTTAGCGGGCCGAGCTAATGAAGCGGCTAATCAGTGTAATTGGGGCTAATGTCTGGCTCGCGCGGCGGCGTCTGCTAGCTAACGAGCACCGCTCGCCGCTGTTTACCCACAAGCTTTTTAGCACCCGGTCGATAATGTAGCTGGCCTTGCCGCTGCAGACGCTAGCTATTGCACGCTCCGGCCGAGAAGCAGGCTTTAGCCGACGCGTCTCTTTATTCCAATTTGCCAACTTAAAATCCAACAACAACAAACAATTGTAACAAATGTTTTCGCTAGATCTCAGGAACGGAAACGCTAACGCTAACTGAATGCTATAGAAATGAGCTTAAATGGATTTTTTTAAAGCTACATTTATAGGAAGGGAGGGAAAAGGTGAAAGAAAGAGAGGAAAACGAGAAGGAGAGACTGGTGGTGAGAGTGTTGAAGATACAAGATCATTTTGTTGTCCACACCTGTAGCTTTTGTGTGTGTGTGTGTGTGTGTGTGTGTGTGTTGTCAGCACTCGTTCCCGAAATAATAACTCACTCTCTCAAGCCACTCATTACCCATAATTCCCCATTTCCTGTTCCTTCCTCCCTTTTTCTCCTTTTTATCTCCCTCTTTCCATGTTGTTTTGTTGCTTTCCCTCACTCCATGCATCCCTCGTTCTTTTCTCACCTTGCACTCTTTCAACGCAGATCGCTCCTTTTCCTCGTCGTCTCTCACCCTCTCTTTCTCATTTTTCTCCCCCTCTTTCCAGCTCTGTTTTTTTCTCTTCTCTCCTTTTCTTTCACTCTTCACTTTCTTTCTTTTGCTTTCCCTCACTTTATACATCTCCCTCCCTCTCTTTCATGAACCCAATTTTTGTTTCTGTTTTTCTTCTATTCCTCCATTATTTCTGTCTTTTCCATATTTTTTCCTTTCCCCATCTATCTATCTATCTATCTATCTATCTATCTATCTATCTATCTATCTATCTATCTATCTCTTACAAAAAAGTGAGAGACAGAGAAGGGAGACCTACCCTCGTTCCTTATATCCCTTGTTGTTTTCTCATCTTGCTCTCTTTTGACACTGACCGTTTTGACACCGTCTCTCTTTCTTTTATCTTTCTTTCTTTCTTTCTCTTGACATCTCTCCCATGTCTCCATCTCACTCTACTTTACTCTCTCAGGCTTATTTATTAACTCCATTTCTGTCTGTCTTTTTCTTTCCATTTTTTTTTTCTGAGCATCCCTTATTCTTTTTTTGTCTTGCTGTCTTTCGACACTGACCGGTCCCATTACACACTCTCTCTCTCTCTCTCTCTCTCTCTCTTTTCTGTCTATTCCCCCTCTCTCTGGTTTACTCTCTCAAGTTCTTTTGTTAACTCTCTTCCTGTCTCTCTTTTTCTTTCTATTCTTCCATCCCTTCTCTCTTCCATGCTGCTCTTCACTTCCCTCGCTCAGTACATCCCTCTCCAAGGCTCTTTGATTAACTCTCTTTCTGTTCTTCCATTCTTTCTTTTTACTTCACTTTGTTTCAACACTCTTTCAACATGGACCAGTACCTTTCCTCATCCTCTCTCTTTCTCTCTTATTATCTCACAACCTCTCTCTGACATCTCTCTATTTCCCCGGTCATCCCTCTAACTGGCTGTTGTCAGGATGAAATGAGTGGATGAGAGGACAGAGAAGGAGAGGTGTGTAAGAGAACAAGGCAGCTTTGGTGATTTTCCCCCCGATAGGGAAATTACGCCCTTTTTCTGCTTTTGAAGTCTCTGTGTTTAGCGGGCGCGCTATTTAGGAATCGGAGCGATGCTGCACTCTCGGGAGTCGCCAAGAGGTTCCTTTTTAAACCCCCCCCGCTCACCTTTCCTCCCTTCCTTTCTCTCTCTTTCACCTGAAAAAGAAAAAGAATATATAGTCGCAAATGGACTCAGTCGTTTATCCGTCCAAATGCGCCAATCTGCAGGTGGATTTGCATCAAGAATGGCTGTGCTTTTTGGGGAAGGCCTTTTTCACCCGTTTGCTTTCTCCATTTTTTCATTTTGCTCATTCATGTTTTTCTCTCTACAAATGTTAGATGTATGTTGAAAAAAAAGAAAAGATTTTGCACATTGTCGTCTTTGGCGTTCTTAGTTTTGTCAAAACATTGGTAGAAAAACGATGAGAATGAAAGATTTGTGACTCGCTGTTTGTGGCATCCCATTCTTGGTTTCACCAAAGTGTTATAGAAAACATTACGTCTACGCCATGTGGCCCGTGGTCTTTGGCATTCCCGTTTTTAGTGTAGAAGACGAGACAACTTTTTTGAAAGCCTAGGCCGAGATGGAGAAACTCAGTTTTGACTAAAGCATTACAGAAAACGCTTTGACCTTTGATGAAAATAAAATTTTGCCGTCTTCCATCTTCGTTTGGTTGGTTTTGCCGAAATGTTGTTAGCTGTCTGAAGAGGTTTGTTTACCAGAGTCTGTTCCCCACATTCTGTTGTGTTTTTCGTGGAAGGTAGGTGGGATCATGACTAAAGGTCCTTCCGCCAGGCTTTTAGCTGGCCTTGAGTTCTTTGTGAACATTTTGGGAATCAATAGTGTGACAAACATGACCTTTAGAACAAGACAGTTTTCCTTTAATGCTTGTAGATATTTACTGAGCTGTGTTGCTCTTTGTGTATCCTTTGCTGCCTCTTTTGCTTCCATTATGGACACAGCAGAATCATATTATCTTCCAAAGAATGTAATTTTATTTGATGAATCAGCCTTGTTGAGATCGACATTTTTGGCAACTTTTTCTACTCTGGTGTTCAGACACTCCTTCAAAACAGAAACAGAAAAGCGTGCCACATTTGAAAAGCTTCATGACATTTGCTGCTATCCCAGTGGAGAATTCTGAAGCTAATTGAGACCCTCCACGGCAAAACCAGTCGCTTGTCGCAAATTTTCAAAATTGAGTTATTATGTTTTCATGAAAGGGCATAAATCAAGCTTCAAAACGATGCCTATATGGAATGAATGGGACGACATATGACTGAGATATCAACATTCAAAGGAGTCGGGTTTCTCCTGTCACGCCAAGTGAGAAACGGAGAAATCTGCCGTCGAAGTTGACTATCGCCGTAGCACTCACAGACGCTTGGTGCGGCCGCGGCTACGTTTGTATTTACGCTAGCCTACGCTGCATTCACAGCCACACGGATAGTCTACCTGCGTTAGGTTAACTGAACTCAGGAGACGAAGATGGATTCCGGAGAAATATCTTCACGCTAGTCAACCAGTGGATTTAGCGTAAATATTGAAGTAGAGCGGTCAAAACACAAACTTTTAACATTCTGCTGGAATTGAATTCCTCACCTCAAGAAAGTCACGTTTTTAGAATGGAAAGGGTAAGTTTTTCAGCCAAATTTATTCACAACAGTACAGTATAGACCTTCCACTGTTTCAAAACACTAAAAACTAAAAATCCAAAATTTTACCCCACGCAACATAAACGCTCGTTTTTCTCGGAAACCTCCGTTGTTACAAGCGACTGGTTTTGCCGTTTAGGGTCACAATTTCTACACCATTTATTTTAAAGTATTTAGTTCAGAACAAGAAATGGAGAATTCATGCCCATCCCCATCTTTTAAATACTTTGAAAACACAAAACTGGGGCAGCTGGTAATGGTTAGGGAGTTGGGCCCGTGATCGGAGGTGGGTGCACTGTGTGCTGTGGTGTGTTCATAATAACAAATAATCACTCACTCATACGTTTCTATAAACTGGTCCGTATAGATTTTGATTCCTATTTAGTGTCTGAAGAGTTTGAATTTACACTCCGTGAGACTGAAATGTTCCAATTAAAGCAATTTGTCCAAATCACAATCATGAGACTTTGTCCGTTTTGGAGTATACAGCGGTTTCTGTGCAGGTTTTGTCTTCTGACTGTAAAATCTGCAGACTGGAGCCGACAGATTCTCACGGCGCTTTTCCACTGGCACCATGTTTATTTGAGCTAAAAAAAAAAAGATTTATGGGGATAGAACATAGGACCTTCTTGCTGAAGCCACCGTGCTGCCCTGCTGTAAGCCTCATACAACTTAAAACCAAAGCAAGCTAGGGTTAGCTAACCCTAACTTCTGTTGTATGGCAGAACAGTAAACTGTGAAAAATGATAAAAAAGCAGCTGAAAATTGGGCGCAAAGTTGTATAGCATGAACCCAAATTAAGTACAGAGGTAAACTTTATGGTCGGCAAAGCTTGCGCTGAAACCGTCCTTAATTTGATGTGCTCATGGATGAGTATTAAATTACGACGTGACAGAATGATAAATGTGACAAGAGTGAGACCAAAAAGGTAAGTTACACAACGATGTGTTTTATCTTCGCATAATGTTCACATGCATTGATACAGAGGTCGGCACGCGTCATCGATCCTCCGCACTGTTTTCGTAACTAATGTAATCCCCGCGTTTGCCATGTTTGTCTTTGGCCTGCTCATTTTTAGCCACGCCATGCATCAGCGTCTGAGCCGGAGCTGTGTGGAAAAGCCCTCGGTCTAATGGCGGTAACGCCAGCCCGCTATGCTTTCCGTTAGGATTATTGATGGCTTTTCCGTGCGCTAACGCTTTCTTTACGGCCGCGCGTATGACGGATAGCTAGGTTAGACGGGACGTGAGACAGCCCCTGCACCGTCTCGGTAGCCGGCGGAAACGCCAGGTAGCCGACTCCGCCGCTGCTGCATATTTATCGATTCGCCGCTCAGATATTTTCAAGCGTGTCACATTTGACAACATTATGGCCAGGACGGCTCACATCCAGACGACTGATGAAACTGTAACGTCGCCACGGAGACCAGACAGGTGATGGGAGGGGGGGAGGCAACCCTGTTTTTCGGCAACGTTAAGCTTGCAAATGTCAAAGGTGTCGGTTTACAACCCCAAGCACAGACTGTAGCAATAACATCCAGGGGTGTATAACGACACATCGATCTGCATCGATACATCGATTCCGTAACCATCGAGTCTGATGCTAAATGAAGACATCAATCAGACATCACACATATGTGACCCTCCACGGCAAAACTAGTCGCTTGTAACAACGGAGGTTTCCGAGAAAAACAAGCGTTTATGTTGCGTGGGGTAAAATGATGGATTTTTTGTTTTTAGTGTTTTGAAACAGTAGAAGGTCTATACTGTACTGTTGTGAATAAATTTGGCTGAAAAACTTACCCTTTCCATCCTAAAAACATGACTTTCTTGAGGTGAGGAATTCAATTCCAGCAGAATGTTAAAAGTTTGTGTTTTGACCGCTCTACTTCAATATTTACGCTAAATCCACTGGTTGACTAGCGTGAAGATATTTCTCCGGAATCCATCTTCGTCTCTCGAGTTCAGTTAACCTAACGCAGGTAGGCTATCCGTGTGGCTGTGAATGCAGCGTAGGCTACCGTAAATGCAAACGTAGCCGCGACCGCACCAAGCGTCTGTGAGTGCTACGGCGATAGTCAACTTCAAAGGCAGATTTCTCCGTTTCTCACTTGGCGTGACAGGAGAAACCCGACTCCTTTGAATGTTGATATCTCAGTCATATGTCGTCCCATTCATTCCATATAGTTATCGTTTTGAAGCTTGATTTATGCCCTTTCATGAAGACATCATAACTCAATTTTGAAAATTTGCGACAAGCGACTGGTTTTGCCGTGGAGGGTCACATATTGTAACATCGGCTTATGTTGAACAGGAGGAACAGATTTCAAATGCTAGCAGTTGTGTTCCACGAATCACTCCGTTTGATCCCCAGCCATATGGATGCCTTTTCTGCTGCATCTGTGATGTTCTTGTTGGCTCTTCGGTTTTGCGGCCTTCTAATACCCAGGCGTTTCAGTGTCCGGTAGTGAGACTGGTCTGCAAAGCCTCTGCAGCCGACCTCGATGGGGTCACTTCGGGTCTTCCATTCCCTGCATTCACCCATCATCCCCTCATATCTCGTCCTCTTCCTCTCAAAGGCCTCCTCTATGCGGTCATACCAGGGGACAGTCAGCTCACTTGTCTCATTGTGTCTGAGATCAAGGTCGTGTTCATAGGTTGACATTCGGTACAAAAATATTATGGTTTGAATTTTGAGTCGTATCGCTCAGCCCTACTAGATGGAAGGTGTGTAGTGTCTAAATTGACACCAACCAGGTGGGTGGGGGCTCCTTATAAATCAGCCGTGGAGTGGGATCGGTCTGTATTTCTGCACTTCTCTCCGGTGCGGAGCGTAATTACAGGTGAATACGAGTGCAATCAAGTGGCAAAGAGAGAGAGAGAAAGAGAAAAAAAGGTAAAGGTGAGGCGTAGAGAAGCGACGGAAGAGAGAAAGAGATTGCGAGGCCGCGAGCCAAAGAGCATGAAGATGTTCCACTCACATGGCGTAATTGGCTGAGAGGCCTCATTTCACCGGCTGATTTCCTGTCTTTTCAGCCGCTTTAATAATCCCTGTGCTTTTAATAGATCGCCACCCTCCCCACCCCCACACCAGACCTCTCTCTCCTCTCACTTTCTCCATCCCTCCTTTTCTTCGGACGGATAAAGGGCGAGAAAACGACAGATAAAGACGCTCTCCGACACTGGCTTTTCAATACCCGAAACACTTTGTGTCCCCCTCTCTTCCTCCTCCTCTGATCATTCGTGGATCAGACGGCAAACAGCCCTTTTCCTCCCTCGATCAGTGCCTCAACATCAGAGAGAGAGAGAGAACGAGAGAAGACAGAAAGAGAGAGAGAGAATTGAAAGGCATCCTTATAGGCAGATGCCCTGAATGCCTCAGAGGTTTTTTAATGAAAAGCTGGCTAATGTAAGATACATCTCTGCCTATCACCCACATGTTTACTGTCTCCCTTTCAACCCCCGAGACGACAAGCTCACACACACACAGACACACACACGCACGCACATACACACACAGAATAAAAGAGGCAAAGAAATGGGACAGCAAATGACTAGATCCCCCCTCTCCACCTCCTCCTCCCTTTTTCCCAACGCTGCTTTCATTACCAAGGAAAATATATCAAAAGGTACTTCAGTGGGTAAGGTATTTTAATAATACATTACTTTCCCCATAACTACTCTTAACCTTTAGCTAGAATGCATTTTGGATGAATGTGGCTGTCGAGGCCCCGGTGGCGAGGTAATGAGAGCTCGCCTTTATTTACCGTTATCTGTCTGGGAGAGATCTCTCCTGGCAGAGCTACTCGCGACCTGCGAACTGCGGCTGAAATTGGGAATAAAACTCAAGCTCCGACACTTCGCTGTCCTGGTAATTTCACTCGGGACGTAACATCCCACGATATCTCTCAAGCTGGCAAATGTACACCGGTTTGAAACCATGTGGCGCCGCCAATAAACAACGTGGTGGCGGTGGGATGAAAAAGCGGTTATTTTTAGTTAGCCTGGTTAACGCGCTTCATTCACGAAATTGCAGGACGAAACGAAACGAGGGTCAATGGCATCGAGGAGAAGGATTTTTTTTCTTTGCGCAACAACAGTTTTGCAACGAGGTGTTATTTACGCGTGCGATGATGATGTTGGTGTCTGAGTGCCACAGCAATCATTGTGGTCACTGTCTCTCTCTCTCTCTTTCTGTTTCTCTCTTTCTATAAACCCCTGCCATCTCCAAAGGTGACGGGTATGTGTGTGTGTGTGTATGTTTATTTATGTGTGTGTGCCCGCGTTTCAGCGCCGTGCTGTAATGAGATCCGACGTTTCTTTGTGTGTCCTAGTGTGCCGGGAAATGTGGTGGGCCACATGACAGAAAAACCACATTCGCAAAAACGGGAGAGGAGGCGAAATCTTTGCGCAAGTTTCGACCCGGGGGTCTTTCTGTTTTATCTTAAATTCTGTCTGGCTTGCACCTTTAATCCTTGATTTTGAACAAAAATTGGCTTTGTTTTCCGCAAACGCACAAATCAAACCAAACAAAGTTGGCAGCCTGTTGCTTGGCTGTTTTATGTGCGTTTTACGAATGCCAGATGAAAGCTTGAGTTGGGGAGTAGCTAACTACAATTGATGACGCTGCTAACGTAACAATTTTTTTTCAGTAGCTTGTCAGTAGTGAAGCTACTTTAAAAACGATGTAGCTTTTCCGGTAACTCGCTATTTTTTTCTTTACAAAGAGTAATGTAGAGTGACACAAACATATCATTACAGAAATCTTCTCTCAAAAAACTTCGTAAGTCTTTTTTTTCTCAAAAAATGGCTGCCTTAAAGTCCTCAGTGCTATGTGAAAAAGCACGAACGCTCCCCATTGCATACGAGGCTCGTAAAATCATGCAAACATCCCCCCGTTGTGTACAACACTTTGTAAACGTGTTTGATCGCTCCCTGTTGGGTACAGCGCTACGTGAAAATGCGCGAACACTCCATGCTGAGTACAAAAATGTAGGGTCTGCGTAAAACGCATGACACTGCGTAAAAATGCACCGTGTTGGATAAAATTCTGTTTAACATTTTCAAATAATTATTTGCTTTAAAAGTATCCTATAGCACAAAAATTACTGGATGAAATAGTTTGGATGTTGCTGCCTTGTAGTGCAGCTTACTACTATATTAAAACAGTAGCTTGACTCTAGCGTAGCTGCTTTTAATGGTAAGTAACGTAGAGCTTGAAAAGCTAGCGTTTAAAAGTCCCAAAAAAGGAGTGCCCAAAAAGTGCTATACCATTTACCGATTCCCCAACGTGTTCACAGTGTTCTTACCTTCAACAGATCATTTTCAACCCAGGAACAAAGCGCGGTGCTATTAATGCACGTTAATTAAATCTACACACACACACATACGCGCACACAAATGCTTTTTTGCTGTGCTTTTTCCACTTCAGCACGCCGGCGTCTCTTTAGCCCATTCAAGCATCTCTGCGGCATTTTTCCTTCGAGCAAGTCACAATGAGCGCCGGCGCTAATGAAAGGCCCCTCGGCGACGCTAATGGCGATCCCGAGCCTAGCGGCGCACTACGCTAATGGCTGGCGCTAATTACTGAAGTGGCCCGGGCCTTGTGAAAGGGAGACGGGGATCGATACGGAAGCGCGAGCCGACGTTCACACACCCCCCGACCTCAGACGAGAGGGCGTCGTTACGACAAACTAGAGCCTCTTTTCAGCCCATTCGTTGAACGGATAAACGGCGAGACGGCGCGTTCTGGGAAGAGCGTGAGCACTCACGAAGTCGGGCAGAAATCTCAGTCAAGAGAATTGCGTGATGGAAGTTGTTTGTGAGATTCAATGAATCGAGGCAGGAAAATGATCACATGCATTTTCTGATTGAATAGACATAACGAGGACGAGCGTGACATTCGATCATTGCATAAAACATCTCATAAAACGATGCATATAATCGTTTCCTTCAAGTTGTTCATTGTCCAATATTCTTGACACAGCAGAGCGCATTTCCAGCTGCAAGTTTTATAGAAGAAGTTTTCAATAAAATGTGCGACTGGAAATGCAAGAGGTCTTCTATATTGATCAAAGCATATGACTATGACCTTAGTGTATGTCATTCTCATGTGGCAACTCTTCCATATGATGGACAATTATCATTCCTTCAAAGTGAAACACACACCGTCTCACACACACACACACACACCTGTAGAGGTAAGCCGATCTGCTGGTTATGGTATAATTTGGCTTGTAATATCCTGCTCTCTTCCCAATCTCCTCCCACCATCGAGCAGCTTGAACGAGTGCAGGAAGGATCCGTTTACCAGGCTGCCTTGTAGTGACGATTCGTTTCATGGCTCTTCTCCGCCCCGTCCGGCCTTCACAAGGGGCTCTTTTGTAGCACCATCCAGCCAACTGCGACCGAGACACGACTCAACACTCGTCCCCAAACACAAATCCCTCCGCAAAACAGAAAGAGAAAGAGAGATTACACTGCTAATAAGCCGTTGATGAGAGTTCCTGACATCTCTGCTTGGATGTGATGACAACGAATGGTTAAACAGCACGAGAGAGCAGAAGGCCAGCTGAATTAACACACACACAGACATGCATTTCGCTGACAAATTTTCAGCTGAAGCTGTCGTGTAGTGATTTTAAGATGAAGTCGTTGTCATTTCGGCTAAAGCTGTTAGGTAGTGGTTTCTGCTGAGCTAAGTTGTCGTAATATAAGATGAAGTTGAGATTTTAGCTGAGGTTGTGTAGTGATTAAAGTTGAAATTGCCGTGATTTCGACTGAAGCTTTTGTGTAGTTATTTCAGCTGAAGTTTTTGTAATTTCACCTAAAGTTATGCTTTCGGCTAAAGCTGTCATGTATTCATTTCAGCTGAAGTCGTTGTGTAGTTATTTCAGCTGAAGTTGTGATTTGAGCTGAATCTGTCATGTATTGATTTCAGCTGAACTCGTGTAATGAAATCCTTTCTACTTTCTTGAGTGCATTTGTACTTGAGGCTCTAAATGACGATTTCTGTCATACCTACATTTTTTGCTTGGTCTGCTCCTCTTCCTTGTGGAGACTGATGCCAATTATATCAATTCAGTAGACAACGATACTATATCTGCTATCACAAAGTCTGCAACAATTTAAATGATTCAAAAGATTCAATTCAGTCCAAAGTACACACATTCTCCACTCAAGTAGAAGTATAGATACGTGTTTACAAAGACTGTGGTAAAAGTTCAAGTATTGACTCGACTTCTTTACTCAAGTAAAAGTGAAAAGTACAGGCTCTAAGACAGCGTTTCTCAATCCCAGTCCTCGCGGCCCACCGCTCTGCACATATTTGGTATTTCCTGCACTGTCGCACGCTGGTCCTACGTTGCTAATTAGCTAATCAGTAGCATCAGCTGTGCTGTGAGTCGGGAAAGTCGAATCTGTGCAGAGTGGTGGTCCGTGAGGACTGGGATTAAGAAACGCTGCTCCACAACATACTTAAAGTATTAAAGTCTACAGTTCCCTTGTGAAGGACAAAAGCAGCATTTTAGGGCAAAGCTGACTGGACTCCATGTCCAAGCGTTCTGTAGAGCGCAAGCAGAGCAAAATAAAGCCACATGAAGCCACATGAAGCTGTTCATTACCGTCATTATACATGATGATCACCTCTATCCTAAACACATCATACAACAAATATTATAGAGCTGTGAAGAGTGCTGTAGAAATCAACTCAACTCAACTGAAGTGAATTTGGTGGAGCTGAGCTTCTTTCTGCACCGTGATCACCACATCATTTCCACCGAGTTGCCGCCTGCTTTTACTTTCTATTTATTTATTTCTCTCTCTCGTGCTTTGTTGTGTTTATCGAGTTGTGCGTCATGTGTAAACACCAATACACCAATGGGATTGTCTTTTCTGTGTGTGTTACTGCGTTTTTTAAGCTTCAACCAATCAGTCAAGTTGTCTGGATGATGTGCGTTATTGATACGGAACAGGTCAAATGCATGGCAAAATGGTCTAATAAAATCATTTAGATGAAACCAAACTAGAGTAATGAGTCTGATTTGAACATGTAAGGAGTAGAAAGTACAGATATTCATGCTAAAAATGTAGTAAAAGTTAAAAGTTACTCAAATCACAAATAGCAACTAAAATATCACTTGACATTTTTATCCTCAAACAAACATTTAAATGAAGAACAGTTTTCTAATATAGGATTGACCTTCTGTTAATACAAAGTGATGTTACAATATGTATGATGCCTAATGATGTTTTCATTTTGGATCCAAACTATGGCCTTATTGATCACTGATTTGATGAATTGATGTAGATCGATGCATCATTATCCTCCTTTCAACAATACAGCAAACTCCATTTTTAAAACATGCTAGCTCTCCTGTAATTAAAGCTAAGTGGAAAAGAAGTTACTTTGTGCCTGGAATTAAAAAAGCACTTTAAGGCACACTCGAACAAACAAGCAAATTGAACCCTATGTCCAGACAAGGGCCAGTTTATGTCTTATTGTAGCCAATGACCCCCTCTTAGCCTCTCATCCATTCAGATATTACTTTGAGTTTCTTATTTCCTCTCCTAGTACATGCAGCAACTCACAAACAGACCCGTGGAGAGGCGTAAACATAATTTCATTTCCATATAAATGATGAACATGCGTGTGATATAAGCAAGTGCCTGTCCTCGGACAAAGCGATGGGTTTTTTTTTCATCTTGATACTTGAGCATTATTCAAAGCACTTTACCTCAAGCTCCATAAATTAACCAAACAAAACCGATTTAATAGACAGGATATTCAACCCCATTGTGCTTATGTTACAATCCTAATAGATTTCACCAGCGTTGGAACACTTGAGACTTGAAGGAGGCAAAGGCAATACAGATCTAATAGAAGTTCATTGGTGTCTGATACGAGTTTGTTATGTATTCTTTCCCTCTTTTTGTCCTCTCCTCTTTGTCATCATCTGTCTGCGATGCCAAAGTGAGAGGAGATGTTTCAAGGCCTGCCCCCAGGGTTAATATCATTACCCAACAACAGATGAGTCCAAGGCACGCTGTGTATCTGGATGGACCCAGAGTTATTCACCAAAAGAAAACAACATGCACTTGTGACTGATTTCTAGAAAATTTCAAATATGGTCCAATGTGATGTAAAAAATGTGATGTTTGCAGACATTCAATGATTCTTTCATGGCGGAAAACATCAGATCACATCTTTCAGCATTCGAGCTGTGATTCAAGGTCCATTCTGCTTTTTAGTAGAAGGACATATTTTTCCAAGAATTTAAGCTTCTAGTTCTGCTGTCAGCCTATTCATGCCAGTAAGTCATAGTGTAGCCAACTAATGGGACTGTGAATTAGGGCTGGGCAGTTGCAAAGGAATCAAAACTGACACTCAGAACTTCAAATCGATGTAATCTTATCTATGTCAGTTATTTTGATTATTTTTAAAATCCTGTTAAAACTTTCCTCAGTGTATGTTCATGTACAGCCACCTTAAAAACAAAGGTAAAAAAATATTCCACCTTATCTGGGCTTCTATGAGTGTTTCCTTCAACAAATCCTGGGCATATTTAGATGGCCTTGCAATTTCATACTTGAAGCCTATTGTGTTAAAAATCAGCTTGAAAAGAAAGTCTTCTACATTAAAAACTGAAAACAAAACACAGGCATCCCCCAAGGCTGTGCTCTAAACCCACTTCTGTTTGGGCATATTTCATGTGTATTCTCAGTTTGTTGCATTTTTGCATGTCACACAGAAGTTTGGAGGGAATTTGGTGATGACAGGTTACACTTTACATGCACACCAAAAATGAAACTAATGTGTTTTTCAGGAGACATAAATTCTTAAACCGTTCATACAGAAACCGTATGTCTCATGTTTCTATCCTGTCTCCTAGGTTAGTTACATGCCAGGCCTCTAGGGGTCTCTGTTCTGGATTTCCATTTTCTGTGTCTGAAGTCTACGGGTCGTTTTGATTAAATATGCTTCAGCTGCTTCTTGTTTAGTGAGCCTTGTGATCACTTCGTCATTGGATATAAAGCATTAGTTCCCTATCTCGTCTCAGTTCAGCACTACGTAGGTTTGAGGTGGCGTGTGGTTTTTAATGCCTGAAAGCATTGGCCTGTTGGCTTTTTGTTCTTGTAGTTATCAGCTTAAAATCTGATTTCATACCTTCAAAGATAGTTCTGTAAGAACAAGCCTTAAGTGTTCCACTTTTCATAGAAGCTGAGTTTGATTTTGAAATGTTGTTGTTGATTTCGTCTGGCAGGATAGAACCAGTTGTGAGTTAAAATCCAGTGTGTTTTCTGGGTTGTGTATTCTCAAACGGTCACAGATGAACCACCTTAATTTTTGCACTCAGTAATCCATCCTTTCATGCTGCAGGCATAACCGTTCAAATAGCTTTGGCATGCAAATTCAAGGTGTGGAGTAGAACTTTCTTTCTAAGGACAACTTTTATGGAATGGAAAGTCTTTCTCTCACAATGTTTAATCTGCAATTCATGTTTTTCTTTTATTGAACCAGTAAGTGAAATGTATACAGGATATCTACTATGTTCTATTTATTTAGGCATAACTCTTGGAATTTTCATTTATTGTTATGTGGAATGGCAGTTCCAGTGATGACTTTCGAATTAAGTCAGATGTCTTAATCATTCGCTTGTATCTGGACCTTAGTCAGACAGCCTGTGTGCACGTATTGATGAAAAGTCTTGTGCAAAGATGCACGCTGACGTTTTCAATGAAGTTCAAAGCCGGCTGGCTCAAAGACCCCCATTGATGGATTTCAGAGCTTCTGGTCACTTCAATTAAAGCCCTTGTGCCAAGAGATACCTTCCCTTTCCAAATCTCTGATCTTCCACAAGGCTCAGAGAGCTCGGGCCGCAAGATAAAAATAATCCAGTTGTCATTCAACGAGATTGCATCAAGACATTAAAGAGCTCTCTTATTTTACGGAGAGTCCACTTAAGGGTGCCTGGAGCATTGTCGTATTGAGGCAGGAAACTAAATTTGAGTCGATCTCTGCTCGGGGAAAATGGACAGAGGACTTGTTAATGCACCTCGAGTGGACGTCCTGAAGGACAAGAGACGAAATGAAAGACCATAAAGACGAGAACACGGAGCGGGAGAGGAGATAACGCACCAACAGACACCTTGGTAAAAAAAAAAAAAAAAGGCCAAAAATGACAAATGGATTTAGAAATGCAAAAATGTTAGAAAACAAGGTGTGGGGAAGAGGAAAGGACAGAAGCCTTGCTGGTGAGAGTCTAAAGAAAAGGGACTGAGTTGGTGTAAGGCAAGGTATAAAGAAAGCTCACAGGCAAAGCTGCATTTTTTCCCCTCCTGCTATTTCTCATAAGAGGTCACACATTTTAATCTCCCCCAATTAGCACATTAAACACCAGCTCTAAGTGCTACAGAACAATGCGGGCAGCGAAACCCGGAGTAAACGAGCTAGCTGGTTTAATTGGTAATTAACGAGTGGTCTAAAGTGCTAGCAGGCACCAGAATTGTAATTCAAAACAAGGGAAAATTAATCACTCTAATTATTCACAGAGAAATGTATTCATTAGCATAATTGAGGCGGCTAGGTTTAAAGGCCACTCCATTGCCGGGGCATGAGCTCAGACGCTCGCAAACACACTTTATTATTTTTTATTAATCACTTCACTTCATTATTCAATCATCCCGACTTGCATTTTTACACTCGCTCTCTCAATCAAAGACACAGAGCTGGTGAAATGATAAGGGAGTGGAAACTTATGAAGTCGCATTTCGCCAGCTTTAATTAATTATAAAATAAGTACAGATCCATTATAATGTTACACTGAATTTTAATCACGGGTGGAACGATACATTGATCTACACTGAGACATTGACGCAGAGATCAACAAGCCCATATTGATACAGAAGGGTGCAAAATTTTACGATGCCAAATTGCATCGTAGCAGACTTTGCGACGTTTCAGAATTTGACCCGTTACCCGCTGAAATGATATAATATCGTAATGCAAACTTTCGTTTTACACTACTAATTTTAATAGCCGATACTCTATGGAAGCCCCATCTTCAGACCTCAGAATCCAACTAAAACCCTGACAAAAGCCTCCAATCTACAACATTCCACGATAGTTTGAGTCGAGAGCTCTGTGCAACATTTTGTGCCGGCTGTTAGCGTCGATCTGGCGAGAATGTATCTGTTTTTCTCGCAGCATCTGTTGCCGTGGCGAGGGGAAGGGGGGGCGGAAACGGCATTAGCATGAAAGCAGCGGCACATTACGAGCCTCCCAAAAGAACGTCCAGATGGGTTTTTACTCTAATGGCGTCATTATACGCCAAATTAAAAAGGTGGAGCAAATGGAAATGTAAAATTTAAATGACTCGGGGTGGGAAAAAAAATTGCTCAGTCGTCCGCCGGCCGACGCCGACGCGCTAAATGGGGTCGGAGCTAGCGCGCAGAGAGTTAATCATATACGCATAAAATAATCATGAAGGACTGGATGGTAAAGTAGGGTGGCGCTACGTAGCACCATCCGTTATCTTTAATACGCCAACCGGGCTCGGGAACCGCAATGGTTTGTTTTAAAACAAGCCGTCAAGTGTTGGCAATAAGGGAGGAAGTTCCCGCGCTCGCGTCTGAGGGAGGGAGCGAAGCGGCAAAGTATTACCTTTAGGTTTCACAGTGTTAGATTGATAATGCGATTACGATTGTCTAAAAATTTAGCCTTTGAGAAGCCAAAGAAATGAAATTGGCATCTGAATTTGTGTCTACTCTGAGATTGTATGCTCTTTTTTCCACATGATCTTAACATGATTTTTTTTAAAAACACTATATTTTGTCAAAGACTTTTTCGTATCTGATAAAGTCTGTACCCAACATCACAATCTTGGGTTTGTGGCTTTTTTGATCGATTTCAAACACTCGCTCAAAGGTTTGGACATTCTTTTTGGCAAATATTAGTAGCCAAATTGTTGGTCAGGTATAAATACATGATCTTTATTTGCAAATTCTTTTTAAAAATCCTTTTGAAAGGTCTCCAAAATAGGTTTTCAGAGTACTGCAGGATAAAAGTATCCACTGCGTGCTCTGAATGGGTAATAACGTCTACAAAACAGTTGAAAAAGCATCTTTGTCTCACTTATGAATCTGATTTAAGTGTCACTAAAGGGTACTGAAATGACTCAACTGTTCATTTCAAATGTAAAGATTTCTCTCACTACATTATTCTGTTTCTGTTATTTCATCACTTTTCATTTCTGACCCGATCTGCCGTAATGAGTGGGAAGTCAGCGTTCTATTTATTTAGATACGGGCCGATTATGTTGACAAACATCAAACGTATCGTTTTTTCTTTTTTGGTCTTATATGAAAGAAAAGGTCTTCAAAATTAATCTGGTCTCCAAAAAAGAAAAAAACGATACTTTTGTAATGTTTTTCAACATAATCGGCCCGTATCTAAATAAATAGAACGCCGACTTCCGACTCATTACGGCAGATCGGGTCACATTTCTTCATCATTTTCAGATCTTGGACATTTTTGAGCATTCTTCTAACCTTTTATTTATTGTCCTATATTATTGGAATAGCATATTCTAGATACACACGTCTTATATTGTATTTTTTGTAAATTTATGTATTTGTTTGATGAGAAAATACCAAGACAGACCTGATGTTCTCTTTTTAAAGAGCTAATTATTCTAATTAATCTATTGATTTTTCATTGTTTTCTTAATTTCATGAGAAATTTACAGTGAGTTTTTTTTTTTTTTAGACATTTAGGCCATGTCCACACATAAACGGCGTTTTGGGTCAGTGAACATGGAGGTTTTTGAAAACTCTGGCCAAAGTGGCGATTTTTGAAAACTCCGTATTTGCGTTTAGATGTGGACAAGAAAAACGAAGATTTTGAAAAACGGACCGTTTCGCATCACACTGTGCGCCACTCATATGACGTTACAGTATGTGGCGTGTCTACATTAGGTTTTCATCTACAGTGCAAGGCATGCTTTTGACAGCGTTTTTTTGCGATTGCGTGTGGACGGAGATTTTTTTGAAAACGTGCTCGTGTGGACGCGATTTTTAAAACAAACGAAAACGGAAAATCTCCGTGTTCAGAAATCCCCTTGTACGTGTGGACATGGCCTTTGACACCTTAGAAGACTGCATCGGGAAAGTTCCCTAGATTTCAGCGATATGTCTCATGTATGTGTGTTATTCCTATACAAAGTCACTGGAGGGTGCAAACGTTTATACAGCTTACACACTGAGCTCTCATGAGGTTAAAGTCTTCACTGTTGTACAGAATGTCGGACAATATTATGAAATAAAGAATCAGAAGGCCCGTACCAACGTTTGACTAGTAGTATTTTACTCTATTAAAATTTCTATATCACTATACAATTTGCTGCAGGTTAAAGGCAAAGACATCTACATATGACATAATCAAATGCTGTCCAGCATGTTGTTCAGTTCATGGTGAAAGGGAGGGAAACACGAGAGAGAGCGCTTGGGGTCACGACCCCGCCCAAAGACCTCGTGGCCTGGCGTCTGGACACTGATGGCTTTAACCTCTGACCTCCCTGCTGACCCTTTCGTTAATGACATTGACCAAACTGCGTTAGTATCACCACGGGAGACTTCTAACATTTCACAATATGCCCTTCTCCATATTGTGGAGGAAAAAAAATACACCAACCCCTCATCAAATACTATTAAGGCACTTTTGAAGAAAATCACAATCGAACTCATTCATGTTCAAGGACGGGAGGAAGAGGTGAGGCACTCAGGAGGAAGAGCTTCTTTTTCTTATTGTCTTGTTTTTTCGGTCATAATTTTCCTGCATTGCGAACGGCTATCAAGCATAAGAGGGAATGTTTTTGATTTTGATTTTCCAGGTCTGGACGAAGGCCTGAGTGTTGTGGATTGGTGGGTTATAGCTTATGGAGAGCGCTGGGAAAGAGAGGAAGAGAGAGAGAATGGGCGGGCAGACGGATGGAGAGAAAATACGACAGATAGTTTAGGGAACACTATGGCAAACTATCCAAAATGAGAGAGGCCTTACAACAAACAAGGTCTCCAGAAGAATCAGTGCAAAGTTAATTGTCACAAACAAGTTATTTGCTTTAGTGGTTGGTATGAAGAGATAAAAAATAAACTTTTTTAAAAATATAAACGTTGGATGATGTAGAAAAGTAAAGTAACTGTGTCCAGGACGTCCATCCACTTTCTAGGCCCTTGTCTTCCTCTGTTTCATTCAAATACTTTTCATATCTATTTAGTAAACATATTATGTGATATATTTTGATTCTTTAGATTTACTTTTTGTAAGGTTTCTTTAAGTTAATTTGTTGTTAATTTCTGATTTCCATTTTAATTTGCCCAGTCTTCAGAAAGATCAGAGTAGATCTCACTACATATTGTGCTTCTGTAACGATGAATGTGACAAATTAAAAATCTAGAATCTATCAGCGGCCTCGTCCCCGTAATATAGATAAATACACAGAACTGTTGGAAAAATATCTTTGCCTCACTTACGAGGCTGACTGGAGTGTGTGTGTGTGTGTGTGTGTGTACAAGTCTAAGAACGGCAAGTATAAAAAAGAATAAACGTCAGAATCTTGCTCTGCTCATTATTCCATTTGAGTTGAATTCATGACTTCTTATTTCACTGTTGTAGAAAATGCTGGATAATTCTCTAAAAATAAAGAATGAAAAAGTTTGTGACAACTTTTCTAACAACTTTTAGATTCGGGCTCTTGCACTTCCTCTCTTGTGTCCTCACAGGCGTCGTTTCCGGCGCTCGGGGGCACCTGGTGCTATCATCGGCTCCTTCCCAATATTTAGATGAAACTATCTTTCATCTACCAGTCTCCATCCCCCCCCACCGCCGAACCCTCTCAAAACGAAGCGGCGATATCTGTTTGTATCCGTCCTGCCGTATTTGCTTTGACAATAGCTTCATTAGACGTTCTCGGGCCACACAGATAAATGGGCCACATTTATTTCAAAGGGAGATTTAATGGCCCTCTCGTATTTTATTATTTTTTTTCTCTCCACCTCCGTCTCCGAGGCGGCAGCTAAAGTAAATCACAATGCTCCTCTCGCACTTCGATTTTCTTCATTTTTAGAGATGGTCAATTTCAGAATTATTTGCTCCAATCCCTCTCCCTCTCTCTCTCTCTCTCGCGCGCGCACGCTCTCTTTTTTTCTTTTATCTCGACGCTCTTGAAAAATGGTTGGCGCCTTTTTCCCCTTAATAGTGGCGGCCCTCTGAGCGTCAGGCCCCTTCTTCCTCGCCTTCGCCGGTGCATTGTGGGAGGTGATGGTTGGGTGGTTTTTGGAGGTGGGGAGTGAGTGAGAGAGTGCCAAAAAAAAAGAAAAAAAAGACGACATCAAAAGCGTGCTACGGCGGGGGAAAATATTACTTTGTGTGTGATTTTTTCCCTCTCTGCCTGCCTATTCTCCTCCTAATTGCCAGTGATTATTTTAATAGTGAAAAGGGTGGCTGGTAATACGGCGTGATTATACCGAATGGCCGGCCGAGGCCCTCAAGACACACACACGGGGCCGTAATGAAGGGAGCGAGGGCACAGTGGCGACACCCACAAAAGCCCCCGAAAAAAGAGGGAGAGTCACCTCCCTCCCTCGCTCCCTCCCTCTCCTGCGCTCTCCCTATCTCTCTCTTGCTGTCCATCAAAAGGGCAGACGCTATCTGATGCATTCAGAGAGCTGTTAGCCCTAATAGGCGGCAGCGCTTGTGGTTATGGCAGACCATTGAGACAGGCCTGTCTTTGATTAGAACCGGCATTGGATTACTAGCACAGGACAAGACACGGCGCACCTCGCAAAAGCAAAGAGCTCTCATGAAACTGACAAGCAAAAAAAAAAAAACACACACACACACTGACACACTAATTCTGGTTTTCGAAACATTGTGGGGACCAGCGGTCATGAGAAAAGTGTCTACCTGGTGAGGTCCACCTGTAAAGAGATCTTTAAAGGGAATATTTAGTAAAAACATAATTCAGCTTGAACTTAAACATTCCTTTATTTTAAAATGTCTTTATTTTTTAGCATGAAACCAATTCTATAAAGTGTTTTTTTTAACCTTATGAAATTATTAAAAATAATTCTCAAACAAACATATCTATGCATAAAAGTCGTTATTCTTTTAATGCGAGATCCATTTTCAGTCAGTTTATGTTGGTTCTGTGACGTCTACTGACAAAGTGAGGACATTCGGGTCCCGCAGTGGTAAAATAAGATAATTCTTCTTGAATATATAATATATAAACATAAGAATGCAAATTACATAACAATAAAAATGTCTATGTTTTTTAATGTGAACCCAATTTTCTGAAGTGTTGTTCTGCTTTACATCTGTTTGGTAAGATTTTCGGAGAAAATGAAATCATTTGGTCCCTTTAGTGGTAGGTAAATGCTGCACATAGACACACACACACACACACACAGAGCTAAAGAGAGAGAGCGAAAGAAAGCAAGGGGAAAGAGATGATGATTTATAACAGCCATGTAATAATATACCAATGCCTGGCAACCACAGACTGAAACACAACAGGAGTTCATTTTGTTGCTTAAGATATTTTTCCTGCTAGTGAAGCTGCCCAATATAAAGCATCGCTGCCAAGAACCACATGCTTGTAATACATCAATTTTACAAGTAATGCTTGCAACACCTTGACACCTATTGGATATATGTTTTAAAGTCTGCACTCCCCCCAAAATTGATAACCAGCTTTTGATATCTATGAATACAATATATTTGGGGTTAATGCCAATATTAACAATCAAAATTTTATTGCACAAGACCAGTTAAGCTTTGACACACTTCAACAGAAGCTGTTGTTACACATTTCTGCTGTGCAGAATTAGGTGTTTTGCAAACTTAACAGTGTTTCATATTTGGAACACTTTTAGGAGACTTTAGGAGACAGGGAAACAAGAGTTATTGCAATGGATTTGGAAGGTGGAGTGTGACGACTATTGTGCGCTGCGATTGCACTCTTGCATTATGTGCAGTTTGTTCTGGAACTGAAAAGCAAAACTTTGAGCAACGGAAACCTAAAAAAAATCAGTGGAAACACCATCCATACGGGTGGAAACAAGCTCCACAGGGCGGATCTCGAGTGTGATCGTTACAAATGAATGACTGTGAGGTTGGGTATAACAGGTAAACCCGGGTGTGTCAGTCACATAAATCAACGTCCAGACGTCTCAGTGAATGTTGGGGTGCGTTCCACAAACACAAACAACACCGGAGGCGGGAGTTCCACATCTCTCCGACCCATCCATTATAAAGCAAGCAAAATACATCACGCTATAATATCAACCAGAAACACAGCAAGGTATGTATCTATTACCCTGTGGACACACACCTCAGGGGCAAAAGAGTGTGTGACGAATGGTTAAACACTGGTAGAGTTAGTACACTACAGTTACTTACACTACAGAAAGTAAATGAAAAAAATGTCATATTGTGGTAAACATATACATATTTTCCCTAACACATGAGCTCCCAATAAAGTCGCCATCACTCACGTTAGTTCCACAAGAAACAAGAAAGAAAAACAATGTAAACAATGCTAATTCTAGATTTTACTCTTAATCCTAGGTTAAATTAAGAGTCGGCTGAAGTTTGAGATCTGTGATTGTTAGACCCCATCGTCCAGACTGGCTCTGAGCTACTGGCACAGATTGGCCACCTCACGTTACCACTTCCATTGTGCTTCATCCATTTTTAGGATATTTGATGCTATCAAAGAAACAGCTCAGCAAACAAATTGGAGATTAGAAGGTCTTGGCGTGTGAGAGGATATTGGAGATTTGTTGTCTTGTTAGGGATGAATAGAACACGTCAGTCTGAATTTGGATTTAAAAAGAGTGTCTGAAAGTGTGTCTGCTTAGTGTGGAGAGGAAAGAAAAACATACTGTAATCTATAAATATAATACAATAACTGAAGGTGTTCTGAGGTCATATTCTAACATTTATTTCATTTTATACATAAAGTCCTAAGTTTTATTGATCCATTTCCTTTATTGTTAACACTATGTGAAAAGGTGTGATCAACATTATTTTTTCAACTACACATATATAACATATTTGTCTCCAATTAGCTTTAAACGTTTTTTTTTTATATATATATACATTTAACAAAGTTTCTTTATTTTATGCCATTTTGATGCACATAGCACTAGACAAAAAAAATCTTGAGCCAACCCTCATTTCTTCACTTTCTTCTACGAAGCTGAGAGCAGATCAAAAGGTTTGTTGTGCAAAGAATGCTTGTAAACACTATTATTCAAGATTATACTTAAAAAAAACAGGAAAATCCGAAAAATATGAAAAAATTAAGAACGGTTCAAGACGTTTGCACAGTAGTGTATATCCCAAGTCTCATATGATAAGTATTAATTTTAATTACAATGCATGGATTATTTAATTACCAACATAATAGTCACAATGAATGATCTATGACAGTCAGCATAAAACAAAGTCGAATAACTTCTAATCAAGAAGAAAAAACTGAGTTTTCAATGCAAAGAAAATTTCGCTAGTGCATAACAACGGACAGATCTAGTTTCATCCTCTTGGCCAGTGGCCAGAAAGACGCCTCCAAAAGGGCCCATAATAATGGATGTGTGTGAGGTCAGGTACTACATTGTGACTTACTTCATCACATACACAAATCTCTTTAGATCACCTGTGTATGTGAACAAGTGCCCAGAGGGATTCCCGACACACACACCTACACACACTCACACACACACACACACTCACACACACACACACACACACACGCACACACACACACACACCTACACACACTCACACACACACACACACACACACACTCACACACACACACACACACAGAAAGAGGAGGGAAAGCAGGTTTAATTTCTTAGAACACTACTCAAAAAATGGATTGTGTAATTAAACTGGATTTTTTTTTTGTTCATTCAATTTTCCAAAATTCATTTTCATTTCATTTCCTCTCTCTCTTCTCTCTCACTTTCTCTCCCGGCAGATTGTGGAATGCCACAGTGACACACTCTCCTCTTACTGAGGGGGCAGGGGCACGCATGCCTTTGATTGGCTTCCTGCCCTCACCTTTTACCCTGTTATAGTGAGAACGACAGAATAGAGAGAGAGTGAGAGAGAGAGAGAGAGAGAGAGGGATATGGGTGGAGAGCAGGAGGAGGGGAAGTTTATCTGAGTTCTTACACAGAGGGATCTCTGGTTACCCCTGCGATTGGGATAGAACACCTGTGCCTGAGAGAGAGAGAGAGAGAGAGAGAGATTTCAAACAGGTTACTGTTTTCATACTGTTCAATATATGATATCAGATAAATCTATCACTTAACTACAAACGCCGGTTACAATGGCAAAGACTCCATAGACAACAACAAAAACTTGCATTGCTTATTAAAAATGTCCATCTAGAATTCATTACATAGTGCATAGAAATGAATAAAAATCAAATGTATTACATATAATTAAATTGATATAGTTCATATATTAAATTTTCACTGGAATGTATTCTGTCATATACTGTATGTGCAAACCATATATTACATTAGTGTTCAGAATCTTTTATATTGCATATAATTTTATGGGATAATAAAAATTGACCTTGAGACTCCATTAGAACAAATGAGATAGTATAGTATAGAAATTTAACATTCATAACCCATTTAAACAAATATAGTCATGCTGTATATAGACATAAGACTCAGCTTATCGTAGAACTTACTGTCATAAAAAATGTGATTAACCACATATAAAATAATTATTTAAAAACCATTAGTATTTATTAAATTCAAATCCGTTATGTAATAATACGAAAAATAACATTTAGAATAGCTTAGAACAAAAAACACCTTCCATACTTTATCATACTGTATTATAAATTACATTACATATTGATACAGAAACATATTTGCATTTAGAATTAGAACATTACAACAAATACTATAGTGTACACGTGAACTATATACCAATTAACACTGAGAACCCAGTAGAATAAATTATATAGTATGTAATATTGCAAGCCATATATAAACATATGATTCAGTTTATAATAGAACTCACTATATCATAAATAAAATTTGGTAAAGCATATGATTAGCAGAATCCATTATATCATTACATCAACAGAACATTAATCATGTCAATCTGAGAAAGTTCTTCTGTTTTTCATGCTGTCCTCCCACATTTTGCTGCGAATCGTTTACCTGGAAATCAATCCGCTCCGTCACCCATTCATAACCTCACTGTCTCTCTAGGAGTTATTGTTCGATGTGACACACACACACATTTCTCCACCAGACACACCCTCGTCAGGTTCTCCAGGTGATGCGAGTGGTGAAAGCCAAGATGGCAGTGTGAAGTTTCACACATGAGGTCATGGCACATTCTTTCCATCTTCTTCTCCTCCCTCCTCGTGCCAAATAGAGACAAGCGTCGGAACTTAAAAGCAGCACTGCTATAACACTGTAGTAACAACTGCAGGCATGTCGTAATTTTGTACACCTAGTTTTTGATATGGGTACACACGCAATAACACACACACACACATCTTAGAAATGTAAAGTACTTCCTCCCATAATTACTAGATGTAAATAACACTGACAGCTACACCTAACCCTAAGCTTTAAATGCCATTTCATTTATTTTATTGTGTGTGTGTGTGTTAAACCTTTATAAAAGAGGGCTTATGCTGAGTTCAACGGCAACTGGGAATTCAGAATTTCCAACGTACGACTAGAAAAACAAAGAAAATCTGTTATTCAGAATTGAAGTGTCGACAGTTTCTCCGAATTTCATATTTACACCATCTCCATCATGGCTGTGCACATAAGAAATGGCTTTTATTGAGTTTAATGGTGCATTCAATAGTGTTTCTAGAATCAAACACAACAGTGTGTTACTTGGTAAAGATCACGATACTCTGTGGTCATCAGTTTGTCTGTATATATGCCCGTTTATTTGGCAAAGTTTGACAAAACATAATGTAAATTACAGTCTTATAGATTTTCACAGATCATAAAGGAGATTATTAGTTAATTAACATGTACATGCTTAGATTCCACGCAGCCAAGAACCTGAATTGTGGTTTTCACTGATGCAGAAGGAATGATAATGGTTTGTTGAGAGATGTGCAAACCTTTATCTGCTCTTCTCTATCAGTGAAAACCTCAACAAAAAAACGGAGGCTGTCGACGTTTTTCTTCCCACTTTGTACATTGAACGCATTAAGGTTGTAAACAATGTAATTTTGAGTCCCCAGGTCCACTGAAAGCAGCTCGTGGGCTCTAGCCAACATCACATAAGCACTAGACAACATCTTGTGAGCAGTAGACATTGTGTGAGCAGGTGCAAAAATCTTGTTTGCACCAGAAAACATCGTGATCATGTGAAAATGTCTTATGAGCTCTAGACATCTTGTGAGCATTTGAAAACATTTCTTGAGCATTAGACATCTTGTTAGCACATGAAAACATCTTAGGAGAATGTGAAAACATCATGTGACCATCTAAACACATATTGTGAATATGTGAAAACATTTACAGACAACTAGACAACATATTGTGAGCTTATGCTTATGAAAACATCTCTTGAGCACAGAAAAACATCTAGTGCTCATACAAAACTCATGTCCATAGACCTCCTTAGTCTGTTTTTTTCACAAAAATCACTCAAACACCAACCACAATGCCAGAAATTTCAGGGACCTGAGAGCAGAGTTTGTGTCAACATTTTTTTTTATTATAACAGCATTTTAACAGCATTGTTTTACATCATTCCTGCAAGAAGTATGTTATTTTTTCTTTCCAGTTATCAAACAGGGCAGAAGGCTGAAGTAGGTTCATAAATATTCAGTCTCTTGTCAACAACACTCAAGCGCATTTGCAAAATAGTATGTTTCCCAGATGTTCCTGTCATTTTTGTAGCTCCCTGAACAGCCTGTCATTCCTATTAATGGTAAAACTATTCAAACTAACACTTATATTAGACTGACCAATGACTGGACGACTGACATTGATTGCCAGCCTCTTACTTTTTGCTCCATATACTTTAATTCAATACATGCGCAAATCTGATCAGATTCACATCAAGGCCTTACGTCTGCTTTTCTTTCAGCGTCTAACGTGTGGTACTCCCGGGTCAGCAGTCGCTATAACTAGCGCACTAGCCATTGCCAGCCAGGCTGCAGACAGGAAACCATTACGGCCGGCCCAATTACCGTCTCATTCATCCTCACATAGCCCGGCAACGCTCTCTAATCCAGTTAAGGGCACGTCCTGACGCGAGCTTTAAATATGAACCTGTCCCTCACACAATTCTTTCTTTCATTTCCCAACTCTACCTGCTTGCCCCATTTCCCTCCCCCACACACCCATTTTAAGAGCACAATTATGGGCTGATTTAATTTGTCCTTCATAAACATTTCTAATGATATTACCTGAGTCTCTCTCTCTCTCTCTCCCTCTCTCTCTCTCCATTAGGCAGTAAATCACATTTAAAGACTATACCGATGCTTGATGTTGTTATGGCTAATTATCAAAACGGCGGATGGGGAGGAAAAAAAAGGATTGCTAACTGTCTTAACTGTAATTTCAGCAGACAGGAACGCCACACATAGCAAATCAATTTTCTGCAGCACATTTTTCAGTTACAGGAGTAACAGAACACAGGGAACAGTGTTAGGTAATTGTTTTCAATTATAGCTACAGAAAAAAGATACGTTTATTAAAATTATATTATTAGCATTTATTAGATTATTAGATTTTAAATTATAATAAAGAATAATCTTTTTCTCCCCGTTTCAAGGTGTGAGGTGAAACAAAAGCTAATCTTTTCACTTGTTGATTCACTACCAAGTCCTCTAGTGTGAAAAAAACTCTCTTAATTTGGGTATAAATTTCATCATAATTTTGTCTTTAAAGAGGAAAGGGGAATAATGTTACAGTTCAGTGCAAGTACAGTAACCTCTAGCTGCTAAATTGCTGTCCCTTACAAATATTCTAGGCTTCTGGCAAACAATTGCCATTAACCTTTGGCAATGTAGCCACAAATTTGCAGTGAACTTCTAGCAAACTTTGTGCACCTGGCAAATTTGTCACAAAAAGTTCAATACAAGTTCACCTTTACTGGCAAATTGTTTTGGCAAATCCCTGAGAAATACCATACATTAGGGGTAAAGTGTCATTGTCGCCTGAACATTGCCGCAAGTTTGCCACGAGTGGCTGATAATGGCAAACTTGTGACAACATATTCTGGCAAACTCCATTGCAAACCTGCCGCAAACGTTTTTGTATTTGTAACGGATTGACTTTCAACAATTACATCTAATTTAAGGAATCAATTAGCTAAGCTGTCAATATAACTGATGATGATGATGATGATGATGGTTATTATTATTATTGTTATTGTTGTTCCTAATTACATCCCTACGTGTAAAAAATGTAGTTATTGGAGAAGCTACAGCCATTTGAAAGTAATCTTGCTACTGAGATGCTACTGTAAAAGTAGTTACTAGAGTCGCTAATTTGAGCTAACTATTCCCCAACGCTGACTTAAGCGACACTTCTGCTGCAGATGCTAATATAGCTAACATAAAGTGAACTCTAACTGGATGACCACTCGTCCCTAATTGAGAGTAGCTGAAACTAGAAACAATACTGACCAACTGGACACGTTCCTTTAAAGAAGGAAGTTAAAGGCAAGTTTTAGCACTGAGCTTTGTTAACCATGAGCTAACTGGTACTCCATTCCTTTTTATCATTGTTAGCCATGTTAGCATGTTGGAGTAAAATCTTTCTTCAAATCACACTAATACTCATTTTAATTCATATACATGTTATGTCATATATAAAATGAGGTAAAAAGTATGATAGTATAGAGTTTTGTTATCAACATGACTAATAGTTGCATATTTGACACTAAGCTAAACAAACAGGAAGTAAACCAATACTTGGACTGGGCTACTAACAACATTTTTTGCCAGATCATTAACAATTTTACGGCAATGTGTGTGTGTGTGTGTGTGTGTGTATCTCTCTATTGTGACATATTCAACGTTTGAGTGTCTCTGTCATTACCGGAGGAGTGCAGCTGATCTGCATAACCAGCTTACAGCTGTCAGTGAGAACTTCATTAGACTGATGGTGCGATTAACCCCAGAACTGTGTGCAAAGTGTGTGTGTGAGTGTGTGTGAATGGCTTTTGCAGCCGAGCGCGTTGACTTAGAGAGATCAGCCGGTTCAAAGCGTGTGTCTCTTCATGAGAGCTATGTTATATTTCATGTCCGGCGCCTCGTTAGTCAGTGTCAGACGGTAGTTGGCATGGCGACGAGGTCGGCGTGTGTGTATATGTGTGTGATAGCGTGATGGGGAGGACGAGGCGTAGTTGAGTGTGTTTGTGTTACACCAGCAGGGCCAAGGCCACAGTGTCATGGTGGACACAAAGAGAGAGTGGTTTGATGTGTGAAAATGTGTGTGTGTGTGTGTTTGACAATCAAATTATGGACTCTCTTCATTACGTCACAACTGCAATGTCGATAGCTTATCAGTACTGAAGCTACTTTGAAAGTGCCGTAGCTTTTCCAGTGACTAGCAATTTATTTTACGAACACTGCGGTAGTGTGACAAAATTCAACATTCTAACAAAAGAAACACTATTGTTGTTTCGCTCATAACAAAGACGTATTTACAGCTAGTAGTTGTTTCTGATTGGTGGTTAACCGGTGTAACCGGGGTGTACTTCTGCGTTGTGTTGTTGTGAGAGAGATGATGCAAAATGAGTAAACTGCTGCGTTGAAGTTTTATTTTCTGCACAAAGCATTTCAAAACTCCAAGTCCTAAAACAGCCCACAAACATATATAATAAATTTCAATATAATATATTTATGTATTTCAACCTGTTACACTGTCAGAAGTGGCATCTGATAGGCTACTGTTTTGGTTGCACGCTCTTGGCAGCTGTGAGGTGAAGTCGAAAGATGGAAGCAAGAAGTAGCTTCAGTGTAGTTAGCTACTTTTTCTCTGTAGCTTGACGTGTAGCTAACTACTATATTAAAACAGTAGCCTGGCTGTAGCTTAGCTACTGTTAATCGTAGGCTGGTTGGAGCTTAAAAAGCTAGGGTTTGAAAGTAGCTTCCACAAAACTGATTCTTGATATGGTTCATGACATGCCTAAAACTGTAAAACTGTAAGCAGGTTGTTGATTTTTTGTCTGTATGGATTGTTTAAACTATGAAAACCACCAACCTTTGATGCAAACCGCAATTGTGAGTAGGGCTAACAATGTTTTTGATAAGCCATGAATTCAGTTAGTTGATGGGTTGGTTAGTTAGATTAGTTTATTAACATAGACAAAGAAACACATGCATATAGGGACGACAATTGTTTAAAAGTAAAATCTCTGTCCCTGAAATTAGGCAAAATGGAAGTTGCTCTGGAAAACAGAGTTTACTAAATGGCATGAATGTAAATCTAAATATAAATAATTTGTAATCTTTACCTTTTGTCCTTCATCACATTTAGTTTGGCTAAGCCACTGCAAGATAAATGTAAGATATGTCATTTTTTTAACCACTCTTATTTGTCTCAAAATATTGTCAATTGTATAAATTAATCATGTCACAAAAGTGATGTCAAGATCATTTTACTCCTGTTGAAGCTTATTTAAAGTTTATTTACTAGAAATTAGGAATCAAAACCTGGTTCTGACTCCATCGGAATTGTACACTTCCAACGTTATTTATTCTTCTTAACAATTCTGTCATTTTCCAGTGCGTCTTTTTCCGGTTTTCCCCTAAGTTCTGCTTTGCGGTACATTACGTTACACTCTCTGCGACTTGGAGAAGGGTCTGGCTGCAGACCTCCTCTGTGGGTAAGCTCCTCCGTCAGTACATCTCCTCTGAGGGAAAGTAAATGACGCACAAGGACGAAGAACCGTACCTAACCCTAGCCGTAGTTATATGTATGACGTCATTTCCTTTCCCTAAGAGGAGACGTACTGACAGAGGAGATTTAACCAGAGAGGAGGTCTGCAGCCAGACTCTCTTGGCGACTTTACCTTCAAGAGCGAGGAATCAAGACACATAAATGATATTTTTCGTGATGTAAACACACACGCTGCGTTCGTTAGCGCTCAGGACTCTCACAGGGAAGTCCAACGTTCACTAAAACCTTCCAGTTCAGTTAAATCTTCCCATTTATGACAGATAAAACTTATATTTTAGCTGATAAATAACAACAACCAGCGTTCTACTCACAGTACAGACATTTACTTGATAATTATTCCAGACATGCGTCCACTCCGTTATTATGACGCGGATCTTATATGGAACGCCCTTCTGGCAAAAATGAGTCCAAATTCTCAAAAATTGCCAAAACTTCAGTATTTCTTAAATTTTAATTAATCAGAAAATACTTTTTCCATGCTATAATGTTAGAGAGTAAAAAATAAATATAGAAAAAGGCATTATTTGTTAGCAAATGATTTTATTCTATAAAGTGGATTCTGCCTGGCACTAATCTTATTCTTCGTCATAGTACTAAGCCACAGGATGTCTCTGCATAATAAAAACTATGAATAGGAATATGAATGTGTTCATGTTCACAGTCTTGTGCAGACATCATTTTGGGAAAAATAAAATGGTTGCTTTTGGTGCCAAATTAAATGGCAACCAGTTTGCTAATTGATCATGATTGTTGCAGCCTTAATGGTGAGTGAATACAAATAAAGAGTTAGATTTGGATTCAGTGTTTTACCAGTATTTGTAAATCCACATCTAGAATTTAAGTGTGTTTTACGCATGGAGACTGCCTGGCAGTGTGTGTATGCATGCTTACTTTTGTGACTACGGCATGCTCACTCGCCTGCCATTCTCTGTGTGTGTGTGTGTGTTTGTGTGTTTGTGTGTGCCCTCTCCTTTGTACCAATCATATGTGTGCACGTTTGTCTGCATGTTGTAATGTGTTGCTATAATTATTCATGCATTTTGTGTGAGCCTGTGTGTGTGTGTGTGTAGCTTTTTCTCTGATAGATATGCTAATGTGCTCATTCTCTCCACTTCACTCTTTTATTTGGCCAGTTAAAGCAAACGCCTGGGAAAGTTTAATTAAGCCGTCCTACAGCCCCGCACTAATGAAACACTATTGATTTCCTTTTTATTCGACATCAGTCACACACACACACACACACTGACTCTTACACACACACACACATACACGCAGAAACAAATGGACATTCGGAATACGAGTTGCTGCCAGCCTGGGTGGTCATTGTCAGGGCAGTCCAATTAAATCTGAAACAACGCTGCAAAATAGATGCACCACGTGGCAGGAATTAGCAGGGGGAGAGTGTGTGTGTGTGTGTATTTGTGTGTTTTGGGTGCAGTAGAAAGGAGGAGCAGACTTGCAAGCTAATTAAGAAGGAGCGTACGCAGTGCCGCAACCCATCCCCTAATTATCTGATAGCGATCCGCGTCAGCCAGAAGGTTTGCATCTGACGAAATTGAGCGAAAAGGACGGCGACAAAAAAGGTGAACAAAAGAAGTGTGCAATCGTCAGACGCTTCGACAGACAAATCAATAGGGCTCCAATTGAAAAATCTCGCAGGCAATTAGGCCTATTGGGATCGGGTTTGTGGGCAAAATGTGTCCCGTTGAAAGGCTAATGTGTGCACTCACATACACACAAGCCTTTTAACAGTTTACTCATGCACTAAATAAGACAAATTGTCCACACCACAAAACGCGGTGCTTTTTTAAAGCCTTTGGTTTGTTTGGAAGAGCTAGTGATGTGAACGCGCGCCTTCAAGCTAGACCCGGAGCCAGAAAGTCACTTCCAGCATCAGAGTGAACTAAAGGATACAAAAAACTCTTGATTTTGCCAATACATACCATAGGAAAGTATTTTAATGTGGTTAAATAAATACATAAAATTGCTGAACATGTCATCTCCATCTTTGCAGCTCCTGTGATATGAAGAAGCCACAACACACAACAAAAATCTGAACTTTCTAAGATAACTACATTTTCACCCTAAATAATGAATTGTAAGGTACATTTAAGTCACTATTAGTTTTGCTGTGATAAAAATGTTTCAGATATGAATTCTACACAGTTTTTCATCCAAACAGCACTCAACATGCTTCTCAGGGTTTGTTCAGGGCAGAATTTGAATCAGAATCAGTTTTATTTGCCGCAGTGGTTATCGCTGTCGCCTCACAGCAAGAAGGTCCTGGGTTCGATCCCCGCACAGCCTTCCTCCAGGGGCTCAGGTGTCATCCCACAGTTCAAAAGCATGCAATATAGGTTAATTGGTGACTCTAAATTGGCCCGTAAGGTGTGAGCAAGAGTGTGATTGTGTGCGTCCCGCCTCGCCCTTCTAAGTTCCCCCGGTTGGGATTAAGCAGTTCGGATAATTAATGAATGAATGAATATGTTTGCGAGCCATGCACTCCTTTTATAGTTATTTCGACGCATATTTTCAGGGTTATTGATTGGAAACATGACTATGATTTTGCCTAGCTCAACCAGTCAGGTGCAGTGTAGGCAGGGTTAGCCTTGTGTCTTCTTCACCTGCTGGGCTTTAAAAACTGGAGGATCATTGAAGAAGTGGAAGTAACTGCTTCTTTTTATGCTTTCTCATGCCTGTATGTAATTGTATTAATGGTTGAGAAGCTTCTCTAGTGTATTTTAAGACCACACTAGCTAGCCTGCTAGCTTACGCCGCTAGCATGCTAATGATGCCCTTGCCTATGGCAGAAAATTTGTCGTGGAAAACGAAATCTCGCATAATGTACCATACCAATTCCTGCAAAATGTATTTAAAGTAATCATTTCAACCGCACTTTTAGGCTTGGGAAGATTCCCGGAGAGGTCAAAGCCTTCGCTAACTCATGAAAGCTTGAAAGGCCATAGTTCTAGAAAAACACCCAACCATTACAGACACGTCCAGGATTTTTCGGCCCGTGCTTCTCTTTCTCGTTTCTGTTTTTCTTGCCAGGCTAAGGGTTTCTCGAATTTTTTGAGGCGTTTTCTCTCCTCTCTCTTTTTTTCGCCCCCTTTTCTCTGTCAAGCGGCGAGTTAACGAGCGCGAGATTAAAAACACATTTCTCAATAAACAGGCCCCGCGCATCGCTTAAATGGACATTGCGTAGAAATCGAAAGCGCATTAGTCTAAATAGTAAAGCTTTTTTTCTCTCTCTCTTTTTTTTTTGTTCCTCAGCGCTTTCAATTCGCGACGAGACGAAACGGCGAAATTAGCCCCCGACGAATATCACCGCCTAATGGACTAATAACAAAATGTGATAAAAGCCGTTATTAAGGCCTTAAAACGGCGGCACCGAGGACCGCAGAGAAAGGGAGAAAGAACTTTAGGCGGCGTAATGGTTTTTTTCCACATCGGAGGGAAGAGGCTCATTTAAACAAGTACATTTTGTGCTTATTGAACTTGTTTTGTGTCGTTTGCCACAGGAAAAAAAATGGGCCAAAGCTCCCCCCTCCCTCCTTTACCCCAATCTTTTTTTGCAGGGAGAGAATAAAAGAATAAAAAAGGATAAAAGCCTGACTGGCTCTGGCTTTGCAGACTTCCCCACACACACACACACCCACACAAAACACAATACACTCCCCCTTCACCATGCTCTTGGTTGTAATTAGACGAAATTAAAAGCATGTGGTAGTTAATATAGCGCTCATTCAGAGCTTCAATCCCTCTTTCTTTCCCTCTCACCATCCCTCTCTTTCTCTCCCAAGTATCTATCTATTATCTCTGTCTGTCTATTTCTCTGTCTTTCCATTTCTCCTCCAGGTCCACATTAGCTCATAGAGTGAATCAAAGAGTTAAAAGCTCCCCCGAGTTGCTCTCTCTCTCTCTCTCTCTCTCTCTCTCTCTGACTTTATTTTTACTCGTCCCTGGAATAGATTTTACGATAAATTAAGTGGGTTTTACTTTTTTTTTTCTTTACAGGAGCAATAGCTCGGGTTTCCTCGCGGCCCCAGACGCAATTAGGCCCCATTAGGCCGGGCCTAATTAGCCGCCGGTGATGTTGATATTTCGAGTGCTGTTTTATTACGGTGTTGCCTTTCGCCATCTCTCTCTCTCTCTCTCTGTCTTTCTTCCCTCCTCCCTTCCTAGAAAAAGCGCAGAGAGAGAGAGAGAGACGGAGGGATGAGAAAGAGAAAGAGGAGGATTGGGTCAATAGAAAGCGGTCTGGAGAAAGACAGAGCGAAAGGGATGATGGCCGAGGCGGGAGAGGAAGGAGAAAGATGGAGCGATGGAGTGAAAGAGAAGTAAAAGCTCCCCCCCACCACCACCACCCGGGTTGGGGAGGAAATACAATTGATCTGCTTGAGGTGCCACCTTTAATTGTTAGCCAACAGAGAGACATGACATCTTAGCTCTTTTCCTCTCTCTCGTTCTCTCTCTCTTTCTCTCCTCTTGCGCTCTCTCTCTCTCTTTCTTGGCATTAGCTCACCGCATCGCCTCAAATTCTCCATCTGGAGGCAGACAGTCTACGCCACGCTGCCTACTCATCTACTGCTCACACACACATACACAAACACACACACACACACACACACACACACTCCTGAGTCATTGCCTGTCTCTCTCCTCCCCTCCTTTTCTCCTTCCTTTTCCTTCGTTACTTCATTCAGTTTAATCTATATCTATATTGTTATCTATCTATCTATGTATATATACGTATGTACAGTATATATGTATACTGTATACTGTATATGCATATATATATAGATAGTCTGTATATAGTCTAAATAAAATTACAGTCAAATGCAATAGCTAGAGAGAAAGAGAGGGAGGAAGAGGGAGGGAGAGATGCACTTTAAATATTAAGAGGTTCATTATTTTAACTTGATAATTTCTGCTTTCTTCCCTCCTCACGTAAGCCGTCGAGAGCTAATTATTAAAAACAATTGTGTTCCCTGCCACCAATTAAGCCGTGATTCATCAATATGGATAAACACAGCAGTCTGACCTACAAACACACACACACACACATACACACACTCACACAAGTACAAGCACACACACTCACTCTCACACTCACGCACACACAGTTAATCAACTCCAGCTCTTGAAGTCAATCCATACAAATTGAATCCCACGGCCGGTTAACACACCGTGCGACTGGAGTGTTAATGTGATCCAGTCTGCTGTTAGAGGGGATACAATGTATCTGACACGCTGAAATTTATAAGCCAAAAATGAGTAAAAAACACACTAATTTGTTATAATTTAACTGCGTAAAAACATATGTTGACGGCAAGCGTAAACCCGACTTTTTCTGTCTCAATACATTTACCATACTTGGCAATGTAACAGCAGTGGCAATTGAACTATGAAACAATATTTAGTAAAAAACAGTCCGCAATTTGCCTCCAAGATCGTTAAACTGAAATTTGACACCTAAATTGGTTTAACACAGCCAATCACTAGCCTTCAATCTATAACTAATATTAGACTTAACTAGGGTGGTATGCTAATTAGCATCAGGTCTAGCTAGCAAGCTGGATTCAGCTATTTGTCAACATGCTGTTACCATTAAAACACCAACAGAGTTACAGGCGGGCGACAGTGTTCTTTCTTATTAGGGGATTTAGATTTTTGACAAGTTACTAGATATCATATATATATACAGTCTTATGCAAAAGTTGGGCACCCCTGATAAAAATAACTGTATTAATTCATAACTTGCTAAGCTTGAGAGGCAGCAACTTAATTTTAACACATTTGATAACTTATGGAAACTGCAACAATTCAGTGGTGAAATATTTTTTATTGGGCCAACAGAAACAATGTAATGCTCATTTAAACAAAAATAGGCAGGTGCATAAATTTGGGCACCCCAAAGGGATAATCCCATTAATATTTCATAGAGCCTCCTTTTGCTGAAATAACAGCCTGTAGACGCCTCCTGTAGCCACTCACAGGTCCCTGAATTCTGGCTGGTGGTATTTTGGACCATTCTTCCAAACAAAATGCCTCCAGTTCAGTCATGCTTCCGGGCATGGACAGCCTGCTTCAACTCAATCCATACATTTTCAGTGACGTTCAGGTCTGGGGACTGGGATGGCCGTTCAAGAACATTGAACTTGTGCCTCTGCATGAATTCCTTAGTGGATTTTGAGCGGTGCTTTGGATCATTGTCGTGCTGAAACATCCAACCCCGGCGTAACTTCAACTTTGTGACTGACTCTAGAACATTCTTTTCAAGAATCTGCTGATACTGGGTGGAATCCATGCGGCCCTCAACTTTAACAAGGTTTCCAGTACCTGTGCTAGCCACACAGCCCCATAACATGATGGACCCTCCACCAAATTTTACTGTTGGCAGCAAGTTCTTCTCCTGGAATGCTGTGTATTTTTTTCACCATGCATAGCGCCTCTGGTTATGACCAAATAACTCTATCTTAGTCTCATCTGTCCACAGTATTTTTTTCCAGAATATTTCTGGCCAGATGCTCTTTTGCACACCTCATGCAGCTCTTCTTTTTGCGCATCACCCTTCCACTGAGCTGTTCCTGGTGCAAAGTGCGTTGGACTGTGGAGCGTATGTACAATGACACCATCAGCAGCCAGATGTTGTTGTAGCTCTCTGGAGGTGGTCTGTGGTTTGTCTGTGACAATTCTAACCAGTCTTCGCCTGTGCCTTTGAGATATTTTTCTTGGCCTACGACATCTTTTCTTCACAAGTTCCTGTGGCCTTCCATTTACTAACTACATTTCTAACTGTTGAGACTGACAGTCCAAACCTTTGTGATAATCTTTTGTGCCCTTCTCCTAATTCATAAAAATACATTATCTTAGTTTTTAAGTCAGTAGAGCGTTCTTTAAAGGTTCTCATGTTGCCACTCTCTAAGAGGAAACCAAGGACCACTAGCACTTTATATATGTTAAACCATTTTTTTTTGATTGGTTGCAGCTGTCTTTGTAGTTTAAGGTCTAATGAGCTAATCAAAGCAATTTAGTGAGGCAAATTGTCAGTATTAAATGACTGCAGGTCTTCAAAGTAACGCAAGTGAGAGGGTGCCCAAACTTTTGCACATCCCATTTTTCAAACTTTATTTTTATTTCATACAACTCAATAAAGCTACGTTGAGAATTTTGGTCTGATAAACATCTCCTTGTCTATATATCTCTAGAAAAAAAAACACATCTTGCTGTGATCTTCTCTTATGAAGACAGAGCTAATTATCATGCAACCTTGGAGGGGTGCCCAAACTTCTGCATAAGACCGTATGTCTAAATCTGTCTATGGGGGAGTTGGTGACTCCCCTATTCATTGTGATGTTTCATGACATTTTTATCACTTATTATTGATGAGTTACTAACATTTTTAACTGACAAAAAACTGCCTGAAATCTTGCCAAATAGTGAATCTGCATCTATGTATGACGACTGCTATAACCTGCTTATCACTGCTTAAACTGTCTACAACCTAATCAACAGCCATTTACACTTAACGAGAGCAGTCTTATTGTAAAGTGGTATCATTCACTGTTTAAAATGTCCAGAGGTGTAACTTGGGTCACTATGGACCAGATTAAGATGCTGTGCAGATTTCTTTTCTCTTCAGGCACAAACCAGATCCCAGCAAAGATCAGACCATCACTCTGTTTACAAGGAAGAAAATCAAAGACCTGTCGTTTCTTCGTCACTGAAAAGGGTGCCGGGGGATTATCGAGTGTCCTCCAGTCTGCTCCCTGTCTCCCAGTAGCAGCTGGCTTTTTTCAAAGAGTATATCTACTAAACTCACAGCTATTACACAACAATGTAAGATGGAATTATTACCAGAAAATCATGGCTCAGTAAGCGTGATAATTCCACCTTACAGTGTTGTGTCATTTTTTGTAGTGTGCAAGATATGGGGAAGTTAAATCTTCTTGCTCAATGCTGAAACATTAAATAGTATTTATTTATTTATTTATTACAAATTTATTTAATGTAATTAATTAATTGGTCAGTGCTTTTAGTTAGATGCTGATGAAGACATTCAAGCCTCCACAGGACAGTTTAGATTAAAAATCTGTCCAAATTGCAAGCGAAATGGCTTTTTGGACCAGACTGTTTTCCAACAGGGTTTCTGTAAAATAGTTAATAAAAAGCAGTTTTGAAGCCACGCACAGTTCGAGTAATCGCCAAATCAGAAATTATACTGGTGGTAATAATGAATTAAATGTGTACTTTAAAGAGAGAGAGAACGAGGCGTGTGGCCCGTCGAAAGCGTTTGAACTGCAAGCCGTTCTGCATTTATGCGTCGCTATTTAAAAAAGGGGCAAAAGGCAAAAATCAATAGCTGGTTTTTCTGTCGGCTCGTTTCCCTCCACTATTTGGTTTCTTGAGGCGTATTCGTTTCCTGAGGGGCCACGCATGAAGGCCATCTAATCGAAACATCAATTTATTAGCTGAAAGAGGCAGCTCTGAAAGCGGTGTGCCCTTTTTTTTCCAGGAAAAGGCCCCGGATCACGCTGAAACCAGAGCGGCGGCCTGAGAGCACGAATTCATGCCGGCCGATTGATCAACGCTCCCTCTGATCTATTTCGGCGTCAGAAACATGAAGAAGGAGCTGGTGGTGCTCCCAACAAATAAGACGTAGAGAGATGGGAAGTGCGTGTGTGTGTGTTTGGAAAAATATAGAAGGCTGATGCGAAGAAAACGTTGGCAATGGCGCAAACTCTTCATTGAAAAAGATAATTTAAACAGCTAAAAAGTAAAAATGAAAATGTTAAATAGGTAAAAACATAATAACAAAGTTATTATTTGGGCAAAGATTCAAGAGGTCTTGATTAAATGATCTCTGTTTGAGAATGTGGTCTTATGTTTGGTAAAATTTGTTCACTATAAATAACAAAATAGAATGAACCTGCTCTTAAAAATCACATATATTGGGATACATATAGGTTATTGATTGGCATGTGGTTTTATCATTGCGTTTTTTGACACGTCAATTTAAAATATATTTTAAAATAGATGCTTAATATGCGTAATGTCTAACTCATTAAGTTGCCTTTGTGCTAAATTTATTCTACGTTGTTGTTGATATAATAATAGGCCTTATTACTTATTACTAGTTGACATATGCCTCTTCGTAACAGTCTTATGTGGGCCTCTTTTAATCTGATGTGCACAAAATATCTTTTGGCAATGTGGACATAATGGAGTTCAAACTGATCAATCTTGCTGATATTATTGGACAATCATCAGGATCAGGTAAGAGAGAGAGAGAAAGATGAAAAACAGATCTCTTAACTATGTTGTGGGTGTTGCTGTGCCATGGTTTGTCCACCAGAGGCCAACACTGCAACTTCGCACTTAGTAACACAACATTGTTCAAAGATCTATTATATGTATGACAATTTACAGCTAACCATTTCAGCTTTAAGGTTCAGGTTTCATATTTTACACATTTGTTTGTTTACAATCAGTCAAGCTAATGGTGCTTCCTTATATAACACAATACTAACAAACTTTTACTAGCAGATAATTAAGGGCTCGTCTGTGCATGTACGTCTGTTTTTACCTGAAACAAATTTATATATACTGTGAGGTCTGAAAACAGCTAGCTACAGTAACTTGCCAAATCAAAAAAAGTGTTCCAAAGTGTCATTGCGACTTTGTGACTTTGTGTCCTTGTGAACAGACGTGTTTTAAATATTCTTTACAGCGTGTAAGCGCAAAAACTGCTTTTGAATTTCATCATAAAATTGACATTTTGTTGATCACTGTTAATTTTGTCACATATCTTTAATATGAAAATATCACTGTTTGTGATCACTGTCATTTTGCAAGATATTGCCCCATTTATAAACCTACTGTGTAAAGGGATAAAGAAAAAAGAAGCGGTTTCATTTTTTTTCATATCTTTCCAAGTTCATACCTCTCTAAATTTGTCCTCCAGTGATTGTTGTTCATTAGCAGCTAATCGATTTGGCCTTTTTACCTTGCTTGTGTACGCTGTGTTTTTTTGCTTTTTTGCAAGCTGATGAATGTTCATTGGCTAGTAATGACGATTACTACTGAATAACAGGAGCCGTCGGACCGCTCTGTGTGTGTGTGTGTGTGTGTGTGTGTGATTATTGCGATAATGTAGTATTATCGATCTGTTTCCCCGACCACAGATGGAGTGAGTGGGAAACCAAGTAAGGACATTTGGAGTGGCGCAGACAGTCGCGGTGGACGCCAGGCGTCGGTGGCCTACCTCCGCTGACATCCATCCGTCCGCTTCAACCACCTCAGCCCTGCCATCCCTCCATCCCACCATCCCGTCCCTCACTGCCTCCTCCCAGGGGTCACGTTTCTCCCTCTGGAAGACCCTATGGGGCGGGGGGAAGAGCTGGCCAAAATGACGCCCATCTGCTCCGACGTAGAGGGACACAAGGATATTACAAATATTTTTAAGTAAATATCATATCATCTTTTTACATCGAAGAGCCTCCAGGGAGAGTCAAGGCCCAAAGCTGGAGTTGGCATCGAATCCGACACATCTGTCTGGGGTTTTTAGTCTTAGGAAGTGAAGTCAGGGTTTGTTTTAGGAAAGTGGAAGCATGTAACCTGACCATTTGGATTCTGGATTTAAAATACAAGGCCTAAAAACGATATTTACAAGACTTTAGATGACATGAAATGCTTCTAAATGAAATTAGGAGATACAATTTGTCAACGACTCCAATTCTTGGTTTGGAAGTGAAGTTGTGATTTGTTTTAGGACGTGTGGACGAGTTAAAAAGTGGCAGCAGATCATTTGAAAAGTCTTAACTGAATTGTAAATATGAGCGTCAAAAGCAACATTTAGAGGACGTGAGCCAAATTAAAATGTATTTAAATGAAAGGCTCATTTATCAAAGGCTCTTATTCTTAAGATCTATATGAGGGTTTTGTGATAAGAAATGCTGTCAAGGTTGTTAAAGAATGACGTGGACCTTTATTTAAAGTGGTAAATGAAAGAATCAAAAATAACATTTTGTAGATTGAGCAGATAATAAATGTGTGTGACAATTCAGAAGACATAGGGTATGCTAAAATACAAATTTAGTAGTGCAATTAAAAAATATATGATTTCAAGTCAGGAGTTCTGAGTTTAATAATATATTTCAGATTTGGGCGACCAAATCTGATCTACACTTTATTTTATTTAAAATGCACATTTTACCAATATTATTAATCATTGGAATTGATTTTTTGGCCTGGTTTTTTTCTTAATATTACTTCTTTTTTTAAAACTTTTGAGTTATTTAAAAATGTCTTAAATCTCGTTAACTTCTTGCCTGAATCTTGAATCTGGCCAGCACTTCTTAGTGTGTGTGTGTTTTGAGTCCAGATTCCTCCGGAAGGAGAAGTTTAGGGGGGGTAAAGAGGGTTTGTTGGGGGGGGGTCAACGAACTGCCTTCTGTTGCCGGGGGCGACGACCCCCTCTCGTAAGCCTCCCCTTGTTAGGTCATAATGGACGATGCGTGTGATGGGGAGCTGAGGGTCCGATCCCCCAGGAGCCCTGAGGGTCGCTCACTCGCCTCCACCACCACTGCTTAAAACCCCATAAATAATCCTATATTTGACGCACGCCTAAATTGACTGCGCCTTAAAGCTCATTATTTAACGCAGAGTCAACTGGCGAGACATTGACGCACCTGCCAACAAGAGCAAAAAAATCATATTTGGTGCGTTTATTTAAATTTTAAATTAAAAAAGTAGAAATGTAAAAAAGTAGAATAATGGATAACAACAAGCTTTATACAGGCTTTTAATAGGAAAAATGGTCTCACTTTTGCCATAGAAATAAAAATAGTATTGGGGCCGATGCAGAATAAATAACAGTAGTAATAATAATAATAATAATAATAATAATAATAATAATAATAATAATAACAATAACAATAACACTAGGAATAAAAGGGGGAGAAAAATTATAAGAACAAAAGTAAAAATTTTCTGAGACTAAAGATGTAAATTTACTTGATTATTCTTTCAAATTGAATAGTCGTAAATTTGCGAGAAAATGTGTCAAATTTCCAACGTTAATGATGAAAATTTACCAGAAAAAATGCTAAAGATGTTTGAGATTACAGTCATGAATAGCAAAATCCTTCATATGCTTTGACAAATTTACAACCTGTACCAAGGCCAGAGAAAATCTATGTTTTTTACTGTGAACTTGCAACTTTAATCTTGGAAATCTGTCTTGCAAAAATGATGACATTACAATGTCAGAGAACATGAAAAGAAGTTTTTGCCAGTTTAACACAGTATCTGAGAATAACTTACTTTTATGTACTCTTAAATGTACGACTTTAGACTGTTCACAGAATGTGTTTTCTTTCCTGTAAATTCTCACCTTGTTTGGCACATGTATAACTTTACAGCATCAGAGAACATCGGAGTTTCGTTTTTTTTGTAAATTTACGACTTTAACCTGAAAAGTTGTGGCATTTTTAGCTAGAATTTAGCCACCTCCCGCATCTCCATTTTTTTACATCTACAATGGCTCTTATACTTACTACACACTCAGAATTTTGCCAAATGTGCTTAGTGCAATGTGATTCGCTTCAGAAGCTGATATTATGCAGATGACAGACAATAACGGCCCGGACGCTAAGAGGTTTGTGTGTTTGTGCCGAGAATCACGTCCAATTTGGGAAGCCGCCACCTTGGAGCGGGACGCGTGGCATATTAAGTCGATTAGCGAGGCGGGCCCCCCGTGTAAGCGGCCCCCGGCTCTAAAATAAACAAGCGGGGCCTGTGCCAGCCAGCGGCGGTAGTGCCGCTTCTGCTTTTAGGCCCGGCATTTACATGCAATTATCTTCTTATATAATTAAGCGCACTCGCTTAATTAACAGGCGCCTTGCCGAACAGAGAGCTGGAACTAGGAGCAGGAGGGAGAGAGAGTGTGAGTGCAGGAATAGAAGATGAGGAGAGAGCAAAAAAGGAAAGAGCAGGGAATGCACAAGGTTTGTCATAATACCATAATATATTCATTCAATGGATCAATTCAGTTATCTGATTATTAGGATCTTGGTATCGATATAAGTAAAACTATCAAAAATGTTTTTTTTCAATTCAGGGTTAGGTGTGGTATCATTTACATCTAGAAATGATGGCAGTCAGTGAAAGGACCTCACAAAAACAGCAATAGATGTGTGTATGTGTGTGTGCTGGCATTGCTGGCTGTCCTCAGAGTAATCAAGCTCACTCTCTTTTCTTAAAATGCCCTGACTTGGACTTGCCTCCAGCCCCAACCTGCCTGACCACAATGCGTTACAAGGCCCTCTTGTCATGTCATGCCAGAATAACGTCACTGCCCAAGTCTCTAAACACACACACACACACACACACATCAACTCAAAATCAACCTGACCTTTTCCTACGCCACCTAATAAACAAAGCCCTCCAAAACTCGCCCTTTATACCCCGTCTCTTAATTCAGCCGCCCGGTGTAAACCGTATGCTAGGCAGGCCTCAAAACTGTCTTGCAGCGATTGAGCTCCTATCCTGCGAGATTTAAGAGGATATCATCGCCTTTGTTCAGTCGAGCCGAAGGGCGCTTCTCCGGACCTCTGGGAGCCCTCTCCCGAACTTCGATTGTGAAGTATGAACGACACCACGGGTTCCCACAATGCACGGCCAATCGGCTAGGTTCACCCACGACAGGTACGAACAGCACGATTGGAACTGGATTTCGGGACATTTTGGAGATTTGAGATTTAACGTTGCTAAGAGGTATCATGATAATGACCACTGAATTCAAAATCAGTCAAAAGTGGAGTTGGATGTTTAGTTGGAGTTGATTTCATTGATCAACTCAAAATAACATAACATATAAAATAACATTAAAAAGCGGCGGGTAATGCATTTCTTGGCATACTTCCAAATAGCCATCATCAAACATTCACTGATCTTTAGGGTATATTAGTAAATGCATAATTAGTCATTTGTGCTCTTACCAGTGGAACTCAACTTATAATTGAATTAAAATTATTTTTATAGCTTTCAAATTAGATTATGCTGGCAGTAAAACTGCCACCATATTTGTTGTAGTTTTTGTGTGTATGGTCTTGACTGCCACACAAAATGTAATAATCGTACTCTAGTCATTTCCTAGTTTAGCCAGGTTAGTCAATACTTATTTACTTACTTACTTTTGTGAATTAAATCTAGATACTTTCAGATGAGTCTAACTTCAAACTAAAAGCAATCACTTTGTTAGCTTCCATGAAGTGGCTCTGTTCAGAAAATGGCGTCTAGTAGGTTTGCGAAGCATTTTGATTTCAACCTTCCTTCTCTAAAAATCTTTTTACGCCTTTCAGTAGAAATAAACAAATAGATTAAATATTTGTGTTCAAACGAGGATAAAAAGCAGATCAACATCATCCTTGTGTATGTTCTTAAACCTTCTCTCTCTCAGAACGACAGACTCACAGAACTTGGTCGCAGTGCCCCCCTCTGGCCCCTAACGGGAGAGACGGCAACCTTGCTTCGGGGCCAGAAGAAAGAACATCTGTGCCCGTCTTTTTGTCTAGTAGATTCTGTTTCTATGAACATCTCGTCTGCTGACTGTTAGCTATTGTGCTGTCCGTTGGAAAAAAGACCATTCTGGCGGATTTTATCGCGGAATAAATATCTTTCAGTTCCCAGACGCTGCACAGACCCAACCCAGAGCCTGCTGGCTGTCATAGCCAAGTTAAAAAGTGGGGGGAAATTGGAAATGCCAAAGCTTAAAATAAAAAAAAGGAATATAATACCCAAAATTATTGTTGTAACAAAAGTTAAAAAGTGTGACCTACTAAAATCATAATGAAAAAATAAACAAGAAATATTGTTTTTGCGTTTGCACCTTTCTAATTGCCTTCCTTTTTCTTTCTTCTCCTCCACCCTCCTTTCTTT
>JAVGVS010000105.1:0-85000 GCA_032718565.1 Distichodus sexfasciatus | reverse complement strand
TATTAGTAAAAGTTGGACATTATACATACTTTAAAGTATATGATGACAATTCTTAAGTTCTTTTATTAACTGTTTTCAGTAGTAATGTACTTTACTTTTACTTTATTGTAGCCCAGGAGAGAGTGAAAGCTGCTTGTTGTCAGCGTGACAACAAAAGATTGGGAAGAAACTGAGATGCAAAGTTGTTAAAAAGCTGGGTGGCTACAGGAAGAGAGGAGTGTAATACTGGTGGCAGAGTTGCAAACCATTATCTGGGTTGTTACAGCAAACATATTGTACCAAATAGTGTAATAACAGAATACCATGTCACTGTAGAAGTATTTTTTAATTACACTAATACTGTGTTTTCACAGTTTTGTGCTGTGTTGATTGTGCCTGCAAATATTTGTCAGGAGCACATTTTGGAGTTCAGTTTAGAATGTGGTTTACATTTCATCTTCTTTCAGCAACATTTAGCTATCCTTATCTTTCAGCCTAAGATAAGCAAAGGTACCAACAAACAGTTTCTAAGTCTATCAAACACAATACATACTTAAAACTGGCCAGTCCCACAGAGCCACTGTGGTCAGGAACAGTGTTTTGCCTTTTATTTTTTTTTGCAAACCTATTCTGCGCCTCACACACCTACACATAAACACACTTACACAATAAACGTAAGAAACTACGAAACACCCCTGATGGACTGCTCCCAAACGTGCCCCACTGTATCCATCCGAAAATCAAACCTATTAAGTCACTGAGGGAGTGGAGCGATGCAATTTTACCTCCTCTTAAGTCTTTTTGTACTTACTCTAAAGCAGGAGCGATTTTCCCCACCTCTGAATTTTTCTCCGAGAGGCGAGAAAAAGCGCATCAAATATGCATGAGGTGCTCGGCAAACAATGCCCAATAGTCTTATTCCTCTTAAATAAAACTACTTCCACGGTCTGGTTGAGGGCTTTAATATTGCCTTAAATATTAAAAGAGAGAGAGAGAGAGAGAGGGCGAAAGAGGGGAGGGGAGGAATGGAAGGAGTGGGGCCTCATCTATTTTTCATTTATTGGGTACAAATGTAAGAAGTCATCAATCTTAAATAAATTACTGACATTTCCCTCTCAAATAAAAAAGGGCCCACTTTAGTCAGAGGGAGCGGGGGGAAATGGATCGGCTATCGAATGCGGCGAAGGCTACAGGGTATTGGAGTGAACGGGAGGGTATTATTTCGGAAACAACAGCACAGCTTTTAGCTGTTAAAAAGGAGGAGAGGTGTTGAAAATATACAGCAAAATATAAGGCAGTTACAGTATTAGTGTAGAATCGATTTCAGAGACTGTGTTGAGGGTTTATGACATAGAGTTTGCGGCATTTCATTTTGGAAATAAAGCAACTGGTCAACTTAATCAAACAAAAACAATGGGCTTGGTTTGTCTCCAAAGAATGAACTCAGAACCTAAATTAAATGAATCAAAATTGTATCGTAACAGACTACGTAATATTCTTAGAATCGAATCGTTGTCTGTTGAATCTATATAATGGGATTTTGTGATGAAACTTTACAGGGCTAATTAGAATACATCTTGAGTAAAAGTAGTAAAATATAAGCAGTACTCAGTTAATAAAGGTATTTTGCTGGTATTAGTAAAGGTTAGTCATCCAAGAAACACTTGACTCGAAGTCTTAAAGTTCAGTGCTTTAATTTACTCACATACTATAAGCCACTATGTTAGAATTTGCTAAAATAAGTAGTAATAATAACCAAACACCTATTTGAAGCTAAAGCCTCAGGTTGCTCAAACGCTTTCGATTCCGCTGTTTTGTTGGGAAGAGGCCCACTGCAGGATGAACGGCAGCGGACGTGTTTACAAAAATGTCACTGGCAATAGCAGAGATTGGCTTCATCGCTCACATACCATGGCTATAATTAAATAGTGTTTTGAGTCCCGCCTTCCCGCAAGCCGAGATCGGTCAGCGGTACGTTTCGGGAGGCTGCTCGGGGCGCTGTAATTACTGCAAGGTGTACAAATGGCTTAGCTAATGGCGGTGGATTTCTGCGCATGACCCCCATCTGAGGATTACTGTACCATGGGGTTGGAGTTGGGGGAAAAGCGGGAAGACCTCGAAAGAAAAGAAAAAAGAAATATTGTAACCCTGCACTCCTGGGGCCCGGTGTTAAGCAGCTAGTCGTGCTGACATCAGACTGCTAACCCTCTTAGCATAACGTCTGCCCACTCTCTTCCCAGAGGTTGGTGAGCTCTATTTTGGTAAAGGGTTGTACTGCAGATCACAAGTTTCATCACAATATGACATTTTATCAATTTCACAGACAATTCAAAGTCTAATGATATAACAAAGTCTTTTACGATGAATTTGATTTGGTTCATGAGTCAGCAGTCCTTATAATATGAACCCCATATTTAATTAAAAGTAAAGATGCCATACAAATTCAATGACTCTGGTAAAAGTCAACAATTAGAAAGCTACATGAGCAAAAGCCCTAATATTTCTGATATTAACAGCACTTTAAAGTATTGAAAGTATTTTGCTGGTGTTAATGAAGATTAGTCATTACATGAAATATATCAATCAAAGTGTTAATTTGCACGTTTTCACAATATGACGTCAATTGTCAAAATTAATTGAGTTCCAACATTCATTTACTTAAAAGACCTAACCAGAATCTTTGCGCATGCTGTACATATCCAAGATTTGGGATTTTGTTCCATCAGTTACATAAAAGTCTGCAGGCTTCAATATCTCCATTTCAACATTGCTACCCAGAAATAAAATAAGTTCTTTTAGTTGCTGCAAAGAAAAGAGGCTGCAAATTAGGCTGTGAGTCATTTCCAACAAATAACAAATGTGCAGTCATTTATAACCAGTGATAAATTAAGTCAGTTTTACGGATTCAGACCTGATGCTGGTTAACGTTGCGGTAAACCACACAACTCAAGTCAAATATGTCACATTATTCAGGTTAGAATACAATGTGGATAACAATCAAAGGGAACAACGGGACACGGGAATGGCCATTTATGTAGTTGAGGCGCAGATCTTTCATCTTCCATTTTTCCTAATTTCAAGGACAGTCTCCATGCAGCAACTTGGCATTCAGGGTCTTGTGCTGGAGGTAGGACTCGAACTGACGACGTCTTGGTCCAGAGGCGAGTATCCTAAACACTAGACCACTATCACCCCCAGACTAGGACTGGCTTGATCATTTTAAATCAGTTGGTTATTTTTTTTAAGTTGGGGTTAGGGCTAGGTTTCATGTTGGCATTGTTAGGCCTGGCAGAGGTCAGATCTTTCCCACAATAGGTGCTATTTGTCTGTTCTGTGTAAGATGTCTTAAATTTTAAATAAAGCCAACCATTCTACCCTAACTAGGAATGTTGAAGCTGCTAATTTTCCACTGTACGTAATCTCACTGAAATTTCCCAGCGCAGTTGAGATTTTGAAGAGAAAGGATCTTGCCCAAGTTGTGTCTTAAAACTCGAAAGGAATCTTCATTAATCTCTTACCTGCTTCAGTCTGGCTTGGCCTGAGACAGGTAATTATACGAGTTAAGAGACTCTTTTCCAATTGAGGTGGCAGTAGTTTCTAATCTCATTCCAACTCTGTCTCTCTCAACCTTCTTGGCTATTCCATCTACTCTACGTCTTCCTCGTGCCATCTCTCGTTTTTCCTTTGTCTGTGTGTGAGACAAAGACAGATATCATTTGCATTATCCGTCTTTTTTGGATTGTGTTTTTGTGTTTCCGTGTCATTCCATGTGTTTTTGCAACACATTGTCGCAATTTGAGTGTATGTATGAATCAAAAAAAAGTCTTTAAAAAAAGATCATGCTTTAAGACGTTGAAATATCACATAGAGACTACTATTCGAAACATTGCACATTAAAAATTGTACTTGTCAGATATCATATCTGACATATCTTCCAGTATCTGGAAAAATATTCTCCTCCATGCAACAGTTTTCAGATGGGTAGAAGTTCCTCCTCTACACCAGAGTGCAGTCTTGTTATCAGTTTTTGGAGTTTATTTGCATCCTGTATGTAAACATCCTGTATATGTACATATTTAGTGTGGATCAAGATTTCTGCGAGACTTGCTCTCGGTGGTATGTATAGCAGCTTTGTGACAGTGTCTGCTGAAAAAGTGCTAGGCAAATCAAATTGAAAAAAGACTTAAACCTCATTAATTACATGGACTGTCTAAGTGTTTGTCTCAGTCAGGCCTGTAATTCCCGCTCCAGGTCACCAGCGGCCTCCCTGTCCTGTTTTCCAATTATGTCTATGGTTCGTTTACCGTGAAGTGCTTCACCTGTGTTTGTCCGTATTTAAAGCTTTTGTCTGAGCCTTGCACCTGTTGTTGTAGTTTTAGTTTGTCTTGGTTTGGGTTGGTTCTCCTCATTTTTCTTGGTTCATGCCAGGGACTTGACTTGGTTTTGACTTGGTTTGTCTGCATCCTTTTGTAGAAACCTTTGGTCAATAACTAGTGTAACTAGTGTCTGTCTTAGCCTTCTACCTGGTGGCAACTTGAAGGTAGAACTCAGTCAGGTTTGACAAAAACACAGTGGTAGCACTAGTCCTAAACCTAAATCCAAGCCTGACCTAACTCTAAACCTAACTCTAAACCTAAACTTGCCTATTGATTACTTTTCAATGGAACATTGAATTCAAGTCTGCTCTTTAACACCCAAGTGCAAGTCAGGCCTAAAGAGCCTCAAAAATGTTGTGGTGCAGATCCAACAAGTGCTTACTTGTTGCACAACACTCCTTACACTTTATAATCCTTTTGTTTGCCAAATGCTTTACACCTAAGATTGAAGAGAGACGAGTGTTTTTGGTTAATAAGCAATTTATTAGTTTTCTAGAACCAACTGAACACTCTTTTTTGAGTTTATTCTGTTAAAAATCTTTCACCATGAACTTGTCAAGACTTGCCTTTCTGTTTGAGCACAAGTTTTTTGCAAGCAATGAATAACATTTAATAGCATCATTTTCTTTAATGTTGCCTTGTTTACTCCATCCACCCAATGACATCACCGGTTCTTGGTTCCAGACCCACAAAGTTTGGTCAGTGTGTGGGAAAATGTGGCACCGGTTTCAAATTGGACTGAACACAGATTTTACCAGGGCGTAGGAAAAGTGGTAAATAATGTAAAGTCCTTTTAATAATTCATAAAAAGATTAAGACACCACCTTGCTTTTTCGAGACCACATCAATTCTGTTCTAGAACATTCCCATTTTCATATTCACTGTGCACTAGGCAAAAACATTTTTTTCAATTGCAAACTCAAGCTGACCTCCCGTTTGAGCCGCTAGCTCAAGCCCCCAACGTCTCTGATTCACTTTTTTTTACATCTAACTTCTCCTTTTATCCCATCTCCCTTTCACTCCTCTAATCTTTCCCACCGGGCTTGTAGCCTCACGCTCATTTGCTCTTGCTGGGCGAATCCTCTCTTTCTTCATTTCGGCATTGTCCTTTGCCTCCCTCCTTTCTGTAGTGTCCTTTAACAGGCAAGGGAGAAGGGGAGAGAGAGAGAGAGAGAGAGAAAGAGGTTAGCAGCTCATTACGCCGCCCTCTGATTGGTGAGAGCCAGCAAGCCAGACGATAATAAAGCTTGAATTTTTCAATATGGTTAAAAATGGGGGCCCTGACAGCTCGGCACTGGAGTGAGAGGGCCGACACAGAGGGCCACCGAATTAGCAATACCATACATCATAAAATCTAATTAAACTGGCCTCCGTGGCCAAATGAGCTCTCTCTCTCTCTCCCTAACTCCCTCCCTCTCTTTCTCTCCCTCTCTCTCGCTCTCTCAGCCGGTCCCATTAAACGAGCCAGAGAGAGGGCCGACTAAATTATTCACGGTGACGGATTTTGCATTTGTACAAAAAATTTTGCACTTAATTGTCCATGCTATATTACAGATTTGGCCTTATGTTAACAATGAGCCTTAAGCACAGTTAGCGGGGCGTAGTGAAAAAGAACGAGGGCCGGATGGTTAGGCCGGCGATTACAGACACCTTTCTCAATGGGAAAAGAAGCTGATACGGAAGCGGATAGAAGACACACATCAACGTTGTTTTTCTTCTCGTTATCTTAAGATCATGAGTTATTTTTGTGGCAAGCTTGACATGACGCAATCGCTTGTCTCAAGATCGAGATTGGCTGATCAATGAGGCTGATTTTACTTAGATTATGGACTGTAACAAGTCACAAGTGCAAATAGCAATATTTCTGTCAGTAGTAGTAGAGTTGTCACTATTTTTGAGAATGAGGCTCAGATATTTGCAGCTTCACCATCAAAAACTACGTAATGATCTTGAAAAAATGACGTTTGTTATGTTGAAAACATGAGAAGAAATAACGCCATCTTGAGATAATTTAGTTAATAAAGGAGAACTCTGGCACGTTTGAACCTATATTCCACTGTTAGAGGTCTTTGAGGGAAAAATTAAAAACAAATCAGTGCTGCCTTGGTGGAGATATTGCGGTAGAAGCGAGCCTGGCCAGGCAGCTAATAAGCAAAGTGATCAGGGCAGATTTCCAACATCAAAGCTAATGGCGTTTTAACTTTAAGAGTAGAATATAGGTTAAAACCTGCCTTCTCCTTTAAGTTATAATCTTGAGAAAATCAACATTTATTGAATCAAAATGATAAGAAAACAAACTTTCGTTACATTGAGATTCGCGATAAAAATTACTTGTGATCTCGAGTAAGCCGACATTCGTTGAAATCGCAAGAAAAATATCTCATGGTCCTGAGAAAATGACTTTCATTATCCTGATATAAACAACTTGTCTTCTCGAGATAAATGACTTTTGTTAAGTCGAGATCACGAGGAGAATAACTCAAAAAATGACTGTTATGCTGAGATTCACAAGAAAACAACTTGTGATTTGTTATGTTGACATCATGAGAAAATCTCAAGAAACTGACTTTCATTGTCACGATCACGACAATAATAATTTGTGATCTCTAGAGAAAGGCTTAATATATATCAATCACAAGGAAAATTATTATCGACACACTTGCGCTATCTCAAGATCATGAGAAAAATAACCTGGGATTTTGAGAAAAAAACATTTTCGTTTTGTCACAACATGAGAACATGGGAAAATTATTGTCACCTCAGTAAAAGACACTGAGATCAGGAGAAATGTGATCTCAAGATAACAAGCAGAAAGAGAGCGTTGACCTATCCTCTATCAACTAGTTTGGCTACTGATTTTATTTTTGGCCCAGAAGCAAAAATGATTGTTTCTTACACAGTGTTATCTCTTTAAAGATCCAGCAATTTATTGCAGCAATTTACTTACTTTCTAAACATAATCACACTGTGAGAAATAAAAGACTAGAATGAAAGAAATATAACAACCATGCAAACTTGTAGCTAGATCTGCAACTTTCTGGTTTTCTTTGATAATAACAAAATATTTTCGTATATTTGTTATTGCAAAATTGTTGCCAGTCCAGTGCATGTATTTTGCTAAGTAGCCAAAAATTAACGATTGAAGTTATGCACCTTGATTGTCACATGCTGCAATTACTGCTAATTTGCAGGTCGAAAGAACACAGCGTCACCTTTGGAAAAACCACATTACGTGTTGAGAAAAACGGAAAAAGAGAAACAGAATCATCCATCACCAGGCCGCTCTGGCGTTTCTTTCGCCGTAACGTTTTTCAATCAATTTTTTCTCCGAACTTAGTCATTTTAGCTATCGCACCCTCTCTCTCTCTTTCTCTTTCTCTCTCTCTCTTTCTTCCCATCTCCCCGGCTTTTCCGAGGAGAAACACAACTTTATTATAGTCGCTGTCAATACAGTAATAATAAAAGAATGCGGGGCCCGTCGGCGTATTACGCTTTTAACGAGAGGCCGAATATTGAGTTTTAAAACTGGCCGGCCGAGTGATTTGTGGCCCTGTCAGGACGAGTATTTGTCAGCGTCATTTTTTGTTTTTTTTTGAGGGGTGTGTGTGTGTTTTCGAGCCGGCAAGTTTCATGAGGCTAAATTCGCTGATCAGCCGTCAGGGCCGGCGTCGTGATGGATCTGTGTTTGCGACGCTGTGGGACGTTATTATAAAACACGGGCTAATTCTGTCAGGCTTCAATCACACCGGCCGTCGTTTGTCACGCACCGCCGTCAAAAGGCCGAGTCGGCTACAAAGTGACGGATCGCCATTGCTACCGTCGCCAGGCCGACCGACAGATTCGCCAGCTGACTGTGTTGTCCCTCTTTACAGGCTCTTACACTTTTAATCTGGTTTTAACAGAAGACTTTTAGGGGCGGTTTCCCAGACAGGGATTAAGACTAGTTCTGAACTATATTTCTTTTTCAATGGAAAATCTCCATTCAAAACACTCTGTAATCCAAGACTAGTCTTAATCTCTTTCTGGGAAACCGCCCCTTAGAGTCGTAGATTGCAATTCCAAGCTTGATTCCTCGTAATAGGGTTCTATTAACAGATAGAAACAGATTCTGTTCTTTTGGGGTTTTTTTCTTCTTCTATATCATTCTCAAAACGGAGAAGCTGTCTCAGTTGATCGGCCAACGCTGGTCTGTCCCAATGGCGTGATGGCATTTGAAGTTCTTTTGGTAATCGTTTTTCCTTTGTCGAAATCTGTTGTAGATACTTTGTTTCATCTCAACAACATCCCTTCAGTCAGTGTCGTTCTAGATTAAGAAGAGTAAAATGAAAATGAAGATTATCTATCCGGGGTTTTACCTATATCTTGCTCAAATTATTGTTTATATCATTGCTAAATTGTACAGAACCATTTCTCTGATAGCTCTGATTTTGCTAAATTCCTTATGGCCTTTTGCTGGGTTTGTAAGCAAACTAGTGATAAAATTAAAAAATTGCAAACTCCACTGACTGATACTGTAATTTTGACCATCTTAAAAGCGTAACTATTGAAATTATGGTACAAATTAAAATCTCAAAGTGTTTTGAACTTGAATTTTAAAAACAAATTGAAAATAATGAGAGGGATCAATGTTTATGGCCCTGCTGGACGTTATTATAAAACACAGGATAATTCTGTCAGGCTTCATTCACACCGGCCATCGTTTGTTACACGTCGCTGTCAAAAGGCCAAGTCAGCGACGAAGTGACGGATAACCACTGCTGCTGCCATCAAGCCAACCGACGGATCTTTCGGCTGGCTGTCTGTCTTTCTTTTCCCAGTATTCCACCTTTAATCTGGTTTTAACAGGACGTCTTGAGACAATTGTAAGAGTGATCCTTCGTCTTAAGGTCTTTCTATCTTTTTTCTCAGACAGGAAAAGTTTTTTCTCTCCTCTACTTTGTTCCCCTGACATGATCATTTTACTCCAGATCACAAATTGTTTTTCTTGCAATAACAACATAAACATTGTTTCCTTAAGATTGCAAGTTTTATTTTTATTTTTATAGATCCCAACCTAATGAATATCATATTTCCTGAGATGACAAGTTCTTTTTCTCATGATCTCAACATAACAAACATTTTCTTCTCGAGATGATGTTATTTTTCTTATAAATCTTGACATAGTCGATTCTTCTTCATCTTTTTCTCTGACTTTCCCAGATGGGAGTTTTTTTCCTCTCCACTACAGTGTCGCAATTGATTAGCCATTGTTGTTTTGTTCTTCTGCGGTGATGTGATTTGAAGTTTCGGGAAGGACAATATGACAATTTCAACTTTGGAACAAATCCATCTTTAGAACATTTCTCAATGAAACCCATGTCAGTAGCACGATAAAGATAAAGATAGTGCCATGGTTTTGTGGTTGTTTTCTATGTAGAGTCTGTTATTCTCAATGATGTTAAATCGCATAAAACACTTTTTCTGACAGCACTACCTTTGCAGGGGCTTTTTTTGGTTTATAAACACATTCTGTTATTGTATAGTTTTGTAAACATTCGAACAAACTCCAGACTGCCATTTTGAGAGTGTTAGGAGTTCATAGGAACTCACTGTAAGTGTTGCAATTTTTGGTAGACAGCTGAATCTCTAGGCTTTTAAAGTGAAAAATTTTGGAACAATTAGAACAGCTAAAATAGATGGATCTGTCTTGGATGGATCTTATTACAAAACTCAGGCTCATTCTGTCAGGTTTCAATCACTCCAGCCGTCGTTTGTCTTGCGCCATCATCAAAAGGCCGAGTCAGGGACAATGTGATGGATCGCCGTGGCTACCATCGCCGTGCCAACCATCGCCGTGCCTATCAACAGAACCTTTGGCTGTTTGTGTTGTTTTACGTTTTAAGAGAGGACACAGCAGATCATAACTGCAATTCTTTATTGGATTCTGCAGTTTCTGTCTGTCTCCCTCTCTGCTGTTCTCAGAATGGAAAAATTGTCTAAATTGAACAGCCACCTTTGCTCCCTCCCTGTGCAACGGTGGGATTTGAAGTTGCAAAGTGTGTCTCTGCCTTCTAACAACCGTTTTTCCTCTCACTATGGCCGTTGAACTTTTCACTCTTCATACAGTTTTCTGCAGTAAATGTAAGGTTTAACCAGGCGGAAGTGATTTTTATGGGGTGGTGGTGGCCAAGTGGTTAGGATACTCGCTTCTGGACCAAGAGGTCATGGGTTCAAATTGTACCTCCAGCACGACCGTTATTGGGTGCCGGAATGTTTGATTTCAGAACGTTGCACAGAGATGTAACAAGAACGTCGCAGCAACGTCCCACAGTGAACGTTGTCCTTAATGTCTTGTGTTCCATGTTTGCTGGATTTCCACCTTTAATGTCAATGTAAATGACAGAAAGTAGATGGCATTTTTCAATGATAACATGTAAAGGCATTTATATATACTGTATATCTTTGCGTATTGTGATTTAATAATTAGCACAGAAATTAAAATTTTAACTGCAAAACTCCTGTCAAAAAGTTAGATGTTTAATGTTATACATAAATGTGTTGCATGATTGTATTTTACCTCTGATTTCTGCGATGTCCTTGTCTTTTGAGTTTCGGTCATGGTGTACAAACACAAGGAGACATTCCCGGACCAGCAACTCATCCATTACCAATCTTCATCTCTCTTTCATTGCCTCTAAAGCACTATTTGCTCCATTGGTCTTCCATATTCCAGCATCTCCCAGAACGACTCTTCAAGATCAGCCGTGGGTTGAGAAATTGAGCTGCACTGACAATATAAAAAGTCGTCGATCTCACAATACTTCAGGATTTCTCCAGCTACAGAACCTAATCTCATTTCTGTGTTCAAGAATTCCGCTGTAATCAGAATCAGAACTGAGTTTATTGTTAACTACATTTCACATCGTTTTTGTGGTTGGTGCTAAAACTCTAAAAGTCCATGTTGTCCTTTGACATAAAATGCTTTCTATATTGAAATAGACCTATATACAGAACTTACGTCGATTTTTATCCCTCTAACTCTCACCTATTAGTATTAGCATACATTACAGCAGGTCGCCTTGATTTTCCTGTAACATTTTAAACAGAGCTACTTCCATAATGCATGTGGCCGGCATTAAAGTCCGCATCATGTCCGCATCTCCACATTTAAAATAGTCCAAACTGACCTGCGTGGCGACAACTCAGCTAGCACTATAATGGGCTTTTAGCTGCGATTAGCTGCTAGCTGCAGTCATGCATTTAGTTTTAAAAGTGTCATTATTAATATTCATACGCAAGCTTTCCGCCACTAAAAAGGACCGTTTATGTCCCAGCTGGTTCCATCTCTCACACTTTCACTTGTTCCACTCAGTCACAGTTTAAACTTGTCCTAAAAGCCAGAGTGAAATCCAAGTCAAACGCGGATCTGATTGTGGTTTATTTACTGGAAATGAGCTTTAATTGGTCAATGTTGTTTCTCCAACGCATTAAATGTGCTTATGTGGTAAAACTAAAGTACAGTTAACTTCGCAATGTTACAGTGTTGAGATGTCATTTGTCAGTAATTTTCATAAATGCAGAGTTAATATACAGTATTTAGCACTTGTCAACTTTGTGACTCAATGGAATTGCTTACTAAATGTGCTTTATAGTGGAACAGAACACTAAAAATGACAAAAGCTGAAACACCTGTTTCCAGAATTTTCACCAGGTCTTCTCCACTTCAGTTACGCTACCATATCCTTTTCTAGCCGCCACGTTCATCATTCACCCATCTTATTTTGGGTAAATTATAGTTAGAATGATGTTTTATTATGAGAATTTTACTAGCATTAAAGTTTAGTGACCATACACACTATACAGATAGACTGCTATCTACGATACCATGGTGTATAGGGTACATGAAATCTATATTATAGCAAATGGCAAAAATACAATAAAATTATATTATATATATAAAACGATTGGCAGAGGTAACTGGAACATGCCTGGATAAATTGTGCAAATTCAAGGGTAAGGAATTTGCGCAGGTATAGGACCAGTTACACTTTTTCAGTATCAGTTTCCAAAATTGTTGGGGCAGTTGGTAACATAATGGTTAGGAAATCCTGCACCAGTAAATGATGCCACTGAGGTCCTCATGAGCAAAGTATCTGTTCCCTGGATGCTGCCAAAAGCTGCCCACTGCTCACTTACGGATGGGTCAACGGTTAATAGTTGACATTTAACGGTTAGGGAGTTCGCCTGTGATCGGAGGTTTGCCGGTTTAAGTCTCAGACCAGTAAAGGTACCACTAAGGCCCTGATGAGCAAGGTACCATCCCCAAGCACTGCTCACCGGGCACTTCAAAAAGGTCACATTTTGTTGTGGTGCCCTGTGTGCTGTGGTGTGTTTACAATGGTGTGTACATAACCACTCACCTAAAATCAATTTTACTGTCACTGCAGGTATGATTAGACTCCAAAGTGTGACAAGTAAGAAATTCTGTCAGTAGAAATGTAGTATAGCGGAAAGTACATTACATTCATTCTAACTGTAATAACATATAGAGTGAAAGTGACAAACGTTAATGATGCTCAGATTAAGAACAAGTACCCCAAATAATAATCAAACAGAATACATAGTACAAGTACTCACACCACTAAAGTGACATGTTGTATACACTGTGCCAACTCTATTACTTCATCTTTCATGATAAAAAAAATAATGGCTTGTGAAGTTCTAAGATTGAAAAAGCATACTACTATTACAAAGTAGATAGAAAAATAATTAAGTAATGGATTATAATTACTTTACTTATGTAAAGATCTACATATTCTACATATGTAGAACTATGTTGTATGTAGAATTTGTATTTTGTTTGTGGTGTAGGCCATCACAGCTGAAAGAGTTGATTTCATACAGAAACAGGTCTAGATGTCACATTGAACAGTTGACCTGAAATGTGTCATGAAATCATTTGAAAGCCCCTTGACCAATCAAATTCCTTGGTCAAAGCTAGCTAAAAAGTAGACTTCAGAATTAATTTTAAAAGAATATTCCCATTTTATATTTATCTTTAAACCTTTGAAATGCCACTTTAAGATTAGGAAAGGCAAAAATCTTCAACAAATCCCATCGAAACAGCGTAAAAATAGGCTGGGGGTTGCTCAGGAAGTGGCGCCAGCGTTCTGTCTCTTTCTCTGAGAAGAGAAGACGAGTAGATTTGTGTGACACTTCACCATCAGGACATCAGCTTCACGGTCAGGAGATAAAATGTCACTTAGGATAATGTGCTTGCCCTTAAGGTACAACGAGGTGAATTACACGGTCTGATTTATAATCGGAAAATTAAAGACTCACTCGTTTTCTAATTTAATTCCATCTCCAATGGAAAAATGTTCACTCTGAGCTAAATTGGCGAATAAAGACCACTAATTCGAATGCAGATGAAAATCTGGGCGGCCGGCAAGCTTGATTGACGAGTCCCCGGCGGATCGTTTCCAATTCCACCGGCAGTTGTCGTAATAACGGAAGCGATGGAGGGAACGGCGAACGAAAAGAGGCGGGAAACGAGGGGGATTATTTTTCCCCCTCATTGCTGACTCTCCCCGATTCCAGGCCCATCATGCTCTGGTTTAATGGCCTTTCTGTCCTTACAGGAAGGGCGGCCGACGCCATATTTACTTGGCAACCGTCGCCGCAGCGGACGCCATGTTAGCATCTCGTACGCACAATGAGAGAGACTTTTATATTAGCATCATGCATAATTACTGGAGTCAGAGGAGATAAATCGGCTCGGGTTGGGGGAGTTGATTTAATGAAGGGTAAATGTCAAGGTAATTACATGGCAGCGCAGGTTAAAAGCAACGTTAAATTCTCCAGCAGCGTAGTGACATTCTCCTGACAGAGAGAGAGAGAAAGAGAGAGAGGGATTGGGTGCGTAAATGTTTCAAGCAATACATTTCCGCAAATCTCATTTAGCATAATTACCATGTATTTACAATGATGAGTCCTCTGTGTGGCTGTTTCGTTCGTCTTTTTTCCTTTTTCTTTTTCTGAAGGCGTTATATATTCTTTATCCTATATACTATTAAATTCTATATTCATTCATTCATTCATTTTCCGAACCGCTTTATCCCAACTGGGGTCGCGGGGGGACCGGAGCCTATCCCGGCAACTTTCGGGCTTAATAAACTATTAAGTAGATATCTGAAGATATTGTAATAAAAATATTTAATCAATTCTACAATTTACTAGATCATTTTCTAGCATTTTGCAACAAACCTGTTTTTTCACAAGTCCAGTTGCTCGTTATTCCCCTTTTTTTGCTCTCAATGGCTCACACCTGACCTTCTCTGCACTCTTTCATTACTGCCTATTAGGCCAGTTAATGAGGGAAGGTGCTCGAGTGATTCTCCTCTCTCCGTCCTTCCCTCTTTCTCTCGCCACCTCTCTTTGACCCGGGTGTCACGGAACAACACAGTTCTCAACCATCCAATTCCGAGACATTGTCAGATGATTACATTTGCCACTCTGTGTGTATAAGTAAGCTGTAGGTGTGTGTGTGGCACCGCAGGGTCATAGCCCTCCCTTAAACATCTAATAATCCCTCAGGTCTAATGACTCTCCACCTCTAAAGCTCTCCCCTTTAGACCCACATGGGCAGCACTTGAGCCGGGCTGGACTACAAAGAGCTTTTTCTCACCTTATTCTTCCTCTCTTTTCTTTTCTTTTTGGTCTATTCTTTCTCTACCCCCCTTAGGCGTTTAGGGAGTGTTACTAGAGAAAGAGCAGGCGGCACAGGGAGAGATTAAGGCCACACCGGGTTAACACAACAATATGGAGGAGGTCTGTGTGTGTGTTTGTGTGTGCAGTTTTTTTTTAATGTGGTGGTGAGAACTTAAAGGATCGCCGCAAAGATTGAAAAACCTGAGATCTGCCAGATTTTGACAGCCTTGACAGGACTGGGTTTTTTTTTTTAATGTTTTTTAATGTTCACCACCATTTTATCAAAAACTAAAAGAAAGATTTGCTTTTGGTTACTGAAGGTAAGTTTGGAGTTGGGTGTGATTTTATTTGTGTATTGATTTATTTAGCTAAAATATATCTATAATAATTATAAACACAATTAAAAAAAATCACCAGTTAAACATGTTAATAAATCTAGCTTTTATTCAAAAAACTTAAAGAGCCAAAAGTTTGATTATGGTGCAGTAATTCATGTGTGAATTGTCATCATTGTTGGTCAGTAACCCACCTGCTAGGTAAGGCTACACTGTAATATTCATTTTTTCAATAACCATTAGTGTTTGGCTTTCCACAGTAACAACAGTAATAATATTTATTACTAATTCAATTAACCTCTCAAGCCCAGTGGACCCATATATGACAAAGAAAGGAAAAAGTCACCCAAAAAGCTGCTTTTCTCCATTGATCTGCAGAATATACTGTAAAAAGTGTGGTATCACAGCTATTACAGAGTTACTGTAGGCTTATGAGGTGAACTGAGGAAATATCAAACTTTCTTCAAACTTTATCCCAGTAAACCTATCTGAGAAGCACCATGAATAGATTTTTACTTCGAACCTTTTCATGCACAGTATCTACTTGCGTGGATAATCAACCATATGTTTTGTCTTATAGTGGCTCAAAATTCCTGCATGAAAAGATTTAAGTGAGTGAATGATTATTTGTCATTGTAAACACACCACAGCCCAGCCACAGTGCATTACAAGCGCAAGAGCGCAAACACACATGGTGTATACATATATTAATTATTGCTCAGTAATATTATATATCATGACGTTCATGTAAATATGGCTTCAAGGAGTAATATTGTGAGGGCGCGACGGTTAGGAGGAAAATGGCGTTTGTAAGTATATAATGAATACGAGCCTCTACAGGTGAAAACATGCATCATCATTATTTATGTATTTATCATTAAAATAGTGCGTTAACAAACTTATATGCTGTTTAATAGCTCCCTCTCTCTAATGGCCCGGTGTTTTTAAGTCTCTCTCACTTAGCCGAGCGTTTGCTAATGTGGCAGAAAAGCGGCGTCCATATTTAGGCGGGAAGCGCGCGCCACCCTCTGTAAACGATCTTCCCTTTTAAGCAGGGCGATAACGGCGCCATGTTTTAGGCTTAACGGCCTCATTTAGAACACGTCGGCGAAATTAATGCGGAACAAACTCGGCAGTAAGCGAGCCGACTAATTTTTGCTCATTTGGCCTGAATTATTAATGGCGGAGAAATATACCATATGCTCCCGCCGGAGTCGCGCGCATCCATCGTGGTGCGGGAGCGCGCGCGCACGCGCCCCTGTTACGGAAGAACGAAGGCGCGAGGAGGCGGGGAGCGCCACGTTCATCACGTAAATCAACCGCGGTAATTACACACACACCGGCATCAGCACCCGGGGCGTAAGGAGGAGGACGAGAGACGTCCGGTGGAGGGAGGGAGGAAGAGAGAGAGAGAGAGAGAGAGAGAATAAGAGAGAGAGAGAGAGAGAGAGAGAGAGAGAGAGAGAATAAGAGAGAAGAGAGAGAGAGAGAGAGAGAGAGAGAGAGAGAGAGAGAGAGGGAGAGATGGACAGAAACAGCAGGGAGAGAGAGGAACAATGGAGACAGGGTTGGAGGGACAAAAAGAGGAGACATGCTGATGGATAGAGAGAAGTGAGGAATGAAAGTGAGGAAGGGATGGGGGATCGAAACAGAGCGAGGGATAAAGAAAACAGACTGATGGACAGAGGGAGAAGAGATGGATAGAACGAAACAGACAGAGATAGCCTGGTTGGCATCAAACAGTGGAGAGAGGGCGAGAGAGAGAGAGAGAGAGAGAGAGAGAGAGAGAGAGAAACAGAGGAGAACAGAAGGGCAGGAGAGAGGAAAGAAACAGAGAGAGAGGTAAAGGAAATAGACTGATGGACAGACACAGATGAACAGAAACAGAGAGAGACTGAGAGACAGAAACACAGGAGGAAGAGAGAGATGAACAGAGCAGAGAGAAAGACTAATGGATAGGAACATAGTGGGAAAAAGAAAGGAGATGGGAGACAGACTGATGAAGTTACGAGAGGGGGTGGGGTGCTTTGAAGCAGAGAGAGAGAGAGAGAGAGAGAAACACGAAGACGAAGGGATAGAGGAGACTAGAAATTTAATGGGACTTTAAGTACAAGACTCACAAGTGGTTTTTTAGGTAAAAAATAAACCAAGCACTAGCAATTCAATTTTGTCAAGGCAGTCATTTTCCTTACACTGTTTGGGTGACGCTAACAAATGACATTTTACAGTATGGGAGAAAAGAGTCATTTGTTATTAATTTGCTCATGCAGAATTAATTGGCTAATTTGGATATGTGAGTGTATGTGTATGTGTGTTAAAGTAATGAATGGGCAAACGCAAAGAAACTCAGCCAGTAGTTTATTAATTCCAAACGAATGAGATCAAGTAGATTCATCAAGGTCCAATTAATTTTGCTATATTAAGATACGTTAATAGAGAGTGATTGCCAAAATAATAATCTCAGCCATGATATTAAACGTAATAACCTTAAGTGTGAGTTGAAATCCTCTTGAGTGAGGGATTTACAGTTTATTACAAGAGTTATTTGCCTAAGCTTGGCATCCGTGTTTATGAAAGAGACATAAAAACGTGAAAGGGGAGAGTCTGTCTTATCACACAACAACGTAGATTGTGACAAAATCGGGCAACACTACAAAAGTATGGGAGCATTTCTTCTTTCACTCTTCCATAGAACCTCGTCCTCACTTTTGTCTTTTTGCCATGTATTACTTTTAGTAAATGTTCAAGTCTTGTGCACCAGACAGTACTCAGAAGCTTGGCCGGAACATAACAAGGCCTTGAAACGTCAACTCTTGCTACAAGTGATCGGCATTCACGCTGAGCTATGTCTCTGTTTGAAAAGAACGAGCGTAACGCTAAGCATGAGAAAGAACGACTCCCTGCAGCAAGTCGCCGGGAAAAATATACCCCCTCCTCCAAAAACGAGTGGCCTCCCGAATCTCATTTATAGCACCAAAGTCGGCTCATTTTTTTCAAAACCTTGGTGATGTAGTGTTAGCAAAGGAGTGTTGTTATCACAGGTACGTTTTTTTTGTTTGCCCATTACGCACCATCCATCTTTTGGAATGAACACGTCGTTTAAAAGGGCGGTCAATCACAGCGGAATAGCTAATGACCTGCGAGAGGATTCCTTATATCGGTGTCACGCTGTCGCAGACATGTGGATGATATCATAATCTTCAACTGTGAAAACCAAAAGAGAAGGGGCACCACCTAGTGGTCAGGGTGGTCGAATTTTTTTTCTGGAGCTGGCCAGTTACACTGTTGTCTGAAATGTGTTTGTGGGGACCAAGTGAAGGGGTTCTAGACCAGTAGTGTTAAAATAAAATGTAAAGAGTTCCAGTTAGGGATATGGTTCACCTTAAAGAGATCCACACATTATGATTCAGTGCCATATATTTTGAAATGGTCTAGTATTGTAATGTTTGTGCGTTGTCAGCAACTGAGTGTCAAATTAAATAAACAAAGTACAATTTGACGGTCATTGGTGAGTATAAACAGTATTTTGATACAAATACTAGGCAACTCCAAACTATACGGCACTGAATCAAAACACGTACTTATTTCAACTCATAACTATGTTATGATCCAGTGACATATTTTAAAGTAGCCTAGTACTTGTATCAATGTCTGTCTGTAGTCAATACGGACTGTAAATTAAAATAAAGTATTTCAACAATGTTTGTTATTCATTTTGGAACTGAAAGACACTCAAATAACAAAATAATAGTTTGTTTGTTTCAATTTAAAGGCAGTTTGTGTTCGAGAAGAAATCCTGAAAATGGCACCTTAAAGTAAGGTGCCTAATTTGAGAAAAATAAATAAATAAAATATTGCTCATCCAGCCTGTGCATTTCCTGTGTTCATACATTGACCCCCATTAAAATGAAGAGAAATCAAAGTCAAAGTCAAAGTAAACTTTATTGTCATCTCTTCTGTATACTGTACAGGTATACAGAGAGACGAGACAACATGGCTCCAGCGTTCACAGTGCAAACAACAAAGAACAATGAACAAAGAACAAATAAGGCACATACAATAAAATATATAAATAGAATACAAAATATACACTTTAAACTAGAAGTAGAAAGAGAGAAAATAAGGATGCAGTATTCAACCTACAATAATGATGAAAAATACAGACTGCCTGTTAAATAACACAGTATCTCTTAAAAAGTCTGACTAACATTCAAGTTGGATCAAGTATGTGCAGATATTGTAACAGTTATCAATACTGTGAAATAAGACTAAAAACGCTTAAAAAGCTACACAGGTTAAAATAGAAATGATCCGTAAGTTAAATTGGTGTTTTGGATTAAAAAGTTCTCTAACAACAGACATAAAAAATGGGGATTAAATAAGTTGGGATAGCCTGAAGTTTTGATGGGGCATTGCACACACTAACAATGAGCTTCATTCATTAATATCTTCTTAAATTGGTTCTTAATAAAGATTTTAAGAAAATTCTAAATGCAAGGTTCATCACGTGTTCCTAAACTGTTCGCAAGTTTATTGTTATAATGATGAAATACACCAATAACCATATGATTTGTGTAAAAACAAATTACAAATAAGAAAACATTGGTGAAAATCATGATCTTCATGTAAATTGTGTGCTTCATATAAGTGCAGTTTAAGAACAAATTTCTTTTTAAGAACAGTTGGTGAATGAGGCCCAAATGATTGATATGCTTCATTGACTGATATTAATGTTTTGCAAATTTGTTTTTAAGATATGTATTTGTCTGATTCTTAAATTTGTTCTTATAATGATGAATGTTTATTTTAAAATAGTATAACTTCATAGTACTGTAGAATTGAAGAAAATCTAATCTAATAAGCTTATGTTTTGGATGAACAGGCATTGCAATAAAATTTGTTTTATTCTTCAGCGTTTGTAGATTCTTAAATAAGTAAACATTGGTGAATATCAAGATCTTCATAAAAATTGCGTAAGTGGGGTTTAAATACAAAATTCTTCTTAAAAACTGCTGATGAATGAGGCCCAATGAGTAAAAGTCAATCGGCCTCATTTACCAACCGTTCTTACAAAGAAATATATTCTTAAAACCAACATGCTTTCAAAAGGTTTCTCACATTCATCAGAAAGGCCCAAAGCTAAGACTAAAGCTGTTTTAGTTTTTCTTCATCTATTAGAGAAAACACTAACAGTGCTCACAACTTTAGATTTCTTGTTCATCTTCCCCTCCCCAAAACGTGGACAAGACACAGCTAGGACGTGGCAAAACGACATGTTAAACCAGCTTGCTGGCCGTCTGAACAAGCTTCTTTTTCATCAAGCGGCATTTAGCTCGAATTAACATCCAGGAAAGTGGTTTATTTCCTGGTGACAATAGCCAAAAGGGGGTCAGCTATTGTTTTGTCGTGAGGTGAGTTTTGCATGTGTAAACTGCATTTGTGTAGGCCACGCCGAGTGATGCAAAGTAACACAACAATGGAGAACAGTACGTACTTACTTGGAACTCGCCATTCGCTCGATAGGGAAATGTGGACGATATTTGTTTGCACTCGGATCTCGATTGCCATAGAAGATGAACGTTCCTCAAAACAATGAGGCCACTAGTTCCCCTTTATTAAAAATTCATGACAGCTAATAGACGCAAAGCCTGTTGTCCAAAGTGGCATTTGGGTCTTTGGTTTTTCTTTGGTCTTTTGGTCTGAGAAGGCCCTTTGCCGTTCCATAGCCCTAACACAATGGAAGTGAGCCATAACATAATGGTGCCACATGATTGTTAGTTGTATGACACTAATATAATACAGCTGACTTAACAATTTGTACAAAAGAAGATAACTTACTTTACACCTGTACAGTATCTTCTTTCCCTCCATAGTATGCCTGAAAAAAGGTGTCAACACTTGCGATGGTTTTTGAGTTTCAAGGCACTCGGCAAGTGCTCAGTTTGCTTGTCCTGTTGCAACAGGCCTGCTCTCAATGTTTCTTCCTGATTTCTACAGGGGGAATTTTTTTCTTGCCACTGTTGCCTCAGACTTGTTCCTTAGGGGCTTGGGCCAGTTATATGTAAAGCACTTTGTCTTGTAAAGAGTGTTACATGAATAAGATTGAATTGAATTGAATGATAAAAATAGACCTCCTGTTCAATATCAAGTGAGGTTACAGGATTTGTGATGTTTGCTCAAATGTTTTCAACTTGGAGCAATGCTATGGATTCACTGATCATCGAATCAAGGTATTTGTGTAGATCGGTGTATCGTTACACTCCTCTAGTAGCATTCGAGCGTAAACAAGCTCACCAAAACCAAAGAAGACAAGCTCGTCAGCATCATTCAGATCGGAGGCGCGAATCCATTTACGAGCAGGACGTCGAGATGGTTGCCAAAACAGTTCGTTTCGCTTTGGCTAATTAAGAGGGAAATTCAGCCGGGTCGGAACAACAGAAAGCGTGGTATCACTTCAGGCCTCTTTTTTGTAACCTCTATTATGCTCTCGAAAAACGGGACTGAGTCATCATCGTGGTCAGGGCTAATTGGGGGTGTGGAACGAGCGGCTTTTAATTGGCGGGGAGGGAAAAAAAAGAGAGAGAGCGAGAAAAGAGAGGAGGCATAATGGCGGCCTCGCTGCTCAGATCGGCGTCTTTGTGTTTTTCGGGGATGAAAAGGTCAAGCCCCTCGCGGCCAGGAAACAACGGCGCACCTGCTGGTTTTCGCCGAGGCGTTTTGTGTTCTGCGTTTTATGTGGCATGGTGAACGAGTGGCGAGGGGGGGATCGTGTTTTTTGGGGGGGGTTTCGTGCAGAGGAGAGGTCACGTCCTCGATCCGAATGCCGACTCTGCTGTCTCTGTTTTTTAAGGGTGTTATACTGTTGATCCAATGATAAACGTGGGTTTAAACGCCATGTTTTATCCGGTTATAATCCAACTCTCAGGGGGAGGAACGGAATTTAAAAATGAGAGGAGGAAAAATAGGTGGAGAAGGAGAGGAGGAATGAAGAATACAGCAGTCTCTCTCTGTCTCTTCATATCTCTGTCTCTCTCTCTCTGACTCCTTTATCTGTCTGTCTCTATCTCTCTCTGGACTCTCTCTTTCTGTTTGTCTTTTTATCTCTCTTTCTATCTGTCTGTCTCACTCTTTCTCTGTCTTTCTCTTCCGCTCTCTCCATCTCCCTCTCTCTCTCTCTCTCCCTCTGCATGGCCCACGTTATGATGCTAATTTATGATTAACATCATTATGCGTCTCTGTAATTAGACCAAAGCCATCCTGCTGAGCCACACACACCTACACTTCCTCACACACACACACACACCACGATCCCGTCGGCGCTGGCACAGAGTTACGGCTACTCTCCTGCCTCAACGTATTCAGGATTTATCTGGAGATTATAAAGCTGGGCAAGAAGACGGGATGAGAAATCACAAGATAAATAAACGACTGAAGACGGAAAGGAAAGAAAGCACATATATCTGTTGCCTCCCTCCCTCCCTCCCTTCTTTCCTCCATCCTTCACTTTCTGCAAACGTTTTTTCTTCCCCCTGCTTTTTTTTTTGCTTTATGTCCGCCTTCCGTTATGCCAGAATTTGTTGCCCATTTTCCAGCCCAAAAAAGAATGCATTGCGAATCTGAGAAGGGAAAAAAAAACAAAACGTAGAGAGGCTGTTGTGTATCATTCCCAAAAAAAACCTATTGCAGGTCTTTTCGGGCCAAGGCCTGTGCCGATATTTACTCCATCTTTAGCCTTGGCCGATTTTCCGCAGCTTTTTTTTTTTTTTTTGGAGAGCTAATAACACTGCTAAAGTTTAATTGTTCAATTATTTGCTCTCCCTCCTTTTTTATTCTCCCGCTCCCTCTCAGCCAAATGGACCGTATTTTTGCGAGGTTTAGCAATTACAGGAAGGGCCCTTTCGCTAAGTTGCCGTTCCCGGTTTGCGGCCGGCCCCGCGGCTCTAATGAAAACCTTTTATTAGCCAACCCGTCGCTAGCGTTGTTGCCGCGGCAGCGGCCGATGCGGTTTAGCGGTAAATTACGGGTCATTTCTGGTGCTCCCCACTCGCCCGCCGCAGCTACATTTAGATAAATGACTCGCATCAGGCCGTGCCAAACAGCCGGCCGCCGGGACATCCATCTCTTTTATTTAATACACAAACCCCACAGACACCGGCTTTTATCTATCTATCATGGTTGCCAGGCGGCTACAGCGCATCAGCTTTGTTTGTCCGTACGGTGATTGAAGCCGAGAGAGAGACGGATTTAATCGGCGCCGATCGTGTCTCACTAGCTTCAGTTTTGGCGTTGCTGTTGTCTCGCCGATAGCTTAGGAGGAAAATTGCCATGCTCCTTTACTCGATGGTGGTGCGTGAAATTATACAGCAATGCTTGGTGAAGATATTCGATGAAGACTATGCGAAGTTTTCCAAAGACATTTGCCGAAGACGTTTGGTGAAAGCGTTTGCCGAAGTGAAAGTGAGTGATTATTTGTGATTGTGAGCACAACACAATGTGACCTCTGCATTTGACCCGTCCATGAAAGAGCAGTGGGCAGTGCCTGGAGAGCAGTGCATGGGGATGGTATCTCACTCATGAGTACCTCAGTGGTACCTTTACTGGTTCGGGACTGGAACCAGCGACCTTCCATTCACAGGGCGAACGCGCTAACAGTAATGCTACCAACTACCTTAATGTTGAAGTGATTGGGCTTCAAGACTTTTGATGACATTTGGCAAAGATGTTTGGTGAAGATGTTTGGGGAAGACGTTTGGTGAAGATGTTTGGGGAAGACGTTTGGTGAAGATGTTTGGGAAAGTCGTTTGGTGAAGATGTTTGGGAAAGACGTTTGGTGAAGATGTTTGGGAAAGACGTTTGGTGAAGATGTTTGGGAAAGACGTTTGGTGAAGATGTTTGGGAGAAGTTTACTGAGAAAGTGTTTGCGAGAGTTTGGTAAAATGTTACGCCAAAAGACATGACTGTAAAGTTTACTGAAAGTGTTTGCTGAAGGCGTTAAGTGAAAACATTTGGTGAAGAAGTGGCATTAGTAACCCAGTTCATTGTAGTAGCTACGTTCCAACTCAGCTTGAGCCATTTTACTTTTTAATCCTGGCTATTTTTCCTACTGCATAGACTCAGACTTGTATTACAGGTAAAACATTTCCTGCAAGCGTGTGCATTAAACTCTATAGTCTAAGTTCTAAAGTTATGCATTTTCAGATAGTAAATCAGTGCTTCGTCATTTGTTTACTGGCCTCTAAACACTGCTGAAATCCTTCATAGCTCCATCTTCTGATCTGTTTTGATCAGCAGATAATGGAAACCTTGTTGCCAAGCTACACCATTCAAAGGGCAAAACAACAACGCGATACTTGCCTCTTTCATTAGGCCTCCGATCTCCCCACATCCCCAGAATGAAGGTAGTCACGGGCTTTTCCCTTTTCCGCCAATGACGGCGGCATTTGCTAAATAATACTTACGCCGTAGCGAGTACAACATTCAGTCATAGCTGGACGTCGAGGAGACGAAAAAGTCAAATTGCTTGGAATCTTTTTTTTTTTCCAAATTCCCTTTTTTCTTTCTGGTCATTTACACTTCAAATTGTTTGTAGTTTAATCAAATAGTTCCGCAAGTTCTTGGCGGGCTTTACAAATTATATAGCATAGCAGCGTGTATGTACATCAATATTTCTATTAAAAAGTACCATTTGCAGCTATTAGCAATGAGCGGTACCTGCTTGTTTGATGTACATTGGCCTTTAATACATATAACCACTCACATTTCTCCTTTTTTTTTGGTAAGTGTGCCCACTTACAAAAAGTAAGGCAACTGTGTGTTGATATCAGAAAGTCATAAAATCTTACCATTGCTTTACCTTGGACACAATGCATCAACCAAGTATGTTAAAAGACGCATTTGAAGGTTCCAAGTCACTCCAAGTGAAAGCCGCCCATAAACCAAAAGCAGTAAGAGTCTGAGATACATAGAATCTACAGTGTGAACAGAAAAAGTATTGAAGCCCATTCACAGGCTGAAGTGAACCAGAAAAAAATGGTGTGTGTCCTTCAGTGGCCGGTTGTGAGGGCCACGTCGGGCTACAGGCATGGGGCCCTCATTTGCTCTTCAAAACACCGCACAAAAATCTAATGGTCTCCCAGAGGAAATGAAGTTTGTCAGTTTGATCTTCACGTCTGACGAATGGCAACTAAAGAAGCCCTCATAGAACTTGTCGAAATAAAAGCAACATGGTTTAGAGTGTTCTGATGATTTGGTCCCAGGCAATCGCCTAGAATTGCTTGATTACAGAACCGCCTCTGTCTGTTGGTCTACTTTACGGGCCAATTCAAGTTTGGTTCTTTTACAGAGGACTTGCTCTAAAAACATCCTCTGTTGCTGATGTTTTAGAAACAGAATCCCTGTAAATCAGCCTTTTCTCGAAGTCCTTTGGCTTAGAAATGAGCGGAAGCGATGAGGCGTTTGATGTGGTGTTTGTTTTGGGCGATGTCTCAGCTTGGCGCACTGAACGCCTCTTATCGCCGCTTCGACACAATACATTTTTGCATCACTCTTTGCATCCACACTTGTCTGCTTTTCTGAGGAACAGCTGCGGCACAATTTCATGTTTTTTTTGTTTTTACAGGGCTTTTGTACACAAATTCGAAAAGAGCTATTATGTCCTGAAACATGGAATATGGAAATAAAAGTTGGCTTATTAAACAGCGAGTTGTTTCCCATGGATGAGATATTAATAAAATGCTGCTGTGGATTTATTTAGTTGTTTATTTGTTTATTTATCAAGCATGATGCTGGAACCCTGTGTTTTTCTCTGGTTGGGGTTTTGAGCACGTATGACTTTATGATGAAAAAAAAGATTAAACATGAGCACATAGCTCTATCAAATGATTAGCTGATTAGAATAGAATATTTCAGAATTTTGCAGACTGGACTAAGATCGTTTAACCAAAATGTAACTGGAAAAACAGTAACTCTTTACACAGTTTTGTTACTGCTCAAAGTCCTGTTTTAAAACAGCAATAAAGAACTTAATGCTGCTGCGTTTTGCACTTTGCATAAAAGGATTTTGTAGCTTTTTCATTCTCTCCGCGAAACCGGTCTGAGACAAACAGGGACACGTTTTGACTGTATGGTTTATTAATTGAGTTAATAACGTTCTTGCCCACAGAAAGGTCTAGGTACATATGGTGTTAAAAGTGGCGGTTTGAATGAGTTACAGCATAGAGGTATCACAAATCATATATCAGTAAACTTTCTGTAGCACTACGCAGTTGCATTTACTGATTTGGAGTGAAAGACTAACTTCTGTTGTACACTACAACCACACAACACATTTAAAATAAATAACTCTGAATCTAAAGATTTTGAAACTATAAAGTTCTTACATTCTACAACTTCTGACTCCCGTCCATTCTCAAGCTTTACGAAATAACAGCAATTTAGGTTTCAGACATTGACCCTCCACAAATTCTTTATCCTCTTTTAAAGTGTGAATGAAAAGCTAACCTTTTTTTATTTTCAGAAGTTATTTGGAAGTTTTCCACACTGGTCCGTGGTCGGTTTTTAAATAAACTTCTCTGCTACACTGAAAACCTGCAATTCTTGAGGATTGTCACTGCTGCCCCTACAGATGACACCAAGGGTGTTAGGTCACCAGAATATGCAGAATCCATGCAAATATAAAAAGCTTTATCATAATCAAAAAGATTTTCTAATTTATCAGCTTAATAGAATGCTGATCCATATATATAAAAACTTAACATTTTACTGTTTTTTTTTAAAAATACTGTATTTTTAGCATGAATTCTTGGCTTGTGGGGTTGATGGTTTCCAAGAGCGGCCTTTGGTCCCTCAGTCGTTATATCTGCTCCAACTGACAGGCCCATATTAATGAGATCGGCTTTAGTGATGTTTAATATCCTCTTTCAATAAACTGCAATAGAAATGTCATTTGTATAACTGCCTTGTCGCTTGCACCGTATAAAACATTTCCCAACCAAGTAGCCATTGTTTTTTTCTGGAGTTAGGCAAATGTCGAAACCAAGTCAGTTTTTCCTCTCTTAATGTGATTCAACTAAGGATTGTGGTTTTTGAAAGAAAAAAAAACTTTTTTGCATGCCTATCAGATTATGCACGAGTGAAGTTTTAGAATTTAAATGTAGCTCATTGGGACGCATTGTGCGTGGGTTATAAAGGGAGTTTTGAGGAAGAAGAGTTAAGTATGACAGGGCAAAACAAGACCTAAAGAAATAACATAAACTCTGTTTGCCTTGCTCATGCTTATTTGCATTTAAACAGTAGAAAGGCTGTGGATCAGTTATTAAATATGGCCCTGTAATCGAGGTCCAACTGATTCTGCGACAAAACCAACACCCACCAACCTCAACTGCAAATCATTTGAAAAGCTCATAAACTGACAAGTGTCATGACTCATTCTTATGCCTAATGTAATTTTGAAATTTTATAACAACATATATATATATATATATATATATATATATATATATATATATATATATATATATATATATATATATATATTTCTTTAGTTTTATATACTCAGTATACATATACTTAGAGCTGAAGCTAGAGAAAATCAAGGCCTTTCTCAGACATCTAGGACCCTGAAATCTCATTCCTGCTACTTATAAAGAGCATAACAAAAAGCATAAAAATCATGTTTTAGATTCATGATTTAAAATGTTATTAATAACATAGCTATGAGCAATGTGCAGATATATGCAAATCCGGCCAACACTAATAAAAGGAATATAATAATATTTTGAAATTATTAATCCATGACCCATCAATAAAATAAAAGTTATTCCAGTCATTCTACATAAACTGGATAAGATGATATTAGCTCTTAACAAATGACAGCGGAGTCATCTACAGCAGACATTGCAAATGTAAATTTGATAATTACATTACAAAGTTTAAAGAAATTGTCAGTATAGGTGAGATCTACATTGTACTTTGACATGGGTCACATTCATAAACTGACTTAATAGTTCAGTTAAAAAGAATACATTTGATGTCTTCTATGTACAGAGGAAGGCATGCAATTTATTTACCTAACGCAAAATTAGGCCTAATGCAAATTTGTGATGCCATGTTGTAACTTATTACATTTTACCAGCAATAGTTGTGTAATAGAGGGATGCAAATAAATGTAATAAGTTACAAAACACAGACACAGATTTGCATTAGGCCTATTTCTGGCTAAATAAACTGTATGTCTTCCTCTACACTGTTTGCTGACTGCCATAATAACAGCTACACAACTGATTTCAAATGACCAGCAATTATTCAGGAATTATTTTATGATGCAGATTTGTGTACATATGATCCATATTTTTATATATGCACTCATACAGGTTAGACAAGTGGCCATGTATTAGACCGTCACCTTTGTCTCTGTCCCTGTTGACAAAATGGTGAATCCGTTCCTCAAAAACACCTAAAAACGACACAAGTTGTTAAGCACACCGCTGGTTTTAGTGCCACTCACTTTTCAAGTAGCCCTTCAACTTTGGAAGTGAATCTCCTTTATTCTCCCGTAACCCGCAGCGCGCTATTATTAAGCCTCATTACACACAGACGGCTTCCTCTGACCTCGGCCCGCTGTAGTCACAGAGCTCACAAGGCAAACGCAGCAGCACACACACATCAGCCTAGACGAATGCTGTCTCTTTCAACGCACACATATACACACCGTTTATATCTTTGTAAGGTAAAAATAAATGATGATAAAAAATAATGTATATTTATATATATAAATGTGTCTGTATACATAGAGACATAAAGAGACAGATAGATAGAAAGATTTTTTTTTTGCAGTGGGACATAGCGGGAGCATAGTGGTCCTTTCCTTCTATATTAACCAGGGAAGACAAACACACATATCACGCATACACACACACACACACACACACTCCCTTGTGAACCCTGACCCCTGCTGGAAGAGAACCACACTGTGTCCTGTCCATATCTCAGACAGAAAAGAGGCCAGTCGGCCCCCTGTGTTCCCAGCCTGCTAACTGGGGATCAGTGTGTTCACACACATGAACACACACACACATTCATCATGTAATTACGGTGTTTGGGCTGTGTTTATGATCCCGGGTGATGATTACCAGTAATTACCCGACATTTCACGCCTCTCACCCCTCGCAGATGGGGTTCCGGACCTCCACACACACAAACACACACAAAAAAGCAGGGGAGGAAGGGACTGGGAGAGGTTTTTTCATGCCTTCACCCTCAAAGCAAATCATCCGACTGAAGCATATGGGCTCAGTGGTTCAGCACTGGGGCTCGGAGTGATACATCATATTTAGTAGGGATGTAACCATACTCATATTTCACAATGCAGCAATGTTGTATGCTTGGGATTTCTGATATGGTCTTGTAAATAAGTTAGAAAATGAGTCTTGAAAATGCATATGTGTGGACATAAATGCATGAAGTGATTATTAAACAATTCTATAAACTGTCAGATGTTTTTGTTTGTCCGCGTGTGCATTTATTTATGACTTCGATATAACACAAGTGGAAATTTGTGTTATATAAACAGGGTTTATATTGTATCGTATATCATATGTTTTATTAATTCTTCATGCATGTAAATACATATAAACAGCCTACTATTGTATGTGTATGTATGCCTGTATGTGTGTGTGCTTCTCTTGTACAGTAGTGCAACACAAGACCTTCTCCCAATGTTCTCCTATGCAAATGCAAGGCTGGTGCTATAAGCTATAGGTAGAAAGACACACACACACCCACGTACAGTGCACACTGTGCATGAAAAAGCATTGTGCCTGAAGGCATGAAAGTGGTTAACAATAAATTAGGTAAATGGGTGTTTTTGTGGATGTGACAGTAACACACCCCTTTCATTTTCCCTTTAACATGTGAAGCACAAATTCTGGCTCTTAGACACATAGGATGTTGTTTAATTATCTCATGCAAAATGATCATTTCTATTTGAAATGACACATTTTTGAGCATGAAAAAGAATCTTTAATGTCTGTACAGATCTAATTAGGGTTTTTTATGTTTATTTTGAGTGTCATCCTTTCAGAAATATTCACATCACAAAAACACATCACAGATAGATAGATAGATAGATAGATAGATAGATAGATAGATAGATAGATAGATAGATAGATAGATAGATAGATAGATTTTTACGTAATAGGATTTTAACATGAATTTTGAGCACCATTGTCTCGATTGTTTCGTTCGGAAATCCTCACATCACAAAAGCGCCCGAACCTCAGTTCAGCAGAGTGATTCTGCTCCAGTCTGTTGACAATTGAGAGCGTATCAAAGTAGCAAGGAGGCTGTGTGTGTGTGTGTGTGTGTGTGTGTGTGTCACATTAAGCTAGCGAGACCCCTGCATGAACTGGGGGAGACTGATCACCCCCCACAAGCAGGTGCAGCCAACAAAGCAGACCTCTTCAGTAGCACATTCAGATTCCCATCCTCTCTCTCTCTCCTTCCTTCCCTGTAAGTGTGTGTGTAATGTGTGTGTGTGTGTGTGTTCATGTATTTATGGCATTGTGGGGACCTTTTTGTCCCCTAAAATCACTTTTATCTGTTTTTTGGGGCTTTGTGGGGACATTTGCGAGGTCCCCATGAGGAGAAATGACTTTATAGAAAATGTGCTTGTTTTATTTGAGAAACTAAAAGAGGTAAAAGATGTGCTTTTGGTTACTGAGGTTAAGGTTAGGGTTAGGGTTAGGTGTAGCTGTAAAATTATGTACATCTAGTCATTATGGTAGTCTATGGAAAGACCTCACAAAGATAGTAATATAAGACCGTGTGTGTGTGTGTGTGTGTGTGTGTGTGTGTGTGTGTGTGTGTGTGTGTGTGTGTGTGCGTGTGTGTGCGTGCGAATGCATTTTGAATCCATTACCCCTAAGGTCTCCCCTCTTGCGTTCTTACAATTACCTGTGCGCAGGAACAGGTGCGCCAGTGTTGTTTTCCCAGGTTTATGGGGGGTCTGTATTATTATTATTTTTTTTAAAAAGGAAGAAGTAAAAGAAAAAAACGATTGTCCCGTTTCTAAATAAAAGGGGGGAATTATTAAGGCTGTTAAAGGGCGGAAGTCTGGAGAAGACACTGAAAACAGCAGTGAACTCAAAGAGAGCAAAATTGTACAGTGGCGTTTTAGATTAGGGTCATTGTGGATTTAATAATAATACTTGGAGGCGAGGTAAAGGTAAAATTTCAAGAAAACATTCTCGAAAAAAAAGAAGAAAAAATCTCTAATTTATGAAGTTAAAGTCGGAATTTCTGACTTTAATCTCTAAAATAAATTATAATACATCAATGAACATTGTAAAGTCATGCATCAGAGTAAAAAGAAATCGCTGACACGAACGTCTGAAATTTACGAGAAGAAAACACTGAATATTCTCTAAAATTAAAGTAGTAAATTTACGAGAAGAACTGACAAATTTACGTCCAAAAAAAGTCACAAAGTCACACATTCATGGGAAAAAAGGTAAACATTGACTTTTTAGGACAAATCTAAGACTTAACAATGTTTTGTTGATATCAGTTTCGAAATACATGACTTTTTTTCTCTGAATTTTACATCCCAATAACAATAATTAGAATATTTCTTTCTTATCGTAAATTTGCCAATTGAGACATTTTATATGTCTTTACAATGTCCGACAATATCCATTTTTATTTGTAAATTTGCCACTTCAATCTCTTTTCATTTTTTATTATCTTATTCATTTTTTTTATTTCATTATTTATTAATACTTTTTTAAATGTGCAATGGCCCTAATATGAAACTGTAGACTTGAACATGGGGGGTGGGCTGTTCAATGGAAAACAAATTGCTCTCCACTTCCAGAAGACACAGATAGCGGCTCATATGTGTCTGTCTCGCTTTGTTAGAGGAGGAGGAGGAGGAGGAGGAGGAGGAGGAAAGGGCTGGGCTTTGGGGAGGTGGGGGGATATCGGTGGAACAGCGGATTGGGTTCGGGATTTCGTTTACAGGCCGCCCCCCCTCCACTGTTTCCCCTCCCGCTGCTCCGAACAAGCCCCCGGCGTTTAAGTAGTTCAGCTGCTGGCTACATTTGGAGAGATTAGAGGCGGCTGACTGTAGCCGGGATACGGGCGAGGAAGAGGAGCGGGATGAATGAGGGCGTTGTTCGGGGCCAAGGAGTGAAACGGGCCGGCTGAAAGGAAAGAGAGAGGGTGGGGAAGAAAGAGATTGAGAGAGAAAGACAAAACTGTCACACTGCAAAAAAATATATATATATTTCCATTAAACTGAAAAAGTCATTATGAACCAACTTGCCTATTAATATTTACACAATTTTAATTATTCTGAGAACTAGAGTTTAACAAATTGATTCATATAAATCTTAATAAATACAAGGCGTGAAGCAAGGGAGAGAAGGAAAGTAAAAAATGCAGCTGAAAAAATATTTGGGTTCACACATTTCAATAATATACAACATTTACATCAAACTGCAATAAGGAATTATGAACCAACGCAGTCCATTTCTTGCAGATTGCATAATCAAGTAATTTGTTTAAATCTTAAGCTCACAAATATTTTTCAAAACTATAGCTTGTAGACGGAAGATTTTTAACACAAAAACACACATTTTACGTGCAAACTATTCTAACTATTCTTCTCGAGGAGAAGAGGTAATGAGAAATTGAGATTCAATGTAGATGTAGTGGTGTGTGTGTGTGAGTGTGTGTGTGGTTAAGGTTTCAGGGCTAAGGGCCATGTTTCACTAGGTTGAATCTCAAAGGCATTTTTGAGTACAGGAAACACACAGCTCCTGTAGAACATGGTCCTGAGGGATACACACACACACAAATGTGCACACATACATGCACACACACACACACACACACACATTTCCTTGTGTGTGTAAGTAACTCTGGCCGCGCTTGCACCTGTTTGACTGCGGCTGGGAACGGATTGACCTCACCTATGACCTGCCACTAGCTGTCTGTTAAGTCAACACATGTGACCAGGCCTGTGTCACTGCCGAGAAAGCAAACACTCTCTCTCTCTCTCTCTCTCTCCTGTTGCTCATCTGGCGAGGCAAAGGACGGGAGTAAAGAAGAGGGAAAAAAAGGTCATTGAGAAAAGAGAAGAAGAAATGGTGCAAAAATAAATCACAAAACAGAGCAAAATAAGATGGAACAGAAGCAAAGAAAAACAAAAAGTTCATGTCAAAAATGTTTGGAATTTTACATCCTTGAATTTAAATCTAGGTATAATTACTTTCTTCAGACTGCCTCATCCACTGGCTGTTAGAAAATTGTTAGAAATTAGATTTTTCCTGGGTTTATGTTTGTTTATTTAACACATATTATTCTACACACTGTAGGAAGAAGCATTAATGATCTAGAGGTGCTTATTGAAAGCCTCCATGAATTACGAATTATTAAGTATTTTATTGCAGTGTATTTGCCATGTTATAGAAAACACATAGACAGAGGAGAAACATGACTGCAAAATTACATCAATTTAATAATAACAGATGGTTAATAGTAATCAGAGCAAAAAAAAAGGAAATTATAAAAAATTTGATGCTACTCAGCATGGGCCACACAAATTTAATATGTCTCATTTCATCGTGTACGTAATGCATTCAAGTCCAGACTTACAAGCCAACATCTCAGTTATCATCTCGCTACCAAAGGTCAGGACTCAAGCACTGAGGTCAAACGTCAATCCTGTCTCAATCTTGTTTGTATCAACAGGATATGGGGAATTATAAAGATAGTGGTTACATATACATTTTTACAGTCTGGTTAACACAATAAAATATGAATACTATGAAATATTAGATTAATCCTTAAAGTATCCTCAAATTATCTAGTGATTAGATGTTCAGAGTTGTTATAGATGCTCTAGGGCTTATGTTATTTGACAGAGAGCTTTCACAGTAACAGGAATGCTTATTATTTATTAAATGCTCGGTGTGACTGATGCATTGTGATTTTAAAGCTGTGGTTAGGCTTGTGCAATTGAGTAAGCAATATGATAAAAACGTGCCAATCTCTCTCTCTCTCTCTCTCTCTCTCTTTCTCTCTTTCTCTCTCTCATTCTCTCCAGCTTATAGAAAGTGATACCCCTGTGAATGCTGGGCCACTCTCTACCTTTACATTCTTCTTCCCCCTTCCCTTTTTTCTTCCACTTTCCCTGTAGAGTCAAACTCTTAACCTCATGTCATTCGTCCACATCTCTCTTTACATAAGTATCACAACATTAGAACATCTTTATAAAGCCTGAACAGCTCTTGGAATCAGATGTGATAGCAGAAAATTACAAAATATAACTTAATTTTTCAGACTTGACCGTCAAGAAATCAAGCATCGCATTTTCACATAGTCGCTAAAGTTGCTGATAACAAACAAACACTAATAGAACAACCCTTGACAGAGTGGGAACATGAGATATGGTAAAAGTAAGTAAGTAAACTTTAAAACAGATTTAGCTGACAAAGGTGCTTTGCAGATGATGGCAAGAAAAGTTAAAAAAAATTATCACAAAATAAATGGTAACATCAACACATTTTGTGGTAACAGTTTGGAGGAGGCCATTTATGGGCGCATTGCATTTAGGCCAGTTCTTGAAACATTAGTTGATAAAGATTTTATCTGTACTGGACAGTTATTAGGATGCTGTGGAACTTGATTTGCAAGCTTCCCTCATACATGTTCTGTTTTTAAAAAAATTGCCACGATCTAAAACCTTCCAAAACCACCACTGTTACTGGTTCTTTGGGGCCGATGCCTGCTTTAACATCTGCACAGCACTTTGTGTTTTTAAAAAAATGTGTTTTGTAAAAAACTACTTTTTTGAGCTTTTGTGTTTGACTTCTGGCCTTTGCCTGTACTTCATTTTCAACTAGACTCTAGTCCAGGATGTTCAAAATGAGCAACTTCTGCCTATTTACATAAGAAATATTCCACAATACACAGAAGGCAAAACATTTGACTTCTTTTTCTGTTTTCACTCTTGGAAGTCTTGGGCCCGAGGCAGGGCGAAACGGAGTGAATTCGATTTTCATACCGTCCTTGGTGTTAATCACTCAGTAACAAATAGAAGGCCGGAATTTGAATAGCGCGGTCCAAGAGAACGGCGGCCTGATGAATAGATGGATTGATGGTTGGGATAAATGTTGGCTGGCTGCAGTCAGTTGAAGCAGGTTGATAATAAACCTTCAAGGAAACGAAATGATAATGCCACTCACAGAACATCCGTAGTTTTCAATTTGCTTTTTTCCAAGCCACACTCTCATAACTTGTTTTGACTGCGTTGGCGAGGCATAATGCGGCTATGTGTTCAGTGGCACAAAATAACTGTGCTGTTTGAATATGTGAAACAAAACTAGCTCTAAATGAAAGCCGAAGAAAACTAATTAAAAGGTTGAGCGATTTGTAGAGACCGGCCTACGTTTGCTAAATGTTCAGTGTGTGTTCGAGCATTTCGGACCCGAATCTTCGCAACAGCTTGGCTTTTACAGTTCCACAAGTGTCTTCAGCACCTGCAGCTTTTCATAAAAGTCATTGCAAAAAAAGAGCTATTAAAAAAGGAGTTGGATCAATGGCCTCTTTAACCTGCACAAGAAATGCCATATGCAGCTTAGTACGTTTAGAAGAGAGAAACATTGAACCACACTGTCTCCTAGCAGTTCTAAATGGTACTGCACTGATAAAGGTGTTTTTAGGAGCAGACACTCGAAACTCGAACTAAAATGGCACTAAATAACAGACTCAATTCCGTCTAAAGTCTCTGTCTAACAACCTATATTTAGAAATATAGTTACACTACAATACGATGACTTTACACGTATGGAAAATTTGATTATTACACACAATTTCTTGAGTGATAATTTTGTCTGTAACCCGACCCTTTGTTTAAAATGAGAATGTGTAATGGAAATGGAATACGAACACATATCTTCAAGGGCTGTTTTAGATGTAAATCCAGGGCCAAAGCTCATAGTGGTGTTCACAGACACGCTACACTGTTTGTTTGTGACTGTGCTGAAGTATCACATTAAAGGTTCGGCTTTGTATTTTGTGTTCAAGGCTCAGAATGACATTTGGAAAGGTCAGTTTGTGAAGCGGACGTGTGTTGGACTGCTGCAGTTTGACCCCAGTGCCTTTCAGCACAAGCGTCTAAGATGACAACTTTACCTCTTTGGTGTTGCTTAGCTTAACTAAAGTGAGCTACCGTCCTGGTTTAACTTTTAATCGCAAAATCTTAATTTCCTGCTGGACTGTTGTTGTGCTGATGGACTGCCAACATGCCTCAGAGCTTGAACTCTTTGGCCGAGAATCTTTCACACACATACGCACACGCACACACACACACACACACACACACACACACACACTGGATGCTGATTGACTCGGTGATGATGTGAGGTAGGGTTAATGGAAACATTTGGTAAAGGCCATCCGGAAAATGTTTCTCGTTCACTCTCTTCGGGAGAATAAAAGAGAGAGGGGGAGAGAATCAGTTTTGGAACTAGGGCTGGGTGATTTGATCTCAAATCAATATCACAATTAATTGAACATTTTACCTCGATTATGATTAACTAATACTGAGTGTGCACTAACAATAAACCCTAAGTATGACCTGAGTAATAAAAATGAAGCTTTTCTGTTCTTTTAGCTCTCTTTAATATTTTACCGTTCATTACTTGCAGTAAGTAGTATTTCAATAGGCGACCAGAGCAGAGAGAAGAGTAGACCTACGCCTAAAACCAGACAATAATAATTTGTACAGATTTTTTGTGCCGTACTGCCGTTCATTTTGGCAATAAAGGTTCCAGCTGAAACTCGCAGCGACGATAAACCTATTAACACGGCAGATGCTAAAAATGTTAGTGTTTAAGACATACAAGCAATCCATTTAATGAAAGCTTCCGGATTTGAAACGAACATTTCATCAGTTCATGATATGATTAAACAACTTTTCCTAGATAAATTTGAAACGAATTAAAAGGCAAACACCAGCTCTCTTACTCCTTTGTCTCTACAAATTTTGTGAGATGATTGATTCAGTTCCCTAAATGGTCTTGAGACCTCTCAACGACTGAAGTCACAGTCTATGATAACAGACAAATTCCCAACTGACGGCTTGACGGGAGAAAAACTGTATGTCACTGTTTTGAGGCTTCATCGTCTGCTCAGACCCCTCGATTGAGACCCTCTAAACCAGCGTTTCTCAATCCCAATCCATCACGGACCACCGCTCTGCACAGATTCGATGTTCCCAACCCGCAGCACAGCGGATGCTACTGATTAGCTAATTAGCAACGTAGGACCAGCGTGCGACAGTGCAGGAAATACCAAATATGTGCAGAGCGGTGGGCCGTGAGGACTGGGATTGAGAAACGCTGCTCTAAACTACAGGTATACAGCGGCTAACTACATAAGCGATGTATTAATATTTTACAGTAGTTCATCAGTAGCAAAGCTACATTTGCTGTAGCTGTAAAAGTAACTTTTTTTCCAATTTTTTTTTCTCATTGGCGTTGAAATTGCAGAAGCTATGGGCTGATGGGCTAACGTGCTCACACGGCGCACACTCATTGCGTAACGTGTTATTAGCAGCTGCAAGATGGAGTCGGAGGATGGGGTCCAGCTTGGCAAAGATGGAAGCAAGAATCCATGGCCATACTTACCACAATTCATACTTTTGAAACACAAAATGGACAAAACTTCCACATTTAAGTGTTTAGAAAATCTAAACACTCTCTACCTCCAAAACCACACAGGAAGCTGTGATTTGATATGAAAATTCAGATTTTCGTATTACTTTTAACATCTTGATTTTTTTTTTTGCTTTGTACCACAGCACAAATATGTAGTATTTAAGCTGAATGAAGCAGCTTGAGTGTTGTTCGCTACTTTTACTCCTAGTGTAGCTGACTCCTGTATTAAAACAGTAACTTGGCAACAGTTGTAGCTTGAAAAGGTAACGTTTAAAAGTAGCTTCCCCAACGCCCATCGGTCCTGGTACTGTACAAATCTGACCTGCAATCGATCCGTCCGGAGCCGTGCCAAGCCGGCCGGTCGTGGCATGCCAACTCACTTTGCTCTCGGTCTTGTTTTACAAAGAGAGGCTTTAAGTGCAACTCAATTCACAATTTCCTCCTTACGCCCTGCGGTAGCGGATCTGCTCTCGCCAATCCCCCCTTCCCCTCCCCAGCCACACATACACACACATACACACACACTTGTAAAACTATCTTTGTGGGGACATGCCATAGACTCCCATAATTACCAGATGTATACAACTCTACAGCTAATCCTAACCCTAACCTCAATAAACCAAATCTTTTACCTCTTGTAGCTTCTCAAATAAAACGTACATTTTCTAGAGAGCCATAAAAAATGAACAAAAGTGACTTTAGGGGACAAAAAGGTCCCCACAACGCATAAAAACATGACACACACACGCACGCACACACTCAACACACACACACAGTGTCTGCTATTAAAGAGCGGAGGAATTCAGATAAGCGCGGCATTAAACTCAATTTCAGATTCCTCCCTCCTTCCTCTCGCAGCTAATCTTCCTTAAGCAGACAATAATACTTTATTTAGCCGGAGGAGGGGGAGATTCAGTAGCGTTTTACAGTATGAATTACACACACACGTCTAATCCTCTGGGAGTGGGAGAAGCAGGAAGATGATGGGTGGAAGGCAAAGGGAGAGACGCGGGGAGAACGAGGGGGAGAGAAAATACAAAGTTTTATCTGTGTGGGGCTTTAATAGATTTTGAAATTGCAGATTAGGAAACCAGTGTATCTGACGACCCAGAGATGAAGTCAATTGGCCGTGGAGCGTGAGGTCGATCCCTCACACACACACACAAACACGCACACACACACACACACACACAGACTGTCTTTACCCAGCCCTACTCCATTTTTGTGAAGGTTTTGAAATCCCTCCATCACAAATCTTAATCCACACTAGTGCAGGTTACAGTTAATCTAAAGACGTTACTGAATTGCCCAAATACAACTTTCTCCATCTTCCTGAACTTCCCTTGAGCTACTGAAACTTAAAGAACATTTCACTTGGAACCTCAACCGTGTAGCTAAAAGTTTGGTAGTAAAGTTAACACTAGTTATTCATCAGAGGTCTGTGTCTGATTACGAAAATCATTGTTGGCTGGGTTTTTATGTTCTCCTTGAGCCTTCCAATCGAACTTACCCTTTCCATCCTAAAAACGTGACTTTCTTGAGGTGAGGAATTCAATTCCAGCAGAATGTTAAAAGTTTCTGTTTTGACCGCTCTACTTCAATATTTACGGTAAATCCACTGGTTGACTAGCGTGAAGATATTTCTCCGGAATCCATCTCCATCTCCCGAGTTCAGTTAACCTAACGCAGGTAGGCTATCCGTGTGGCTGTGAATGCAGCGTAGGCTACTGTAAATGCAAACGTAGCCGCAACCGCACCAAGCGTCTGTGAGTGCTACGACGATAGTCAACTTCGACGGCAGATTTCTCCGTTTCTCACTTGGCGTGACAGGAGAAACCCGACTCCTTTGAATGTTGATATCTCAGTCATATGTCATCCCATTCATTCCATATAGGTATCGTTTTCAAGCTTGATTTATGCCCTTTCATGAAAACATAATAAATCAATTTTGAAAATTTGCGACAAGCGACTGGTTTTGCCGTAGAGGGTCACAAATAAGGTTCCAGCTAATGCTGACATTTGGAGTAGCAGTGGTTTTGAAATCTGCCCTATTATGAAAATTTGAGTTAATAATGGAAAACCTTATCTTTCCCCAAATGTCTGTTTGAAAATAATTGGTGGCACAGTGGTTAGCGCCGCCCCCTCACAGCAAGAAGGTCCTGGGTTTGATCTCCAGGTTGGGCATGGGGACTTTGCCTGCTCTCCCCGTGTTTGCGTAGGTTTTCTCCAGGTGCTCCGATTTCCTTCCACAGTCCAAAAACATGCACTATATTTTGATTGGTGACTCTAAATAGCCCCAAAGGTGTGTGTGTGTGTGTGTTTGTGTGATTATGTGTGCCCTGCACTCTTATGACGCCCGCTCTGTGTTGGCCCCTGTCTCGCACCTATAGTCCCCGTGTTAGGCTCCGGTGCCTCATCCCCTTTAAGTTGAAAATGGTTTTGTTGAAAGTTTAAACATTTTTGGAAGTTACTTTTGATGCTTTCATTAGTGCTGCAGTTGTTTGAATAGTTTGAGTAACTGAAACCTTTTCTAATCCTAGCAGAGAATTAAATCACTAGGCCTCATCCACCAATAATTGAGTTTTTTTGCTTATTTTTCCATTAAAATAGTGGAATAATATATGACTGTTGAATTAAATAAAACCCAATAAAGGAAGAATTTGGAAAAAAAAAAAAAAAAAAAGAGCACACAGTAAAATTTGCGTAAGAATGCTCTTTGTGTTAACTGTGTGAGTGAGTTTTAAGAACAACTTTCATCTTACAACTGTTGGTTGGTGGGACTGCTTTTTTAGTCGTTAATCTCATGTTGCTCCAGGCAGACTGTCCCTTTAATTGGGAAAATGAAAGTGCACAGGCTAAATGCTGTAAATAACTTTACGTTTTTAGTCAGATTGAAATCCCAATTTACTCACAATTTCTGTCCTTATTCCTAAATATCACACTTTAAAAATTATAATAATAATAAATTCCCCTCCAGACCACTAGTGGCCCCCCTGTCTCCCAAGTTTTCCCTTTCTTCTATCTCTGGTTCATTGTTTCTAATGTGCGTCACCTGTGTGTCATTCTATTTAAGCTGATTTCTAAGCTTTGATTAGGTTTTGTCTTGGTTTGGTTGCTCTTTTTAGCTTGGTTTCTAGGTTGTTGCTTCTTTCCCCCTTTTACGGCTTGTTTTGCTGGTTCCCTTTGTCCTTTTAAGCTCAGATCTTTTTTGCTTGTTCACTTAGCCTCATTGTCCCCATTACTGCATATTTGCAGTTAGAACTTGTTTGTTTTTGCCTGATGCTAACATGGTTAACAGCGAATGAAATTGCACAGAGACTTTAAGTGTTTGTCATGTGCAGATTGTTTTAAAGGTAAAATTCCCATTGCTTTTCACCCCTCGTTAGCCACATGAATACCGAATGACGCCAGAAAGCTTTTTTAAATGGACAGATTAGAAAGAAATCTAGCAGAACCTATTCTTCCCAAAGGATGGATACTTCCTGCTCTATATATAAGAGTGAGTGTTCTTCATAACTGCACAGAAACATTTTACTACAGGTTTCTTTAGGGGATTTTTGCAAACACTATAGGAAATAACTGTAGTTCATTTTCATTAAACCACCTGCTAACACATACAAACACAGCAGAAAGTAGTTGTGCATGCAAATCACACACTCGATGTGGGTCACAATTTACATGCAACAAGGCCAAAGTGTGCATTCAGGTCTCTGGTTTGGAGCAGCACATTTTAAAATGGCAAAACATAGACTGAAAAAGTTCTGTCAAAATGTCATTCATTAATTGCTTATGTAGCTTTATGAACTTATGGTCACACAAGATTGAATGTTTGTAGACTTGAGGTTAAACCCTTGATTATGCACTAAATGGGTTAACGAAGGAAGAAGGAAGTCATGTTGTAGTCGTAAAATTTGTTAACAAACAAAAAACTAGTGTTGTTGAGCTCAGAACACTTGGGGAAATATGTCAATTCCGACTCCAGTTGTTCAGAATTGATAGTGGGTTCCAAAATACAAGGAAACAAAGTCTTTTGAAACGTTGCTGATAGGGTGAATTACAAGAAATCATCTGTTTAAAGTTACTTTTAGGTTCCTCTTTTTGGAAAAGATTTCTAGCTCTATCCAAAACCATAATTTAAAAATTGGACGCATCCACACCACTAGGTGTCAGTAAATGAGAATATTTGCAGAGGGTTAAACAACTCAAAGGGAGGAAATTGCTGGTTGGAGCTTTAAAGTTGCGCTAAAAGTAATATCGGTGAAATGTTTTTTTCTCTTATTCTAATTATCTGCTAAAATAATACCAAAAAGATTTGATTTCAGGCCAAGTTTAAGTTTTAGCGTGAGTAATTATGGTCTCTCTCTCTCTCACTCACACACCACAAGGCTGTACAGGTAGATGGATAATCCCCTAGATCTTCCGGCAGTGTGATCTCCTCTGTCCTCTCCTTCTTACTTGCACCCTCCATTTAACTCCTCTGCTCATCCATCCATGCCATTCATCCCTCTGTCTGTCCGTCTGCATCCAAGAGAGCCTCCTTTCACTCTAATCCTCTTTTAGGATATTACCTACTAATAATGCCATGGGGAGAGAGAGAGAGAGAGAGAGAGAGAGAGAGAGGGGGGACATAAAAGTCATGTAGAGAGCTACTACCCCTTCATGAATGGCCAGTTTTTGACCACTAGACCTTTCTCAATCCATGTTCATCACTTCTCCTATCTATAGTCATAATGTTATGGCAGATTGTTATCTTTCATAAAGTTTAAAATGTATATTTTATATTCTGTTTATACGCTACCAGTCAAAAGTTTGGACACACCTTTCCATTCAATGTTTTATTCTTTATTATCATGACTATTTCCATTGTAGGTTCTCACTGAAGCCACTATGAATGAACACATATGGAATTATGTAGTAAACAAAAAGTGTGAAATAACCCAGAACATGTTTTATATCTTAGATTCTTGAAAATAACCACCCTTTGCTTTGATCACTGCTTGGCATTCTCTCAATGAGCTTCATGAGGTAGTCACCTGAAATGCTTTTCCAACAGTCTTGAAGGAGGTCCCACAGATGCTGAGCACTTGTTGGCCCTTTTGCCTCCACTCTGCGGTCCATCTCATCCCAAACCATCTCGATTGGGTTTGGTCAGGTGACCGTGGAGGCCAGGCCATGTGGCGCAGCACTCCATCACTCTCCTTCTGGGTCAAATAGCCCTTACACAGTTCATTCATAGTTTTGATGCCTTTAGTGAGAATCTACAATGTAAATAGTAATGAAAATAAAGAAAAAACATTGAATGGGAAGGTGTGTCCAAACTTTTGACTGTTGTGTATGTTGCTTCTTCTATGTGCCTTTTTGTTCTTTGTTCCCAAAACTAGAAATTTGGTATTACATTTTATTTAATATTCTAAATTTTTTAGATGCACTTGTACACTCCTGGCAGCACAACACATGTTCCCATGTCAGTGTTAGAGAAAGATCTCCACCTACATAATGCCAACTCAACTGGGCCTCAATGGTCCCAAAACTGAACAGAAGAGAATATTTTTAGACCCTTGAGCTGGTTTTCTGGACCACACTGTAACTTGACTGTATGGTTAAAACTGTAACAAACAGCCATTGCTTCCATTTTAGCCCTGTGAAAGCAGAGAAGTCACTTCCACTCAGAGCTGGTCGTCGTCCAAACCTGGTTTTAAACCGAGTCTCTCTCCGACTCGCATTCCAGGCCGATCTACTTACATTCCAAACGCAGTACTTCAAAGGTCATCAGCGAGATCACATTGTGCTGAGCTCAGAGACCTTAACAATGGGGGAAATAAGGATTTGAACCTATAACTGCTCACTCTGGAGGTGACACTTGTTTTTTAAGAAGGCTGCACTCCAGAGCCGTTGTTGTGACTGCTGCCTGTGATTTTCAGGATATTAAACTCCAATGAGTCTCCTCTCCAGACTGGCTAGTTAGCACTTCAGAAACAGAGGATTTCAAGTGACTTCTCATGAATAATATGAACTTCATGCCTGTTACATATGAGAAGGTGACTTCAAATCTGTAACACATTTCACAGCATTATTAGGGTTTGTAATATATTCCAACAAAATGATTTTTGGTTTTAATACGAAAATTCAAGGTGCAGGATTCTAGAATTCTTTTTAGTCACAATAATAACTATACAAGCAAAGCATGAATTGAAATATAAACCTTAGACTGTCCAAGAAGTCTTGCATTAAATGATTTTTATCTATTCAGTTACTGATTCTTATTCTTATTGATTCTTAACATTTGCATTTTCTTTGGATAATTGTATTTAAAAGCATTTTTGAAACATACTCAAACCACATGTGGATTTGTAAATGTATATATAAATTTTAAATGTTCCTTTATTAGTAATAATGAATTGAAAAAGACTCTTATGGTTAGCACTGTTGGGACAGTGGTTAGCGCTGCTGCCTCACAGCATGAAGGTCTTGGGTTTGATTCCCGGGTCGGCCGTAGGGCCTTTCTGTGTGGGTTTTCTCCAGGTGCTATAGGTTGATTGGTGCATCTAAATTGGCTCCGTAAGGTGTGACTGAGAGTGTGATTGTGTGAGTGTGTGCCCTGTGGTTTGTTGGCACCCATCCAGTGTTGGTCCCTGCCTCAGGCCTATAGTCCCGGGATAGGCTCCAGTCCCTGTGGGATTAAGTGGTTTAGAAAATCTTTCATACAGAGGAAAAAACCTCTGTTTTTGGATAAGTTGTACAAATTCTAATGTCTCTCATCAGAAGTCAGTAAATAAAATAGTAGCAACATAAAATGACAAATAATGCAAAAGTGGCAAAAATATAGTTTCATGTTTTTTATTGCAGTATTTAATGAAATTCCCCATACACCACTTCTACGATTCGGTACAGAATAATGAACAGGCAGTTTCAAAAACTAACAGATAACAGATTTATTAGCAAAGTGGACTGGGGCTTACTAACTTTTCCCATTCGCTTAATTTTGCTCTCTTCAGTTTCTTTCAGCGTATGAAGAGAGCTGTAATGTTGGGAAACAAAAGCTCTGTGTGAAGCAGCTTAACCCCAGCCGCGACCTCTGAGGAGAGAGAGAGCAGAGCAACACTTAACCATGGCCTCCGGCTCTGGCCTTTATGGGACACTGATGATGTTTTAATGAACATGTCTGATAGCTGATGATGGACTGAATTTCATTTCAATGGAACGCATGGATTTGATGTCATGCAATGCAAGAGCGCCCTCTATGGACGGAGGGAGAAGCTAATACCACAGGCCATTATTAAATATTATAATATTTATTGGTGGCTGCCATAATTTTAAAATGCTTAAATATTATAATATTTGTAGATTTTATTGCTAATTAAAACATTTAGTAATTATTCCTGCATTATATTCTAAGACAAATCTGATGCTGTTTCAGAGTCCTACGTACCAGGTGCTGAATATATTTATTTAGTTGTTAATACATATTAATTATTAATTTTGAATGAAGCTTCTTACATAAGTAAAGTTTATCGACTCATATATGAATGCACACTGCAAAATTAAGCAATAAATTCTCCAATGGAATTTTAGTATTTGGTTGGGTTTTTCTTAAGTATTTAAAATCACTTCACAACTCCATTCCAGGTTATGACAGTGATTGATATATGGAGTGATGATGATAAGTACATGGATATGATGTGCATTCTGTGTCCATGATTTAACTTGATTTATTTATTTTACTTTTAAGTGTCAATTTGGCTTCAGTCCATGGTGATATTTTACCACTAGATGGCAGTATTGCTACACTTAAAAAAAACACACACACACACACACACACACACACACACACAGTCTTGTATTACTGTCTTTGTGAGGTCCTTCCATAGACTCCCATAATGACTAAAGTACATAATTTTACACCTACACCTAATCCTAACCCTAACCTTAACCTCAGTAACCAAAAGCACATCTTTTACCTCTTTTAGTTTCTCACATTTTCTATAAAGTCATTTCTCCTCATGGGGACCTCTCAAATGTCCCCACAAAGCCCCAAAAACACAGATACAAGTGATTTTAGGGGACAAAAGATCCCCACAATGCGATAAATACATGAACACACACACACACACACACACACACAGGCATACATTCATATTTACTTGCCCGCCAAGTCTGACGACACCCAGGAGAATGTCAGCAGTGGCGATCTGCAGTACACTGTGAATCATCTTCAGTGGCTTGTGGCAATATAAATACATATTTAATGAGTGTGGCGCCTTAAATATACTTTGATGTGTAAAGTAGAATAAAAGGATTAAAACAGCTTACATTACAACCAATTATTATAATATTTTTAAAAATCAAATCTTCTTGTGTAGTGTGTAGTAGAACAAGCAGTAGTAGTAGTAGTAGTAGTAGTAGTAGTAGTAGTGGTAGTAGTGCTGGTTTGTGTGTATGTGTTTGTAAACCTCCCAATAGGAGCGAGAAAAAGAAAGAGAGAAGAAATGTATTTGAAAATAAAATTTAACTGTAAAAAAAAAACTGTATATAATTTTAGATGCTTAAAATCTCTAACCCTATTAATTTTGTCATTGTTGTTGCTGCTGCTGCATACTATAGTAATAATCCTATTATTATTTATTTATTTATTTATTTATAAATGAGCTGGACCGCACAACCTACTACGCGTTTGACATTTAGCATTAGTGCTAAAACACATCCCAGGCTCCCAGCATACAGTAGAATCCAAAAGGATATTTTGAGGAAAAGTGACATTTTGTGTCAAGCAACAAATTTCAAATAAAGCTCTACTTCCTGACACACACACACACCCACAAACTTGTACAACTATCTTTGTAGGGACATTGTATAGAGTCCTATAATGACTAGACGTTTATAATTCTATAGCTAACCCTAACCCTAACCTCAGTAACCAAATGCACATTTCTCCTCATGGGGATCTCTCAAAAAAGAGTAAAAGTGATTTTAGGGGACAAAAAGCTGCAACAAGATCCTTGTACTTATATAGTAGTGAGGACCTCCATTGACTTCTATATTACTGTATCTAAATAACACTACACCTAACCCTAAACATAACCCTAACCATAACCTCAGTAACCAAAAGCTAATCTTTCTACACTTTTAGTTTTGCAAATTAACTTGTATTTTGTTTTGTAAAAGCAGTTTAAAGAAGTGAGGACCACTAAAAAAGTCCTCACTTCCCAAAAATGTCCTCACTCTGCTGGTTAAAAACTCATTTTGGTTCTCACTAAGTAGCAAGTTCAAGAACACACACACACACACACTCATTAGAGAGTAGCTGAAGCCTCGGCCCTGGTTACCGTGGTGACGCCCACGCTGTCTGGAGAGTGGGCGGTTGGAGATCCGTCCCAAGATTCCGTGTGACAGCGCAAACCATTTCGTCCAATCGGATGAGCCGCTTCTCCCGCCTTGTCATCTCCTGTTCAGGGGTCGTAGTGGCAGAAGTCTTGATGAAATATTGCTAAATCATCGGAAACAAACTGTTCTTGGAATAAGAATAGCGGCTGGTGTCTCAGAGTGTAAAATAAATGACTAAGCTATTCTTCTATTACATTTTTACGTAGCACTATGAGTTACGAAATGCGATTCTAAGTCTAAGAAAAGTTAGAATCACAGTTTTTGATCAGCTGGGACTTGAAACTTTGAAAGAAATAATAATGAAGCTATGCAGTGATACACATATAATATAATTGTCTTTATAGATTACCTGAAACCATTTAAGAAGCTTAATTAATGGAATAAATTGAGCGAAATATTACACTTGTTAATTATAATAATCATACATTCTTTCTTTTCCCTTTACCACCTCAGCTAATGTGTTGAGAGTGGATGGATTTCACAGATGAAGTACAACAAATTAGCCGGAATGATGGTTGCAGTTATAAGTGAAACGTGGTGGTGGGAGCTTGAGGTGTAGTTGTCCAGGGGCTCTACACTATGTTAAGCCGGCCCTTTATACAATTCAGTCAAGTTATTGTTGTAACCAGTTTTTTTGCTTGCACTCAGGGTTCTGACTCTTGTTCATTAAAAAGAAATATTTCTTGTAATGTGGTGTGCAAAAATGTCACTATTTAATTATTTATGAACAGAACTATGGCTGGTAATATACAAAGACAAAAACAGACATTTTAAAAATACTTCTGTGAGGTCAGAGGGTGCAAACTGACATATGTACACATACATGAATGTAAAGATTTTACTGCATTCCTTACTTTAACATGTAGTTCATTTTAACTTTTACATTGTTTTAAATTATACCTTTCTCATAAAAAGTGTGGAAACATGGTTGGTAAACACTATCACTTACACACACAGAGCCCCTAAAATACAGGCCATTTGCAGCCCTTTTCTGTAATCCAGAGCTCATTATGGAGTCCTGAACATCAAAGAGGAGGGCAAACCTGATTACACTAACACAGAAACTGTGTGAAAAAAGAACTCCAGACAGGCCAAATCAAAGTAAAACAATTACAGTCCCTCCGCAAACACCAAAGGGAGATAATGCAGTGTGTCTGGCTCCATCACAGATTGCACACAGATGCAACTTCAGATGCATGTCTCCTTGCTGCAAAGAATCCACTGTTATAGAATATTATGCCACCTTTTGCCATTTTAAATACACTAAATTATGGCTAAAAGAGATGACTATAATTTGGTGCAATGCGCTTCATGAATTATAATACCATTATAATACCATTATAATAATGTTCCAATGCAAACAATAAAATAAAAACAGAAAAAGAACAGTATGCTGAAGAACTCAGTATATTTGTCAGTGCTAATCTGGGAAGATGGTTTAGCACTAGTTTTAAGTCTTTAGATGCAAGTTCTTGTCTCATTTTAATCATTTCCATCCTTCACAATTGTATACAGAAGTATACTGCTGCCATGCCAGAAAGAAAATATATATGTGAAATTGTATCACATAGTGACATGAACTGCATCACATAATAATGTGAAAACACATTTCGTAATAACAGAAAATATATATCTTTTGAAACAGCATCATGCAATAACTAATAAACGGTTATTTAAAGTAAAATCCTATCACCTAACGTGAAACCACATCAGATAATGTGAAGACAGATCACGTTTCCACATTAGAACACGAAATGGTTCAACATAAGACGTATACACATGAGCGCCGTAGCAAGGTGAACAGTGGGACTGACTTAACAGGGCCTCAAGTGGGGTTAGGGCCCTTCAGAAGTCTGGAATTTTTTTTTTCTTTTAATATTAATACCATGGTCAACAGGCTAAATATTAACGTAAGCAGATGTCATGCTAATGAAATCCATTAACTAGTCAACTGAGTTCACTGATATAGCTAGTTGCTAAGTTATCTTTAGCTGGGCAGTTTATAGAATTGCAAACATGGCTCTAGGATGTCAAATGTGCTAGCACGTTAGTGAACAGGCGAACTGTAAACATGAACAGATAACATGCTAGTGAAATTCATTAATGAAATATTACTAAAATTGCTAGTGTGTTAACTGACAAACATAGACTTTTGATAGCTAGTTACTTTTGATTTTTACTAATATTCTTATAACACTAATATTTTCAGGTCTTTGCAATTGATATAATTCCAAAACTTGTGCTTAGATGAGCATGTTTTTAGAATGGCAAACTCAATGACAAACTGGTTAATTAACATGAACTGATGGTCTGCTGAGGAAATTTCTTAACTTGAGCTAATGTTACTGACAGAGCTAGTTGCAAAAACACATCAGTGTTACATATTTATATCCTGGGCTTCCGGGTATAGCAGCGCACTGAATAGACGCGGCTAATCATGCTCCGCTGCTAATCCTGAAAATAATACTGTCTAAGCAATCCAGTTAATACGAAATAGTTCTAAACGATAACATATTTATATCCTTTTAGGGCTGAGATATCCATAGTATTAGTAACACGTGCATTTACAAACTTGCTAACATGCTAGTTAATTAGCTAAGTATTAAAGTGATCAGATAACTTAGTAGAACTTCTCACCTAGCTAATGTTTTTTGGAATGGCTATTTGCTATTTAATAAACATACTCAGCAAGCATTTGATATTTGCTAATATTTGGCTTAACCAAGCAAATTTGTGAGAAAAACCTCAAAGCAAGTAGTTGGTTTTCTTTTTAATCACACAGATGCCAAAGTAAGTCCAGAAACCAACATCCTCTATATTGAACACTACGTTTTCTAAGCATTCGCAACATAAAGAAAGAAACTTTGTTTCTCTAGGGATTCAAAGCACAACTCTTTATTCTTTGTAGATCTGTGTGAGATTAAAAAAATAATTAATGTGAGAAAACGTGGAATGCCAAAAGATCAATTTCACTCCAAACTGGATCAATACCTTTAAAGTTTCTTTTAGAAGAGGACACTTTACCTTTTATTGACTTAGAATGCCAGCTGGAGGGGATTAAACCACTTTGAATCAGTCTGATTTTATCATGGCATGGCCAGACTATCCCTGAATTTAATATTAATGATCTGAGCAGAAGGATGAGTCTCTTTTCTCCTTTCTCACGGACATCAAATTAAGCCAATATTAATTGAAAAAAGCCCGATTTCAGACAGAACTCCGGGGTATTTCTCAATCGGAGCCATTTTCGGCCCACTCCATTTACTAGACGTGTAAAAAATCTCAAGAATAAAAATTTGTTCAAAACAAATTTAGGGGCTGTGTGTAGAATGATAGCCTCACAGCAGGTGTGCTGCTTGGATTTTCCCTTTCCTTTATTTAAAAGAAGCTTCCTAGCAGAATCAGGACACACACACACATACATGCATAGAAGAGAAGGTGTCAGAGACAGCTGTTCTGTTCAATCTTCACTGCTTAAGAGAATTACAGCAGAGCTGCTGCAGACGCAATGCAAAGAGTTCACGTTATCATGTCACATCACATCATAACGTGATACCATGTAACACAGTAGCTAAAACTGTATCACATTATGACGCTAAAACTTATTACATAAAAACACAAAGCTGTAGTGTGTAATAAAGTAAAATTGTATCACATAGTGACATGAACTGCATCACGTAATAATGTAAAAACACAGCAATAACAAAAAGAAATCTTGTGAAAATGCATAATTTCAAAACAGATCACATTACCACGTTAGAACATGAAATGGTTCATCATAAGACATTATAGATGAACAAACTCTGTCATTTTCTGCTGCTTTTCAGCATGTCAATAAAGACTTTTACTGTTGGCCAGCTGTGTTTAACCCCTTTTTTTTAAAAAGATCTTAACTTGTAAGGTAAGGAACATGATTATGGTGCTCTTCTGTCTTATTTTTAGGTTTTAAATCTTTTATTGAATTTATTATTTATTGAAATTATAAATTAATGAAGATTTTGATGCCATTTATAGAAATTACATAAATATACAGTAACAGAAATGGATTGATTGGCAACTACACGACAAATATAATAATAGCCAATGAGAGAGAGAGAGAGAGAGAGAGAGAGAGAGAGAGAGAGAGAGAGAGAGGAGAGAGAGAGAGAATTTAACTCCTATTAAAAAATTTAATACCTATAATTACGATTGATTACCATCTTAGGTATGTCAAAGATTCAAACATATATTACGTATATGACATAAATGAGGATGAGGTTATCTAAAAACATGCAAGAGAGAGAGAGAGAGAGAGAGAGAGAGAGAGAGAGAGAGAGAGAGAGAGAGATCGTTGCCGATTATTACGTGTCAGTTTGGTTCCGTTCCAGCGTCTGAACCGTTAAATTCCGTGCTCGTGTCTCCCCGTTACGTATGAGAGAATCCCCCCAATATCTCCATCTCAAATCCCCACCACCCCAGCGCCCAGCGCCACACACACACACACACACACACACACTCAACCGGAGGTGCGTGACTTAACGGATCTCTGCGGCGGTCACGTGGGCAACGGTACCGGCGGAGGAGGTGGAGGAGGAGGAGGAGGGTGACATTTGTGACATATAAAGCAGTTTGGATGAAGAAAAATCTCAGCAAGCGCAGCAGCAACGGCGGCGGCATCAGTGCGCAAACCCATCGCGCAATTGCTTCTTAACGGTAAGCCGAGCAGAGGATAAAATGCAGGTCGGTCCGTTTCTAATGGCCAATCTTTGCATGACTTGATGGATTGTTTCTGAAAACGGGACTTTGGCGCGTTGTCCAAAAAAAAAGATGAGCATTTCTTGAGATGGGAGAATTCCATGACTTGGATGCCAAGTCTGAAGAACCTTCCAAGAAATTAGAATTTTCTTTTCCAGGTTGATCATTAGAGTTACACGATGTAAATGTAATTTTGATACATATATATATTAAGAATATTGAAAGCTTTTTCTAAATGACTTGGTATGGAAGAACCCTTTCCTTTTGGATGCAAAGCCTGAAGTACAGTACCTTCAAAGTAATTTGAATTTTATCAACCAACTATAGACTGATCATTAGGACTACACTATATTGGGTAAATATGCAAGATTTTATGTGACAATGGAAGGAAAAGAACATTGCAAGAGGGACAGTGAAAAGCTGGAAATTGCATCTGCGAGAAAAAAAAATTAATAAGCTGAAATGTTTTATTGGTTTGCAAACGTTTGGAACTTTATCCTAGAAGCCGTAACTCAGACTAAACTATTATTTCTTGTAAGTCAGGAAAATAAGAGTAAGTTTGACTAAAGATGTTTGACTCAATTGGACTCAAGTGATTGCGTATTTGCACATCGCCGGCGACTATGCATGAAGGACAAGCTCTTGAACGGAAAAAGCCAACGTCCCTGGAGAGGAGCGTTCAATTAATTTAATTTAATGGATCCTTTTAACGCTGTCCTCGGCCGGTGAAGCTCGTGGCATGAGTGGCGCGCGGGTTTAACGGGGAGCCGGTTCAGCATGCAGGCAGCGGAACTTGCGCTGTCGCTGCTGGTGTCGTGCATCACGGTGGTGGCGCTACTGTCCAACGCGGTGGTGCTGGTTTGCATCGCTTACGACGGCGAAATCCGCAAGCAGGCCCCCGTCCTGTTCGTGCTCAACCTGACCTTCTGCAACCTGCTGCTGGCCTCCTCCAACATGCCGCTCACAGTGGCCGGCCTGGTCAGCGACGGACAGCCGTGGGGCGGCCAGCTCTCGTGCCAGCTGGTGGGCTTCTTGGACACCTTCCTCACTGCCAACTCCATGCTGAGCGTGGCGGCGCTGGGCATCGACCGCTGGCTTGCTGTGGTTTTCCCGCTCAGCTACCACTCGCGCGTGCGCCGCCGTGACGCTGTCCTCGCGCTGGCTTACGCCTGGCTGCACGCGCTGGCCTTCGCCGTGGCGGCTGCCGCGCTCTCCTGGGTGGGCTACCACCGGCCCTACGCTTCGTGTACGCTGTGTTACGGTGGGCGAGGGGCTTCACCGTCAGTGGCGTCGTCGGGGGACCGAGGGCGCTGGCACTTTGCCGTCTACACCCTGACACTTCACTCGCTCACCTTCCTGCTGGTGCTGGTGGTCCTGTGCGTCACCTACCTGCAGGTACTGAAGGTGGCCCGACTGCACTGCCGTCGAATTGACGTTATCACCATGCAGACCCTAGTGCTGCTCGTAGACATCCATCCCAGGTAAGGCACTGATAATTAACTCCTTAATTGACATCTTTGATGTTCTCCTCGTCCGTTAGATGTTAGTAATTGCGGTGTAATTACTTGAGTTGTGGATGTACACCCGTTATGGGTGTAACTCCAGATTACTTGCTTCAATTGCCTCTTTGCCTAACTGCACCACATTTGGTGCGTGCATGTAATCCTTGAGGATAAACACACATGCAAAATGTCTTTGGAGGGTTACAGCCTCTGCGGGGCGCTACAGCAGGCGTTTGAACCTTTACATTTCAAAGCATTCTACCTCATGATCCTTCCAAGAAAGGTGAGACTTGCATATAAATGTCACTTTGTCCATTGTAAAACTTCCATACACTGCAGCTTATGACTTTTGGTGACATCAATTCACTGTTTCGTTGTTGTTGTTGTTATTTTTAACTGATTTAAATCCAATCATTAAATTAAATTAAATTATTACAATCTGACTTTTATTTTGACTTCTGCTTTGGCGACTGCTTTTGACTGCTTTGTGCCACCTGGTGCTTGGAGCCCGCTCATTGCCACCAATCATGTTAATATAGAGGCTCACACAAGCATAAAAGGAAAATGTGTGAAATATTTTAAAACAAAGCTGCATAGGAAACAATTGTGTATATTATATAGTGTGTCATCAGGTGCCCAAATATCTAAATTTAAATGTCATGTCGCCCAGCTCTAATTGAACTTACTACACATATAATTACACTTAACAAATCCACTAATAAACACTATTTTAATTGTGCATGTCTTAAAATGTTAACATAGCATTGACCAATGTCCAGTGAGACAGAGAGGCAGAGTGAGAGAGAGAATAATCCCCAGAAAGCCTGTTAAAGCGACCTGATTCCTGTTGGCTGCAGGAGCTGTGAGGGTGGAAAACTACTCTACAGATGAACCTCAAACCACCACAGAGAGACACACTTAGTCAGCGCTGGTGACATGCTGATCAGAGCAGCAGTCAGCACTCAGAACCATTCTCACATCATATTTCTAGATTTGACTCTTTACAGTTACCTCACATTTGCAACTCAATTGTACATTCTACATGCCCTGTACTCAGTTGTTGTATTGGATGGATTCAATTATTTTGGTAAATGAGGGTTAATGGATAAATGGATCATTAGGTAGTTAAAAGTTATACATATGCAATACTCATATATTTTTGCTTGTGAGTATTTTATTTTCTGTATGTATTTCTTGAGCAAAACCAAGCTAGATACATCATAACTGGTCACCATATGGATTTTTGACTCTGAATTACCCCTTATAGTCAATTTTCCTCAACTAGCAGATACAATAATTAACCTTCAGTTGCAATCATGATTTATGGTGTATTGTCTGGATTCTTTCTGCTGAGAGGCTGAAGCATTAACATTGTGCTATTGTGGGAGATTAGTCCAGCTCTTACTATAGATGTGCTGTATAGAGATTTCTTTTTTGCACGCTCTGTCATTTTCTTCACTTCAGCCGCTGCTATTTTCCCTCTTTCCCTTTTGCGAATCACAAAGCTCACAGAACAGTGTCGATGATTTTTGGTAATCAAGTTAGTTTTATTTTTCTGGAATCATTGCAGAAAAATAAATGGTCTGATTTTACCCAAAATAATTTGGGGGATTTTTGAGCTCAGGGTGGCGTTGTGGGGAACTGGGCATTGACCCAATAACCACAAGCATTTTCAGGACTTAATTATATGCCATATCATTTATTCCATTATCCATCATTGAATTCCTGTTTTGCTTACTATATCATTATAAGTTAAAGCAATAACAATACAACTTATTCTGTCAACTTTCATTTCTTAATACTAAATGCAATATATTAGTATTATTGGGCTAACGCTCTTTCAGAAACAGGTGTGAAAGTCTATTTTTCTGATGCAGTTCTTGTGTAAAGGAAACCATGATATTACATTATTTAATCTGCTGTCAGTAAGTGAGTCACTTCTCAGAAATCACATGTCATCTCTACTTCCTTCAGTTCCACTTTCATTGGCAGGAAAAGCACACCATCATCCTTTTTCCCCACTTGTGAACCATTGCATTTAAAAGAAGACGACAGCTCTTTTTCTTTATTGCTAGTGACAGTTTATAAAGACAAGACTGTGATGGAAAAAATAAAGCCATCAAGGTAATGAACTGGCAGAAAAACACTCGTTTAGACCTATAACAAGCTTAAATATCTAGGTGTAATTATATTTGCAGAGAAAAAATAAGACAATAAAAGCTCAGTTTGCAACCACTGATTCCACTTACAAAGAGAGTTCATATTATGGTATTTCAACCTTTAGTTTAAAATATATACTTTTTGCAAGCTTTTTGCATGGATGTTCATGCAGTTAGACTAGTTCAGTTCAGTTCATTTTTAACATCCTAGTGTCACTTTTTATAATGCAATAAAAATGACCAGTATAGTTTTATTTCCTTAATGCTGACAATCAGTAGTCATTATTCAACTCAGACTGATGTCAATGTTGTCCTGATATTTCATGAATCATGCCACTCTTCACAAGATATTTGTGGATAATAATCAATGTCTTGGGCGGCATGTGGGAGATTATTAGTGTAAGCCTGGTTTATAAAACTCATTACGGCAGTAAGACAGGCGCATGGGGGTTGATTTTGCCAATGAGAACATGACGTTCTCTGCTCTGTTCGACAGCGTACGTCAGCGTTGTCTGGAGGAGCAGAGGAAGAGGAGACGGAGAGCATCACACAAAATCAGCACCTTCATCGGCACCTTCGTCATCTGCTTTACTCCTTACGTTCTCACCAGGTGAGTGGCCTAGGCCCAACATTAGAACAGCCTGAGGTAAACAAACGAACTCTCCTGTACGCCTGCCAGTTTAAAACGTGCATTGGACTTATCAGTGTTGGGGAGTAATGGAATACATGTACTGCCGTTACATATTCAGATTACAGTTTAAATAGATGGTAATCAGAATACAGTTATATTGTTAAAAATAATGGATTACATGACAATATTTTTTCTGTTTCACATGTTTATTCTCCCTCTAATAAAATTTGGCAATTCTATTCATTACCAGAAGCCCTTCAGAATACGAGACCAATGATTCTAATGTAAACGTCCATGTAACGTTAGTTGCCGCAGTCACATGATGGAGGAGTCAGAGCTGGAGCCAGCCAGACAGAGCTGAGGCAGAAATACAGATAACACTACACATTAAAAGATGAAAGACGACAGAATATGTCCGTGCAGGTTGTGATTGCCGTGTTCATACGGTTGTAAAAAGCAAGGCAATGTGGAAGTAATTCAAAGTATTCAGAATGTGTTACTCAAATTGAGAAATCTAATGGAATATGTTACAAATGGCATTTTAGGGCGTGTATTCTGTATTCTGCAGTGGAACACATTTTAAAAACCTTCCCAACACTGACTATTACACCTTCCACTTTTGGTGTCTATCCACTGGAATCCGGATTCTCACTGAAAATCTTGCTTTTAAAATTTAATTAAGCAGTGTGCATTCAAACTGCATTCCACACTGTAATGACTCAGTGAGAAACTGGAACGAAACAGAGCTGACTGTGGTCTTTGGATTGGTTGAAAAGTGGAAACAGAGATAAGAAATGCACTGTAACCTTGTTTATGACAAATCTATTTAGATCTGCAATGCAGATGCTTGTTTTGTGCAACTAGTTTTCGGTGTTACACTGTTCACAGAAACAACAATTTAACAAAGATGCATATTTGTGTAGTAACTCTGAGTGGACACTAGTGGCCACTGATGGTTTATTTCTTCTTCACCGGGTGCTTTGGTTTCCTCCCACAGTTCAAATGCATGCACTATATATTAATTGGCGACTCTAAACTGGACCCGTAAGATGTGAACGTGAGTGTGATTGTGTGTGTGTGCCCGTCCTGCGGTGTGTTGGCGCCTGCCCAGGGTTGTTCCCAGCCTTGCGCCCATAAGCTCCCGAGATAGGCTCTGGTCCCCTTGCGACCCCAGTTGGGATTAAGAGGAATGAATGAATAAATTTGTCAGTTTTTTATTATTTGGTTAGTCAGGTGTTCATTCTGTTCATATGCTCAACATGCCATTGTGTTTGACTGAGTTAGATTTTCTTTTCTTTATCCCTGTTTTTGTGATGCTAAGGTCTGTAGAATCTTCAGTGAATCTTAATATGAACCTCATTCACTCGACTTCTGAGCTAAAACTTGGTCCAGATCTCAAATGAAGTTGAAGTTGAACCATCCTGTATTACATAAGTGAAGTGCAAGCCATTTTAACCCAAATGAGGATGAAAGTTGAACAATGTTTAAAAGATGAACAAATGTTCATGTCAAGCCAAATAACCAAACATTTCTGGGTTTGCATATGGCGTTAAAGGCTTAAATTTCTTTATGCGTTCAGCATCACTGCTGTTGAGGATGACCCTGAACTGACATTGTCAGAGTTTATCACACACACTGCAAATCTCTCTACTCAAAGACATATGTGACCTGTTCTGGCAAAATGAGTCACAGTGACCCAAAATTCAAAATTGAGGTCAAAAGCTTGGTCAAAGCTATATCTTAAACGGTTGTCAAGTTACAGTCGTTTGAATTATGGTATCGCAGCACCATTTTCCAACTGAAAAACCGAGAAAATCGCATTTAAAGTTTTTCGTCAGTTTTTTGTTGATATCTTTAACAATCCATAGCATCCAAAGACATGCACCCAGTATTCAACAACAAAATTTCACTACAGGCATTTAGATACTTAGGAAAATATATTAAATCAGACTGAAGCTTCAATTATTTCAAAATATTTATTAAATACTTACCAAATAAAGCGAAAACAGCATTTATTTTGGACATTCTTTTGTAAGATTTGAGAGCTGCAACATTTTCACAATTATTTCCATGAGGAAACTTTGGGAGATTCATTTTGAAGACCTTTTCTTTCATATAAGACCAAAAAAAAAATCAATATTTTTGATGTTTTTCAACATAATCGCCCGGTATCGAAATAAATAGAACGCAGACTTCCCACTCATTACGGCAGATCGGGTCACATATTAAGCATGAATAGAATCTTGTTTTACAGTTTTTTCTTTATGGGGCCTCACTCACCAGTTTTTCCTCTAAATTAAGACAATTAAGACATTTAAATAAGCTAATATTTTGCACAACAGGCAATAAAATCTGACTGTTAGTTTTTGCATGTTGTTTAGATTGCATTAGTTTTATCTTAAAATAAATGTTAATTTCTGATAGCTATGAACGACGGAACTTTAAGGTGATTTTGATGGCAGTCAAACTTCAGTTGTCTTGTCTCTGATGTTATTCTTCAATAAGAAAGACAATTTTTAGTTTTATTAGTTAGTTATATTTTCAGAGGTGCATTTTATTTAGTTGTCACTTTTCATCACTGTTTTTGTTGATGAACTCAACCATTTTTTATTCCCATGAAACTTATATATTAATTTATTGTTACAACTCCGAAAATTGAGTTTTTGGTCGCCACACTCTTATAGGAAAAAGTGTACAGCAAATAAATGATTTTAGTAAATTTGACTTGTATTTGTGGTTCCAGGGTGGTGGAGCTGTTCATTGCGGTCCCGATCAGTCCCTACTGGGGGGTTTTGTGCAAGAGTCTGGCGTACAGCAAGGCAGCCTGCGACCCGTTTGTCTACTCGCTGCTCCGACACCAGTACCGCAAAACCTGCAGCGACATCCTCAACCGCCTGCTGAAGAGGAGCTCGCTCAACACGTCCAGCCATCAGCAGGACAATGGCAAAAGTGCCAGAAATGCTGCTACCAATGCTGCCAATCCCAGCAAGTTTGAACCTACCGAGAAGGACGAGAAAACCGAGGCAAGGCCTGTTGAATAAGACTCGTGAAAAGACGGAACATTGAGGGTTGTAAAGAAAATATGTAGCAATTGTAACTAATATGAAGATAAAGCAGCTAGCCTGAAGAAGGAGAGAGAAGGGGCAGGCTTCATTTTTCTACTATTTTTTACCTGCAAAGAATGTTCCGGAATGTTGTCTGTGTAGAAAATATATTTCGAAGTTAGAGTCTTTGAAAATGGGTTTTTAAGTTGAAATCTGCTAGTTCGGAGAGCTCTCACACTTTACAAAAATCTGCATTTTCCAGAATCTAGAGTACTAGTTCTTGATCCTTTAAGACCAGTAGAAGGGAAACACATTAGTCTGCATGGATTAGCAGAAGGAACTATGTTAGTTACCCATGTTTCGCAGCTATTCGAAGCTATTTTGCTTAATGCTGTCATTTTCACATTGGAATAGAACAAGAACTACCACTAAGTCCTATTGGTTCTAATTATTCTTTTAAAAACAGATCAGAAGTTTTTGTTCCTTTCTGACTGGAAGAAAGAACCAGATCAGAAGATGAAAACATCTCAACAAAATGCAAAATAACGTCATCAGCCTGGACAACATGGACAAAGTGTCAGCTCTGCTCATGTTCCGTTGACATTATTTAGCTTGACCTGACTTTCTAGTCAGAAAGGAACAAGAACAAGCCCCAAAGTACCATTGGTTCTGGGAAATGCAGATTTTGCCGGCACAAGACATTTACAAAAACAAATCAATGGTTGACGGGTTTTTAAAGTCAAACCTTTAAGTACTCCTGGCTCTGTTAAGTACCCACAGGAAACTTGGGTATTAGAACCTGCACCAAAACTGTAATGGGAGATAGTATAAAAATGGATCCAGTTCCAGTTATGATTCAATTTTGGCCTCGGTTCCTGTTGCAGTGTGAAGTCGCTCTTGTGAACACTATGTGGCATCACTGAATATATGTAGTTTGTTTAAAAAAGTGGATTAAAACATACACTCCCATGTCAGTTATACACTTTGACTTTAATACTTTAATCTTAAAGCTAAAGTGGATTTAATACTTCTTGTCCCTGTAGCATATTAATCACTTTAGTCACCTTTACTCGGTTCTTAATCCTGCCTTTAGAAACATGATTTTAGAAATATTTAAAAAGCAGAAAGTGTTTCTGATGTAAAGGATTGATACACAAACTTTCTGCTTTTCCACTTTTTGTGTTGAAGCAATGTGTGTACCAAATTGAATCAACGAACCGCAAATTAAAAGTGAGCTTCTCCCCACCAAAAGTAGTGGTAGCAAATATTTAGCCATTGTTTTTAACAAATAAGCAACAATTTATCCGTAGCATTGTCAGCTTCCAGCGTGGCACAACACTGCATTTAGTGGACACATTGTGAGTTACAAAAGAGACGAAGTCAAAATGGTTTGTGAAGCTTATAACAGAATTAAGTTAGAAATTGTACGTGAAAGCGGCATGTGACGTCCTTCTTCTTATTTTTCACACTTTCAGTTTCAATTTTTGTCGTACAGACACTGTATATAACTTACAGTTCATTGAGGACACATGTATTATTGCATTTTTTGTCAACAGCCCAACTGCAACCCTCTTTTTTCCTTTTTTTCAGGTCTAAAATTTATAGTTCTCTATTTCCACCAACGAGAGCGCCACCATTAAGGTTGTCAGTCCTTACAGTATTTTGGCCAGAAGCGGGTGCAACCATGAAGGGAGACTGTGCTATTACTTTCCATGTGGTTAGCACGTTTCGCACATGAGCTTAACATTTTAACTTTTACTGTAAGTCAACTATAAGCAGTAGAAAAATCTAGAAACAGCCTTTATCATTTCTTCTTATTAACTATTTCACACTTTCATCCTTTTCTACATTATTGCACAGTCTTTACAATAGTTTACAGATTGAGTAGATGTTTGACTTTGAAGTAGATGTTAGTTGTGAGGACAATTTAAATCTCTGTATCTGTAGCATAGTGCATAAAAGGTTTGCAAGCCAATATTCGGTGGAACCTCATTGTGCCTTACAGAATTTTAGAAGCTTCTGGAAGCAAGTTTGACAGTGCGAAGTGCAAAGTCATAGTGGAATAAATGACCAACTATTGCACTAAGCAGAGACGAACCACGTCTATGACTGATATAGGAAAAAACTTGAAGTATTAACATTCCCAAAACATCAAATTCAGCTATTTTTGTAGCGATCAGTGCATTATAGTTTTTATTTCTCAGAGAATATAACATCTCCATTTAAATGTTATGTTACACACTTAAATGCTATATTGAGTATTAAATATTTTAGTTCATAAATATGTGACTGCATCTTTGATGCTACAGTTGAAATATTTTGTCATTTAGAGCCATCTATAGTGATGGATTAGCCATTATATTTAAGATATTCTAAGTGTAGCTTATGAAACGTGTCTGAAGTGTGTATTTTAAAAAGTGCCCAAGGAGCTCACACCTGGATTTATGACCTGTACAGGAACAAACCATGTCACAATGCTGTGTAAACGTGGTGTAAAGTCCAAACTTGTTTCCTACTGGAGTATCCGTTTATATAAGCGTATTTTTATGCACTATGAGATTTAACACAGGGTAATTTCTATCTTTTTGAATGTTCAGTGTATTATGGTTCGCGAGTAATGTGTTGATACATTCATGTTTCGATTTCTGAAAATTGTGTGACTTGTGCAATTAGACCGTGTTTCATTTCAGTTTTTTTGGCGGGGTAAAAAAAAATGGGGTATTTATTGATAAATATGTTGGGTAGAGGATAGTTAAAATTTTTGTGTGTGTGCATATGTGATGCCTTAGGAAGAAAAAGTGTTTATTTTTGTTATGCAAAGAAGTCTAATAAAATGCAGTATTTCATTTGCTACATCTATGTTGTTTTTTATTGTGTATATTGTTTTTGTTTTTATTTTTTGAAAGAAGACGACAATGATGTGTCAAAACACTATTAATGTGCATAGTGTGAGGACAACGTGCAGCGTTCAACATGCACCTGCATGGGCTATTGTCACGAGAGAGAGAGAGAGAGAGAGAGAGAGAGAGAGAGAGAGAGAGAGAGAGAGTGATTGGGGATAATTAGTTTCTTCAGCACTTTCAAACACTTCGCCTCCCACCTCAGATTCGGCCAAAATGATGACAGTGCTATACTTTTCTCAAGCACCCAGAACGCTCACAATGGAATAAAAGAAAAGAAGACGTTCCTAATAATTGCAGGTTGGCAAAAGAAAAAGTGAAAGGCATGGGGGCGCTCTGCAAGGATGTGCGGTGGAAAAATGAAGGCTGGTATCTGCCTTCAGTTTTTTCTTGCCGTAATGAAGCTCTGATGGCATCGTAGGCGATTATTATCACTGCCTCCCGCGCCGAGAATCACACCTAGGAATATCTGAATAGATGCAAAATGGCTTTGGAACTGGTCCTTTTAAATCCTGGCCTTAATAAAATAAAGTGCGCACAAAATAAGGCTGGTGAAATTATTCAACTTCAGATTTCATTTCAATAATAAAATGTACTGTGAAAAAATGAGTTGTTTTATAGTCCCTCGGTTTCTATGGCAAACTAAGAATGGTGTAAACGCAGGCCTCCCAGATAAGTAATACTTTTATAATCAGATATCACATTTAACTTAAACATCAAACCGGGATTTCTTACAGAGAGCAAAACAGAGATAAAATAATGAGTTATTAATATGCGCTAATTAACTTTAAGGCAGCAGTTAAACCAGCTGTGGCCCAAAAACCTTTCCTGGAGGAATTTTTTATTTTAATCAGAGATTTGTCAGAAATTCTCTTAAAAAATTGGGAGGCCATAAAATGTTAACCAAACGCCGATGTCATGATCGGCCTACCACTGTGTTTTTGACTTGGAAAAGTCTGAAGCGAACCACACAGGCCACACGTCAGCCCGAACTGACCCGGACACTGTCAATCTGGAAAAATGTACAACAATTATTATTCAAATTCTCCATTTCTGTGGTCTGCTCCACGACTGCAATGGCTAATCAGGTAATTCAGAAGTATTCCAGGTCGACCACTTGACCTTTGCACTGTCGAGACAAACACACCTGGCAACAGGTAAAGAGAGAGAATAGTTTGGTAATTAATAAGATAATAGGATAATGCCTATGGTTCCCAAACCTTTTCTGCAAGGTCCCTGCAACAAGTCAGCTTTAAAACTGAAAAATTCAAAGTGGCATGTATAATATCATCTAAATTTTTTACTATGAACAGCATTCATTGCTTTTAACTAGTGCTTGGAAGTGTAAAAAATCGAATGAATTAATTACAGCAATTAATTGTTTAATTGATTGATTACATTAAAGTGAAGATTAAGATTAACGTAAGTAATTTGCATTTACATTTCTGAGTATTTATTCAGCAATAGTCATTTTATGTTTATTTCAATTCTTACAATTTGCTCAAAACAAATTATAAATACTCAACCCTTCATATTTTTGTTGAGGGGGTCCTATACTATAAGTGTTTAAATATTCTGAAAATCTTTAGTTATGACAGCATGGACTTGATGCTGTTTTTAGCTACTGCTTCACTTTTAATACAATGTAAACCTAATCTAAATATATGAACATAGAATGACTATTTTTTAAACTTACAAAACCTTCCTCATAACTGTGGGATGTAAACTAGCCCAGTGAATAAGTGACACTGACCATGCTGAAAATGATGACGACGATGATTGACTGACAAAAAGTTTTTCATTTTCTGTGGTAAGCTTTCCAAAAAAAAAAATTTTTTCTCAGAAACAGCGACAACAATCATTTCGCTCCTGATGCAATAAAACCAAACGGAGTCCGTTAAAAGCACCTCGAGTTGTCATAGCAACTGATACGTTTAAAAACCTGTCATTTGAAGTTATTACGAGTTCTCTTGTGCGGAGAACACCATCCATACAAAATTTGTGAGACCAACACATCTTGACAGTGCACATTTTCCCCAATATATGGTTAAAAAAAAGGGTTAAAACTCTAATTAAACATTTTACCGTGTATACTGGGGTTTGACGAGACACCCAAATTTTAAGGATCATCGTTGGCTAAAGTCCTAGACACATGCAGAGAAAAATGCTGCCTATGAGTGTACATTTCTACCCTGTTCCACATGTAGAAAAGAATATTTCCAACACAGGTATATGTGTTTTGCTTACTTATTGTAACTTATACAAAATTGCAACATTTTAATGAGCAAAAAGTTTTACTATCAAATGGTATTTGTTTATTTCAACCAGTGCTTGAAATGTAATTATTCGCAAAAATTTGCAACGATTAAAGACCATTAAATTATATGCTATTTAAGCTTAAAATACTGGATTTTAAATTAAATAAATAAATGCTTGCTGGAATAAAGAAATGCACGTTAAGTAATGGAAAGCAAAAACAACTTAGTTTTTAACTTAGCGTTGCCCATAACATCTGTAATTAACAACAGACTTAATTGATTTATGCTGTACTTAAGCTTTTGCACATATTTGTTAAAATGAGATAGTAATTTAAACAAAATCTGAATAGTATGAACTGAACTGGCACTTGATGAATCATCTTGCCACAATTTCCTCGAAGCCCAAAACACTACTGTTAAGGTGAAAAATGACATGCCTGGGTGACCTGAGCCACTGCATCGAATGGTCCATGCATCAAACAATTGCAGAGGCAGAAAGGGATGACAGGATGGATAGAGAGAGATGAAAGGAGGGTCGGGTGGAAGCGTGGGAGGGAGAGAGAGGGAGGGATTCCTTGCCGTCTTTCAAGTCGACTCAGACGTAGACGGAGGTGCCCGCAGAGAAGCTACCTGCGTAGGTGGTAGGAACCGCGAGACAAAACAGATAGAGAGAGAAAGAGAGAGAGATTTCTAACCCTTAACTCCATCACTCAGACACACCCACACACAGAGCTATGATCAGAACTAGAGGTCAGAGGAAAATGTGGCCTTTTGCTTTGCAAGATGATCAATTAAAAGGATGAAAGACAGAGATTTAAGAGATATTTTTGCAAAAGGGTCACAAAGGTATTTAGAATAATATATTGCTGAACAATCTTAGAACTTACAAGTAGCTAATGACAGTAGGTCTCATTCACCAACTGGTTTTTTGTTCTTAAAGCAACACTATGCAGTTTTTCAGCATAACTCACAATTACACCTTTAACATCGCTTGAGAGCGTCTGCATCACCTGCACTGGCACTGCGCAACTCCAAGGTTTAGGCAGGAACCCTGACAAAAAAGAACTACAAAATCTGACTGCTTTATGGCATACGTCACATACCCAACAAATGCAGGTGTATTACTGCGACGCAGATTTTAGGACAGCTGTTACAGGCAATACCATTTGTGACCCTCCACGGCAAAACCAGTCGCTTGTCGCAAATTCTCAAAATTGAGTTATTATGTTTTCATGAAAGGGCATAAATCAAACTTCAAAACGATACCTATATGGAATGAATGGGACGACATATGACTGAGATATCAACATTCAAAGGAGTCGGGTTTCTCCTGTCACGCCAAGTGAGAAACGGAGAAATCTGCCTTTGAAGTTGACTATCGCCGTAGCACTCACAGACGCTTGGTGCGGTCGCGGCTACGTTTGCATGTACGCTAGCCTACGCTGCATTCACAGCCACACGGATAGCCTGCCTGCGTTAGGTTAACTGAACTCGGGAGACGAAGATGGATTCCGGAGAAATATCTTCACACTAGTCAACCGGTGGATTTACCGTAAATATTGGAGTAGAGCGGTCAAAACAGAAACTTTTAACATTCTGCTGGAATTGAATTCCTCACCTCAAGAAAGTCACGTTTTTAGGATGGAAAGGGTAAGTTTTTCAGCCAAATTTATTCACAACAGTACAGTATAGACCTTCCACTGTTTCAAAACACTAAAAACCAAAAATCCTAAATTTTACCCCATGCTACATAAACGCTCGTTTTTCTCGGAAACCTCCGTTGCGACAAGTGACTGGTTTTGCCGTGGAGGGTCATATTTCTCGTCTGTAGGGGGGCCCTGTGAGCAAATCTTCTTCAAATGTTCTTCTTTATGTAGTGTTGCTTTAAGAACAGATTTAAGAAAAGAAGAAAATATTGCTATATGAAGCCCAGTGTTTTCTACCTAGTTAATCTAGCGATGCAAAGCTCTCAAATGTCAAAAGTTGACTAATAATTCCACTAGAAACTAGAAAACTGACTGAGCGGCAACACGCTAATACATTATACTGTTTATAGTTTAAAGTTTAAAAACACTAGACACTTTGACAATCCTCCACAAGTAACCCGAGGGGTTTTTTTTTCATAGAAATTGCCATGCAAGCCCCTACTTGGCCATATTCCTTTCACTTGTTTATGGTTTATTTGGTCTAGTGTGTATTTAAACCTTCCTCTTTGTTTTGTGTTTGTTGGCTTAACGTGAAGATACTCTTAGTGTTTCTTTTATGTTGGTATGCTTAGCATTTAATCACAACTACTGTACTAGAGATTGTATAAAAAATGTGGCCTTCGGCTTTGCAAGACGTCCAGTTAAAAGGAGAGAGAGAGAGAGACTTTTGCAAAGCGCCAATGATAGATACTGTCATTTTAGTCATCAACGTAGCAAAAAAATAGGGCCAGACTTTTTAACCCCAGCTGAGGCACGATTTTGGCAGCATTGCTCTCCGAGCGCTCGCTCGTGTGACACGGCTGTTGACTCAGGCAGAGAAGGTCGATATTAAATGCCATTCTATTATACCAAATCCCTCACAGGACTCCAAAAAACACTCATCCTCTCCTGGATTCATTCCCCGGAGGGAAGATCGGTTCGTTTCTGGAATGATGGATGGCATGGAATGGGATGTGATAAAGAAGCAAATCAGCGTTTGGCAGGCAGCTTCAAAACGCATTGTCACACAGGTTGGAGGATCACAGAATTAATACTCAAGGCTTTGCTGTGCACAAAACCTTAGGATGCGTAATTGCTGGATTTTGCTGAAAGAAAAGTGCTTTGGGTGTAATTAATAATGCAAAAAGCAAAATTAAAGGTAGATCAAATGTATCATTTTGATAAATGTGATCAATTCAATCTGCCTTTAATATGACTATTTGAATAAAATGTGACCCGATCTGCCGTAATGAGTGGGAAGTCTGCGTTCTATTTATTTAGATACGGGCCGATTATGTTGAAAAACATCAAAAATATCGATTTTTCTTTTTTGGTCTTATATGAAAGAAAAGGTCTTCAAAATTAATCTCCCAAAGTTTAATCATGGAAATAATTGTGAAAATTTACTTAAATGTACTTAAATTTAAGTTGAGTTGCAGCTCTCAAATCTTACCAAAGAATGTCCAAAATAAATGCTGTTTTCGCTTTATTTGATCAGTATTTAATAAATATTTTGAAATAACTGAAGCTTCAGTCTGATTTAATATATTTTCCTAAGTATCTAAATGCCTGTAGTGAAATTTTGTTGTTGAATACTGGTTGCATGTCTTTGGATGCTATGGACTGTTAAAGATATAAACAAAAAACTGACGAAAAACTTTAAATGCGATTTTCTCGGTTTTTCAGTTGGAAAATGGTGCTGCGATACCATAATTCAAACAATTGTAACTTGACAACCATTTAAGATATAGCTTTGATCAAGATATCATTTTAAAGCTTATTTTCTCATCTTTTATGATACCAAAACCTCAATTTTGAATTTTGGGTCACTGTGACTCATTTTGCCAGAACAGGTCACAAATGTATATATAATTTGCACACTTGTGATAAATGTAATAAATTCAATCTGCCTTTAATTAAGATTTTTGTAAAATGAATACTTTTTCAAAAGACGATCAAATTAAATGTAGCTTGAATTTATCACATTACGATAAATGTCTGAAGAGAAATGGTTGGAAAGGTCAACAAAAAGAAAGTAGTGACTGGAATGACAGCTGCAAAATACAATCCTCCAGTGAGTCAGAGATAAATATGAGTCACTTGGAGAAAGACAAACATAGCGCTTAATAGTATTGCTGTGACACACACACACACATACACACACAAATGTGCATACACATGAACATACACATAAACACTTAAAGCAAATTAATTTTATGTAACAAACTCCTATTTTGTTGTCGTGGCTCATTTTAAGACGTGTGTCAAATGGGAACCATGTTACTTAATAGTAACATAAAATAATATAATAAAGAACAATCTCAGAACCTGAAAGTAGTAAAATAACAATAGGTCTCATTCTTGATTTTTATAATATTATACAATAATATTATCCAACTGTAAAATTAAAGAAAAAACAATAAGCTAATACTATGCATCAGGCATGCAATAAAATTTGCATAAAAATTATCTTTATTTTAAAGATCTAATAACAAATTTGCAGTAGGAAAACATTTGTGAAGATCAGAATCTTCCTGGAAACAGTATAAGTGGATGTTAAGATCAAATTTCATAGAAACGCTTCTCTTTTTGTCGTTAATGGCCTAAGATTTTCCGCTCATTGAGCAAATATATGTCATTGTGTTTCTTGTCAATATTCCAAGTGTAGCAGTCATTTTCCTTTTTTCAGGGCAAAAAAAAAAATACTCCCCACTGTGGCCACAAGCGGGCGGCACCATTAAGGTTGTCATTCTCTTTTTTGGCCACACAGGGATGTAATAACATTAGTTCAACAGCTCATAGTTTACTAGCTAGGTCAACTACTACAACTACTACTACAACAGCCTGACAGATTTTCAAGTTTCCTTTTTAACTTGTTCACACTTGAATCCCTTTTTCAGCTTTTCTCATTTCGTAGTAGACGTTGATTGTCATGAACAGTCTTGCAATCCCCTGCTCAGTTAGTCCAGTAAAGCTCTTTCTTTGACTCTGTCTCTCTTTGTAAATCAGTGCTTCTGTTTTGTCCTATTCTGACGACTGTCAGTGTGTCAATATTCCTGTGATTAATATAGTTAAGAATTAAAATCCAAGGTGCAAGATTCCACACTGCATTTATGTAAGCTGTGCTGAGTCATTATATAATAAAGAAATTGTCCATCTGCTGACTGTCAGGTAGAGCAGACGCTAATTGGTGACTAAATACTTAATTCTTAAATTATTCCAGCCTAACTAGTTGCTTTTGAAGGTATTTGAGGTTTTTTGCGTCACATACCGCATGTCAAGGAAGTCCAATTAGAAGAGAAGCACAGAGCGTTTCTGCTACGCAATCCTCTTATAGTTCAGCTTATTAAATTGATGATTTCAGAGAGACACAGGGTAGCAATGATAAATAAAGCATTAACGTTGAGCCGATAAAGCAAATAAAGCTTTAAGAGTTTGGTTTACATGCTTATTCGTGATAATAAGTTCTTAATGGTTTAAGTTATGAGTTATTGTCTTTTGCTCATTAGTTATTGTCTTGACCAAGTAAATTATCCTGCAGCAACAAGTTATGTATCATGTTATTTTTCAAGGTTATAACTTGATTTCACAAGTTATTCATCTTGTGGGAACAGGTTATTAAGTAAAAGTGAGTGATTAATTGTCACTGTGAACACACCACTGCACAGAACATAGTGCACCACAACCAAATGTGACCTCTGCATTTGACCCATCCGTGAAGGAGCATTGGGCAAACTATCATGGGCAGCGCTGGGAAGCAGTGCCTGGGGACAGTATCTTGCTCATGAGTACCTCAGTTAGACCTTTACCGGACCTGAAATTCAAACCAGCAACAGTCCGATCACAGAGCGAACGCCCTACTCCTTACGCTACCAACTGCACCATCTTGTGGTCACATGTTATTCATCTTATGGGCTTTGTTCTGTCCATACTGGTAAATTTATCGAATTTTCATATTTTCTCATGTCTGAGTAATAGAAAACCATTGTCAATTAAGTTTAACAGAAGTGATTAATATAGGAACTACGCTTTTTCCATATTTTCCACTAACAACAAATTTTGATTATATTTACCAAATAACATTTAAACTTAAGTGTTTATAAAGCTCTATATATCACTACTGTCGTAGGAAAAAGTTATTGTAAAACATTGGGCCTTTGCAGCATTCATGAGAGAAAAAGAGAATACATATCACAACACTTTGTTCTTACTGTGCACCAACCCACAGACACACACACACACATTTAAACCCACACACGTCATCACACACATCTCATTATCATAAAGGATATCCCCCTAACCACAGCAATTAGCCCTGCGTTGCCGTGGCAACCCCAAAAAGGACCATAAAGGAGATGGAAAGCTCATTAAAAGCAAATGAAATTAGTTTGCGAAAAAGGTTTGCACTTAGACTCCCCGTTCCCTTCTACACGCATACACACTCACACACACACAAACTAGTGCATTCAAATGTCATTTACACCCCATTTGCGTAGCAGCTCTATGATAAAAGAAATAAGGTAGAAGCTCTGTCTTCTCTCTTAGTGAATAGCATTAATTACAAAAATAGACGCCAGTAAACAAGCAAGGCCGGCATCATTATCGCAAACGATTTGAGATTTTCTGTACTGCAGCGATGTGCGTAAAGGCTCGAAACCTTGCTGTGGTGATTTAAATGGGAAGGCTTATTAACTACGGCCGTGAGCCACTTTTTAGTCTGCTTCTTTAAACTGTAACAACGGCTTCGGCAGTATAAGTGGACCGCTGGTTAAAAGGGGCACCATTGCCATTCTTATTACATTCGTTACAGACTTTTTTCCCCAGTGTTTGCCTTAAAATGACGATATTGTACAGTGAAGCTAGCTAAAACTAGTGATGCAACTGACTTATCTTTTTCTGTAGCTTATCAGCAGCAAAATTACTTTTCTTATGTTGTAGCTTTACCAGTAACCTGTGACTTTGCTGAATTCGTCCCGTGTCCTTTAAACTTCCGTTGTGCCCTTTTACATTCAAATTCTGACTTTTGCATTTCCGCAATGTCTTTTACATTTGTGCTGCGGCTTTTGTATCGTGTTGTGGTATTTGTTTTCATGTTGTGGCTTTTGCGCGTGTGTTGTAGCTCTTGCATCTGTGTTATGCCTTTTGCATTTATATTCTAGCTTTTGCACTTGTGTTGTTTTTGCACTAAGTACAGCTCATCAATGTTCAACAATGAAACGTTACAAATTCACAGTCAGCCCAGGTTACGTGACTTTAATAACCCCGGACCGCACAGAGGTCTTTATTGGAATTAGGGAATTATTCTACGCCAAGCAATAAATGATATTCATGAGGTACTATGCTAATGATGTTTACCTATAACTAACGATCCCGTCTTTCCACACTTTTACAATTTACTGCATCGACGGGTATACAGAGAGGTTGTGCATTTTTCATAAGAAATGCTAATTAATAAATCAGATTCTGATTTAATTTGGTCTTGAAAGACAGAGGATGAACTTGTAATTCTTCCCCATGTTGCAAGCAGATGTGAGTCGGCGATGCAGACATGTTCTTGAAATTGCATAATGAGCAGCCTCAGCCCACGCATGGTGGTTTTACTGTCAGCTTTTCTCAAAGAGGAGTTAGTAAATTAGGCCTTGTGCGCATTATAACACAACAAACAATTTTCGCCAGACAATGGAAGCGGCTCTTAAGTTATTGACATTGGAGCAGCTCTGAACTTCACCAAAGTACCGAGAGAGCCGGAGGAAGCAAAAACAACAGAGAATTGTCCATCTGTCTTCATCATTGGTAAAGGTTTCTCTACACACACACACACACACACACACACACAGACTATTATAGCACTGTCACCTGTGAGAAAGAGTAATTGAGGTTGAACGGTTTGAAAGAGGGTCACTGATGGTGATTCGGTAAACTACACACTCACATGTACACGTACACACACACATTCTTGCACACACTGCTCTAAAAGTGTCGGGTCACTGGCTATACTCTTGAAAGCCCATAACGTCTGTTTCTAGGAAACAGAGAGCTTGATGTCAATCTTTTTTTTTTCCAACCACAGTGGGAAAGATTTGTGTCACTTCTGAAAGTTTGTGGGGTTGAACAGCATGTTGTGGATGGATTCCTGGATTGGAATTTCTGTTGAATTTCTTGCAAAGTTGCTAAAAGAGTGTTCATATCCTCAGCAGCCCACACATCTACAGGTTTGCCCAATTTTCATGCCAGATTTTTGTCCCACACCAGCAAAGTTCTGATGCCGGTTGGCATCAAAGTGAAGAAACATGATATCAAATTGGTTTCAGTTGGTTCCAGAACCGTATAGGCAGCAGCGCAATGGAAAAAAGGGTATGTATAAGATGGAGGTAAATAACCTTGCTCAAGGATCTGACAGAAGGTAGAACAGTGAAGACATAGACAAGCCACTGCCATCAGTTCCTACTGGTCACAGGATTTAAACCCATAATCCTCTCATCCTCGGCACTTAGTCTCGGGCCACAAAACCTCCCACTACTGAGCCAGCGCAGACCTGAAATGACACAAGACCAGAACTAAGTCAACCTTTCCACAAAAGAGCACTTCTGAGTGTATTAGAGCCATTCTTTACTGCCAGCACGCTAGTGCATCTCTAAAAATGAGAATGTTATGAAAAAGGTTATTAATTCACAAAGGGAAACCTTTATAGATGCTATATTCATTGTTATATTCATTCATTGCTATATTCATTCATTGTATTCATTATTCATTGCTATATTCATTTTTGTTTTGTTTTTTTTATGTTGATTTTGGCTATTAGCTTATGAAGCAAAAATCCAACATTACAAAAGCAATGACCCTTTTCATAATATTACATTTTTGTGATGCACTAGTATTAAAAGTGATAGAAGTAACAATGCATTAGAAATTGCTGGTTCACGGGATAAATTGAACTAGAGCAGACTAAAACTGACAGATTACATCCTAATTGCAATTAGGTGAGTACCACAGTCTAATCAAAACCAACAGTTGTGTAACTATTTTATTTCTTAATTTAAAAAATACTTAAACAGTACATTTGTTGTTCTCAAAAATTACATCCAACAAATTATGATTCATTAACTAGTGAATAACAAACAAAGACATTTGCCACGGGCCACAATAACACAACCAATGGCAAACCTTTGATGTCAGACATCAGAGCTTGATGATCATTCATTGACTGAGCAGAGGTTAATATATGTGTGAGACAAACACTGTAGAACCAAAGCACAGACTGTGTAAATTAAAGAAACCTTAGGAAACGTTCGAACAAAGTGTAATGATAATGAGGATGAGAAGCTACTTGATGCAAAGGAAGCAGGTGAGATATCATTTACAACATTTCCATTTCCTATTCCATTAGAGCTATTTGCATTTTCTAATTACAGAAACAGTCTCCCTGGAGCAACTCAGGGTTAAGGTTCTTGCTCAGGGGGTCCAATGATGGATTGTAGCCTCTCCCAATTTTATGGTCACTAACACAGTAATATCATCTGTGTTTAACAAAAAGGCTACAGCTACTTTGCAACCGTACCACAGAAAAGAGCCAGAAGCCATAAACGGATGTGGTAAAAACGGTAGGATTTAAGCTTTAATTGCTTTGATAGGACACAACCCTCTTAGTCAGTTAAAAAGTTAATCAAATCTAATAACTTTCCTCTACTATGAACACTTAAAATTTCAGCTAAAATTCTTTCTAGCCCAGGTTTTGATTTAACACTAAACACTAAGGGCTAGTTTCTCACTCATGGATTAAGCCTAGTCTTGGACTAATTTGTAGTACCAATGGAGATTCTCCATTCAAACTCAGCACTAGTCTAGGACTAGGCTTAATCCTCAAGCGGGAAATTGGCCCTAAGTGAATAAAGGTAGAGCATCTGATAGGTAGAGATACTGGTACAGTTGTAGTGCTCGAGAAAGTCTCTGTCTTGTCTCGGAGTTGGCCATATTTGTACTTGCTCTTTTCATGGACCCGGACAAAGAGGACTCAGGATTTTATTTGGAGACCAGCCGAGACCTCAACTCTGGGAATATTACTATTAAAACTCTTTAAGACCGAAGCAGGCATTTTCAACTTACCGCACATTAAATCCATTCCTCTGTATGTGAAATTATTTCTGAGTAATTCCGTGCACAAAAACAGAATTTCGTAAAAACGTATTAATTACATTATTGGCGAGGTAAACACACGTGTTAGCACTCGACACTGATGTGAAACGCCATCATGCAAAAATGTAGTTCTCTTCCAGAAATCGGTCTCGTCTCAGCCCTTTAGAGTCTTGGTTCTGTCTCGGCCTTGACACACTCAGGTCTTGGTCTTATCTTGGTCTCGGTTCAGGTTGTCTTCACCCTAACTCTAGATACTGGGCCTTCAGATGTCAGACGTTGGGAATAGTGGTGCATTAGAAGTATGAAAATAATGGAAATATCAAAATGTTGTCAAGCTTCATAGGAGAATTTTGCTACTAGTAATTCTTCAGTGGTATTTGGAGATTTTCTTTAGTCTTGACCTTGATCTCCAAAAAAGAGGAGAATAAATCAGAGAGTACAAGTATTATTTTTGTATTAAATGTATGTGATATAAAACGCAAGAAGTAAGTTTCTTCGATAGGCTGCAATGCTTTTAATCAGCTGTGTCTAGCTGGAGCTGCGAGGAAATCCTTTCTATTCAAGGTCATTTCTCCACACCAGAATTTAAAATCTCTCCCTAATCCTACTGTTATCGTTTATACCATTTCCATCAAAACACGGTGAATACAGACAGGTAGAGCATCTGGACCTTGAGATATTGGGCTTATATCAGGCCTTGAACATAGTGAAAAGAATTATGTATGTAATTATGTATTATGTATAACAGAAACCTCTATTGTTTAAAAAAAAAAGTATATATGAGGTTTTCCATATATATTTAAATCTGCATAACCTTACTGGAATCTACAAACCTACATTTAAGCGGTGGAAAAGTCTAGACATCAGTGTGAAGCGGCAAAGCAATAAAAGACTGACAACTAGAAAATGAGAGAGAGAAAGGTAGAGAGAAGAAGCTGCTAATGACAAGACCAAGCACCGGACTTGGACAAGCATATTAGCATAATGATCGTTACTGCAACCCTGTGTCAGCCTTTCTGCATGTGTCGGCCGATTAATTAATAAATATATAAATTGAGGTCTCAGCCTTGAAATCCCCTGCTTGCTTGGTTTTTTTGACTCTGACATTTACAGTAAGACCAGCAAATGGTGAATTCTCGGAATTTCACATCGATAATCACAGGCGTGATTCAAGAGTCTCCGGCTTTGGAAAACTTGGATCTTGTTATGGATGACGAATGTGTAAAAGTTGCACTTCTCTAATCTTAAGTGACATTTTCGAGTAACATTCACAACAGCAGGTTGTGAATAACAAATACGTTAAGCGAACGTGTGTCACAGGCTACAAGAACAAAATAGATGATGAACCTTTTGACGTCAGGGTAAGAGCTCATTCATTCTCTGAGCAGCTGCTAATATTGTATTAATTTCACTTTATTACAAAAGCTTGTTCTTCATTATGTGACCAGTCGGGATGCCAGCATTTTTACTCTCCTTTTTGCATTGTATTCCATTAAATATATACTCTAGAAAATGTAATGTGAAATTAATAAAAAATATTCACTGACATTTAGGGTTAGGGTCCTATCCTAGGCAGAGTTCTGTACTAGCAATGTTTTAATGATATTTGGAGATGATATTTAATCTCGACTTTGATCCCCTAAAAGGAGATCACACATATCACAAGTTTTGGTAAAGTAGACATCGATTTTCATCATTCATAGGCTGCTGTAATTAGGCACAGTCCCTGCAAGTGATGAGGGAAGTAAAGCAAATGTCTCTAAAATGTAAAGTTATTGCATGAAAATGCAACCTCTATTTATGTAGAGAATGAATACTTGAGTAATTGTACTGTGTTACTGCACTTCAATTATTTCTTCACATATTTTTTGAATATCAAAGCACTGAACTTTAAGACTGAGTCAAGTTGTAATGGTGTACCTTTTAATACTTGAGTAATATCAGAAGACGAGGCGACCATCCAATCATGAGGCCAACTTCCTAATCTTTACATTACCAACTGCCCCTTTTGAAGTAAAAATCATTTTGAAAATGAAGAAATTCATTTTCATTTTCATTCATTGATCCCTTCCCCACCCTCAAACCAGCATTAACGAAATTCTGAGTCAACCTAAACTTCATGCTGTTCTTCCAATCATGAAATTTCTCTTCAAACTCTTTTCAGTCAAACTGTAGTTGGGAGAACGTGTTTTAATAAACCGCTGCAGTCTTGTAATTTAATGACCTCTTCATGTCAAAGTGGCTGAGAGAAGGGAGGAATTCTATTTGCCAGCCCAAAAGTAATTAACCCGAGCTGCGCAGTCATCCTCTGCCTTGGCAGTCATCACCCACAGATTAACACCTCCTTCCGTTAGAGAACACACGTCATCTTGTACAAGATTATCACGCACAAGCGCTACACAATAGAACTTAAGGTCTATTATATGACGTTTCTGAATTCTCAGGCAGAATAATTGCTTTGTCAAGTGCTGGCAATGGATTAAAGATGCCAGAATTGGCTATGATTTGAGTTATTTTAGACCTCTACGTTCGACCTGTAGAGGTTCTTCTTTGGAGACACGTCAGTAATACGAGAGAAAACACAGAGACCTTTTTAATAGGTGATGATATTTCCTTATGCACTGCTGACATTTGAAGTTAATTATTCTGAGTGGTTCAGAATAAACATGGTCCTCCATCTCTTGTAATCTGTAGCAGAGGAAGAAATAACAACAGGACAAAGAAATAACAGCAGGAAGTATTTAACGCTTAAAGAAAGTAAGTAGTTAACGATCTCCATCAAGCTCATCAATAATTGAGATGATAGTTGGTAGTTCTCAAGAGCAAGGAACATTAGCACTGGTTCAGAAGCTCTAACTTTAGAGTTTATGTGCTCTGTTCACCTTAATCCTAGTTGGACTATAAATGATATTGTTCTATTCAAACACAGAAATTGCAGATTAATCACTGGAACACTACACTTTGAATTAATTTTTCATATTTGTTGTGGTATTTAAAAGACAATCCAAGCCTCCAGTTAAGTACCTGAATATTGATAAGATGATGAAGAACCAGAAAAATAGAGTGCATTTTCTATTTGAGTGCATTTATTGTTACATGAATTTAGAAACATAAAATATGAGATAATGAGGCCATTTTAAACTAATTAAATATTTTTAATAGCTCCATTAGTTTTGAAGTGGGTTTCTTCTCAGCAGCCGAGCTCAGTTCATTGGTCTTGCGGCACAGTTTTCTGGACAAAGCAAGGTCTCCAAACAACTATAAGTCCTCAAATTTTCCAGAACTCAGTACCTTGCCATGATCTTGGATCTTTATCAGTAAGTCTGATGTTGGTATTTTCATGATCTTAATGTATCTTTAACCAAACATATTTGCTCATATTTGTTTATAAAATGGATTTGTGTGGATCTGGATTGATCAAACTTAATTAACATTGTTTCTCTGATTCTCATGAATTTCATTTAAAAAAAAGATTTTATTTTGTTACATTTTAAAGTCTACAATTCAAGGAATAGTCCAATCTCCAAATCATCATTTTGTCTTTTAATTATTAAAATGAGAAGACATGGGGTGACTTTGTCTATATTCTCACTCTTCATATTACATTTCAAAAAACTCCAGTGAAGATGTAATGGGCTATAAATAAGTTACTGAGTGAAAAATTAGACTTTGGTCTTTTTGTGACTGTTTGTGTGGTTCAGAGATAACTGGTCCTGAAAAGAAATGCCACCACTAGAAATAGAATTAGTCTGTAATTCTCACCTGATAGGAATGCATGAGACAGCCGAGGCAATCCGAGCCAAGGGGAGATAAAAGTGAGATGAGCTACTTAATACCCATTTAATCAAATGAGTTCAGGGGATAATGTGGCATTTTAAATCTTCTAGGCGAGTCTTTCACAGTGCCAGCTCAGTAACTCTGCAATATGAAGAAATATAGATTATCTATTATCGAGCTATTTTGCAGATATGTACTGCCTACTGACAGTTGAGATTTTCATCAAACCAATAGCAAAACTAATTTACTCTAGAATTAACCTATGGCATATTTTCAAGAGCAAATTCAAGGAAACAACTGTGTCGATGCACTGTAAATAAAAACCCTAATAACCCCAAAACAAAAGCACAACAATTGTAAGATATTTTCATTATGGATGGGAATTGATAGGATTTTATCAATATCAATGTCAGTGTCGATTCTGCCTATCAATCCAATTCTTTATCAATTCTCTTATCGATTCCTGAGTAGTTTTCTGAGTGTGAAAAATGTAGTTCTACACAGTCTTCTGCAACAAAGGAACCATTTTATTTTTCCCAAATGATGTCTGTACAAGACATGAACATATTCTACTTGAACAAAGATAACAATAACTTGGAAAAAATATGGTGTAGAAACAAAATATAGCCTAAATAATATAATAGACTGCCACGGGACATTTGCAATCCATCTAGATATAGAATAAAATTGTTTAAATGACAAATGCATTTTTCTATATTTAAATTGATTTTTTTACTCTCCAACATTATAGAATGGAAAAAATATTAATTTTTAATTAATTGAAAATGAAGAAATATTGAAACTTAAGTTTTGGTATTGGGACTCATTTTCATCTATAACTCATTTTCGACTCATTTCTGGGTATTCAAGTACATTTTTGACATTTTTTACAGTTTTGTCTGTAATAAAGGGGAAGATTTAACTGAACGGGACGTTTTAATGAATGTTGGACTTACCTTTGAGAGTCCGGTGTGCTAACAAACACAGCACGTGTGTTTACATCGCGAAAAATATCATTTAAAATAAATGATATTTATCTCAAAAGATAGCATTTGTGCTCGTGCTGGGAAATGAGAGAATTGTTAAGATGAATCGGTAACATTGGAGGTGTACAATTCCAATGGAATCGATCAGTTAGAACCGGTTCTAAGTGAGTACCGGCTTTTCATTCCCACCCCCAATTTTAATAATTTGAATTATATTTGAATGTTTAACATTTTGACCAACTAAATCATCAATATTATGCTTAGACCTTTTATTAAAAGAGTTCCTTATCGAAATCGTATCGTAGAAGATTTTGTGATGTCGGCAGACATTGAATTGCTGTCCATTGAGTCAGTACAAAATTGTGATGAAACCTGTGATTTACACTGCTAACGTTAACTCAATAAAATTCTGTTTTTCTTTACACTGTGAGGTGCAAAGGCTTCCAGATCTCTCCATGATGGTTTGGAGGTGGATATAAAGTTTTATGGAGTACTTGAGTCTTGTGTTATTACTGAATTTGGCTCATTTGTTTGAGCAGAAGCCCTCCTAGGAGCCGAGGTCTGAGGTGTCTAATTAAAGCGTCAGAATGAGTCCAACCTCGGCAGAGCTTGTGTCATCCAAAACTCTGACATGATAGATTGTCTCAGCCCTAACTCAGAGAAGTGCAGAGACAAACGGAATCCTTTGACATTCACGTTACTCTGTTCAGTCTTTTCTTTTAACTATAATGTTGTGTGCAAAGAAACTTAGAATAGTTTAGGATGTCGAGAGTAAAGAACCTTTTGATCCTTCACCTCTTACTGCTTTCTTTTGAAGGCTTTTTCAATCCACTATTATCTGTTTCCTGTTTGGACTGTTCTGATATTATACTGTTTAAATGGCTTTAGAAGACACAAAGGATATTGTAGTCTTGCTCTTTTCATGGTTTAATGATTAATTTATGCACAACAATTAAACACTCTCTATTACAAGAATATTTGCATAATGAGAGCTTAAAAACAGAGAAAATGGTGTGGTTGTTAACCTTCTAAACCATTTGGATTATATGTCTTTGAATTATTTTTAAACATTATGTTATAACAGCATACATTGTTAAGAGAAGAAAGTCATAAATAAAGCAAGACGTTCTTTTGATTATAAGTAACATGCATTTAAGGACATGCAATTTTTGTTATCCTCTTGACATTATCCGGGCACAGACACAACAGATCATAGGCATCAGATTATTCAATACACAGTAAGTAAGAGTGGAGTAGGAACAAACATCTACATACACAGTGTCTAAGCATATCCATCCACTCAGTTTTCCTAAAAGCAAGATCTGCAGTGAGTAAGTAATTACACAGAGACACCACAAATTGGATTTCACAGCTGTGCAAAAATCTGATTAATAATCAAATGCATTGCAACATCCAATTAATGACTGCAAACAGAGAAAGGGGGAATTGTCTCTGGTCGAATGAATTCTGTTGGGGTCATCTGAGCTGCTCTATGAGTTTGTTAAGCTGTTTGATGGCTTTGGAATGAAGACTGGTGGAGACAAACCTCGTAAACTTGACGTAACAAAAGTTGTTTCCGGAAACAACAACTTGTTTTAATCTATGATCTCTATGAGTTTTAATATCTTGACTGTATAATATGATTCGTTTTTCTTGTGAGCTTGAGAAAGCAACTTAAGCTATCCTGGAGATCTAACTCAATGATTATGAAGAACTGAGCCAAAGAGCAGAATAATGTATAGTGAGTCACTATACATTATTCTGCCCTTTGGATCAGTTATTCATAATCTTTGAGTTAGATCTCCAATTGTCACTATTAGTGACAATTGCAAGGGACCTAAGACAGAACCTTGTGTGACCCTACATTTGACCATTAGAATCCCCGGCTATATTCCCATCTTGATAGTGTTCTAAAAGGTATCATTTGTACCAAAAGAGTGCCACTCCCTTGATACCAGCCTAGATCTATAAAAAGGTGAAACCAAATTGTTCATATTATAGAGCATTTAATATGGTGTGGAATTAGAGATGGGGCCCAGTCAAAAAATGTGCCAAATGGAGAAATAAATGTTTTCCATTTATGCTTTTTTGCTATGACACCACAGCAAGACATGTTTGCAGTGAGAATCAGCGTTAACCCGCGGTGGGCTGAAAGTTAGACGTTCTGTTGTTACATTTAAGCCCCGTCGTCCCAGAAGGGGGGAAATTGGGGTTTTGACAGAAGGGTAATTTTAAAGAGACTCTGATGAATGAGTCACGCCTTGTAAGAGGCCAATGTGTGGGCAGACACTCAAAGATTTGAATGCTTTCTAAAGCTCTTACAAGGTTGGAAAGATTCTCTCTGTGCATCATCAATGCTCGTCTGTCTGTCTGTCTGTCTGTCTCTCTTTCTCTCTCTTTCTGTGAGTCATTATTCTTCATTTTCAGAGAGGCAGTGGCGATGTTGTCCATCACAGGACAGTAATAGACCATCTCAGTAAATAAAAGGCTAAAGTAGTGGCAAGAGATTTAGAGCAAAAATATCAATGCAAGTTCCGAACAAAATAATTCAAGGGTTGTTGTACATTCTGTCCTTCACTCTCTTTTCTCAACATTGTTAGCATTTAAGAGCTAAAAGAAAAATATAGTGCAGTGAAGTTTTCACTCATTTTATCCAAGTTGGAATGAATTGAAACTGAATTCCAATTCATTTTTAAGTGTGAGCCATTCGTTACTGGCAGTACAAGGAGTGAGAGCCATTACAACCTAAGGCAAATGACAATAGAAAATTGCAAAAAACGTATTTAATCTCCCCCATCGCTCTTTCTCAGTCTATCCAAACATCAGTGAATCTAGTAATTCTTTCTACTTGTAACTCAATCCCGACGTGATTGACAAGGCTGAAAATAGAGAGGTTTTGTTGAGGTCCAGATGGAATGGGGGGAAGCGAAAAACTAATAATACTAAAAAAAAAAATACAGTTACAGTGCCATATGTGACAATATGTCACATCTTAATTAATTGTTCTGACTCATTTTTCTACAGCATCCAAACAAAGCCATTTTTTTTCAGGATGGCTATTTTAGAAAAATTGGGGGAAGTTGCATCATCAAAAAAAGTTTCCCCAAAGAGTTATGAGATGACTGGTGAATTGTTATTCTAAAACGGTTCAGAAATGAATTATAAATATGAACTCTCACTAGGCAAAAATGTGCAAATAAGCACAGTAGTTAACTTTTACAACAGAATATGGTCCAAATACACTGTAAAAAGAATACACTGGCCCAGCTTTAAAACTTAAGGTAACAATTAGCATCTTGTAAAGTAATTCTAACTCAGCAATTACTAGGTAAATTCCATTAGACAGTAAAATGAATCCAGTTTGTTAAGAACAAACAACATGGCACTGAAAGCTTAATTAAGTTGAACCTGCTTAATTTTAAAACGTAAAATTGCTATGACTCTATCAATGATATGTCAAGAGTCCATTCTCCATTAGATGGGCCGTGATTTTACGTCCATGTATCATGTCTGGATGACAACAAAAGGAATTTAAGGAATTTAAGGACTTTGCTTCAATCATCAAATTGCTGGTAATACTTGGAAAACCCTTTTATTAATTACGTGCTTCGCACAGTTCCCCAAAGTAAGGGTCCGTGGTTGAGGGTCTTGAGAGTAATGCAAGGGGGAAAAAAGTATATCACTGACTCAATAAAATACCAGAAAAATACCAGAATAGCACAAACTCCAACCCAAGTGATGATGTTGGTAAATGTAAATCCTTGTGTCCTTTTCAGCTCGGACTCCAAAGGACATGAGTTCTAGGAGAAGGACTCAGTCTCTGAAATGCCAGATGTTGACACACCACATTAATGTTCCCACGTCAAAAGCCTCCATAATTAATTTTTACCTTTGAAATAATTGTACAATGATCTCTTTATTATTCAGCTCATTGACACATTAGTATTACATGTTTTTTCCCCATCTTTTTTCCTTTTTATCTTAATTATTTTTTGCTTTGCAGGACATTCTGTTCATCTGTAACTGGAAACTGAAGATAAACACCAACTGTTCCGTCAATAATTTCTCTCCGATTCACATGCAGCATGCTGCAAAACTCACCATTTTCTCGTTCTTAGCTTCTTAAAAGCTATTTTTTCTGTAATAACTCAGAAAAAACAAGAAATTTTGCCTCTATACTCCTCTTTGATAATCCAGATTATACTGTCAATAATCCTTATAATCAGAGTGATGGTGGACTTACGAGCAAGGTACCATCCCCAAGTATTACTCCCTGGCCACTGCCCTTGTTATCTGCCCACTGCTCCTTCAGGGATGGGTCAAATGCATAGGTCACATTTCGTTGTGGTGCACTGTGTGCTGTGGTGTGTTCACAATGACAAATAATCACTCACTTTCACTTTCTGTTGGACTGAGACACACACTGTAAGTTTGATTAAAAAATGGTCAATTGTATTAGTATTAATTTAGGAATGTCAGAAATCATGTGCGTAAACAAACCGTTTAGATTTCTCCGCCAACTTGTATGTCACATTAGGAGATATTTGAATAACTCCACCCTCCTATCTGAGAAGCTCCGCCAACCAGGTAGAACTGCTGGTGCTTCCTGATCGGCCTTGTTTTCTCACAAGCGCTAGTGTAGGAATCACAGTGAAGAAGTCTAGTGGCGGAGTGTTGTGTTGAACGTGTACGGCTGTATGGATGGTCTGTTAGCAGCAGCCATGTGTATTATTTTCACGTGAAGTAAACTCTCGCCATGCTGTCTACACTACACCAAGTTCCGGAGTGAGGGGCATGGCCAGCAGCGGCTCATTTGCATTTTGGAATACTAATGAGAAACAGCCTGTTCTGAAAGGGACTGAAATAGAGGGTAAAAAGCAGGTCAAAATGCCTAATCTGAGAGGTATTTTCAGCAAACTACTTCAGAGACATGTTTAGTGGACCTCATAGGCCTATTTTAACTTTAGGTAAGAATGTCTAATAAATGCTGAAAATTGTAAAGTTTGCTATTACTCCAGGATTACAGAGCTATTTCTTATAGGTACCCTGAGCTTCATGGAATTCCTGGGGCTGCTTCCTCATTTTAAAACTAACTGTAACCCAAAGACTTAACAGATTTAAAGTTACTTTTCTCAATCAAAACCAACAGCTGTCTCCTGTCTTACCTAACAATAGCACAAACCAGCTGATGTCCCAATTCTGCATCCACAAATATCGAATTGCTTTATTGAATGTGTGTGTGTGCATCTGTGCACTCATCTTGTTGACTCAAATGATTCACACGTTAACACAAGTATATGAATCCACATCCCAGAACTCCAATTACTGGCAAGCTGATTCAGGGCTGCTCTTTGATATTTGTGCTAATGTGTGCTGTGTTGCTGTTGCTGCTGTTATCACTAGCATCAGTAAGTGCTCTACTTTGAGGGACAAATCATAATGCGCTTTGCCTTGTTAAAGATCAAAGATCCAGATCTCTTTTCTTTGATGGTGTCTTTTTTTTCCCCACTGCACCTTTTCTGTGCATCTAGGATCCATTTGACTACTCATAAGCAAACTAGTCTTTATGTCTACTCAAGGTTAGTGGTCACACTGATGTGATACATGCATGGAATTAATGCTCAGGGGAAAGTTGATAATGGTTCTAACATCTTAGCAGTGAGTGACTGATAAATAATAAGCAAATGACCATGTTTGTGCTAGAGATGAA